>OZ022501.1:25413573-25898660 GCA_963989385.1 Ctena decussata | reverse complement strand
CTCAAAAGGGACGAATCGTGGGCTTAGCGCGACATTGCTCTGCTGTAACTCTTACAATAATTTATTGCAGTTACCTCACTTTTGCGCTAAGCCCTAGACATATGATAAAAAAAACTTTTGCTCCCTGTTGAGAGCTGAACCAGTTGCGCTTGGATCAGCGATTACTCTACAACTGTTCTCAGAGCTCAAGATAAGGGACGGTTTCAAGGTTAATTTCATTTTTTTTTCCATTAGTCACTGAAAACATATGTTGTGACCGCTTATTAGAACCGTCTCGGTGAGACGGTTCTAATAGGTGATCACAACATATGTGACATTTTAGAACCATCTTGGCGAAATAGTTCTAATGAGTGATCACAGCATATGTTTTTTAAGCAATAATAATGTAAAGTATCCCTAAATTATCCCTGTTACCCCTTCATATCTGGAGCTATGTTAAGTCTCCTTGGAACAAATGGTGCGCACACCGTAATCTTAAGGTGAACTCATACATTTTTAAAGGAATTTTCGTTTTTGCATCCACTCTTCATTAGTATCAACTCTTAAAAAATAAATTGTCCTGTAGGGGCTAATTATTTCCTTTAAGGTGAGGTGGGAGTAATTGACAAAACACATGATTTTATTCATACTTCCTTATACTGTACATTTTCAGTCCCTCTTTCAGAAAATGTAATAAAAAAGGGGGGTCGCCGATGTCGGTTTCGAGATATTTGACCTCGAAAACGTCAATTTTTCTACTTTTTCGACCCGACGTTATAATGACGTTCTATGGAAAACACACTTATTTGCTCGTCACTCTTGGTTAAAAACCTTCATTCTTAAAAAAAAAAAAAAAAAAAAAAAATTTTTTCTTCAAAAACTAACACAGTATGGCCCAATGATGGAAGTCTACATTAAAGCAATACAAATAGTAGGTCGCCGACTTAACTTTCGAGCTAATGTGCTTAAAATGCCCGGCTTGCCGTCTCTCAAGACTGAAATGTTAGAACGTTACGCATGGTGACGTTAACGTTACTTAACTTTTCGCGCCACATATCAGCTATCGCTTTTGTAGGCTAGTGGCAAAATTTGTCTTGGACTTTAATCACTCATATTTGTCATCGTCTGGAAAGTGCAGGATGAGGGCAGATGTAATACTTTTCTCTTAGTCTCTGCATAAGCCGTCTTAACTAACTACTTTTGATTAAAAAAATCGAAAACATAGCCAGTATGCCCTCCCATACAGTTGACGCGCACCCGAGTTGACAAACTCTTAGAAGCAAAAACTTTAGGGCGGGCTTCCACGTGTTATGACATTTGCACAATTCCCTTGCCCACTTGTCGTTTATACAGTGTAAGCGAGTCAAGTTTTCCAGCTTTTGACCCGACCGAAGAAAGAACCTACCCGTTATATAACAGTCTGCTCTATAACCTAGTGTTCCAACGACTGAACTTCAGCGACTCTCTCTCTCTCTCTCTCTCTCTGTCTTTGTGTTAAAAATGACAGGCAGCTTGGATGCGTCTAGGAGATACAATAAAACAACTCTTTAGTAAACATTTGAAACAGAAAGAAAGACAAGGAAAAAGAAACGCCACATTGTGTTTTAGCTTCTTGACAGAACAGATCGTTGAATTTTCGTATCAACGTCGATAAAAAGATTCTGACGACATTACATCGACGTTGATACGGCTGCCTGGCGTTGTTCAAATGTTAGGAACAGTCTAAGAATTTTTAACATAACTCAAATTTGGCATAACTTTTGCTGATTGGTATTTTAACTGTGGGTGGTATGAAAACAACTGTCTATGGCTGCTACCATGTTAACTGTAAAGTGCGTGGTCGGGGTGTAGACAGTGATCTGACTACTCATTGTTCGATACTGGATTCAATTTCATTAAGCTTTGTTGTCGTATGATAATTTGTAATAAAATTATTGCAACTCAACAGCTGCGAACTCCGTCTAACAAACTGATAAGAAACTGTCAGCTATCCCGCAAGTAGTCTTCCGCACGGAAAACTAACTATACTCTTTTCAGTTTCTTCTCTAAGGCACTTTCTATTTCCTCTAAATTTCACTCAACGCTCAGCTTCCTTGCATTTTGTTGGCAGACCATGTAGTTATAACAGAAGCGGCTATCCTTGACGCCTTCTTGTTTTTATCAAACGGAACGTTTGACGTCACGTAACGTAGGACAGAAACTGCCGCACGGCGTCGCTGAATTACTCCCACCTCACCTTAATTGAATGACTTTGTCATCCAGGGCAGCAAACAGGAAGTCATAAAGGATGTAAAATAGCTCATAAATGGCCGCGACACGACAAAACCAACAATGTGTTTGTGCGCCCAGTGTAGACATAGATCAGCCTGGGCATCCGCCCAGTCTGATCAGAGTCTTCGCTGTCCGCATGGAGGTAGCTTAGAACCTTAGCTACCCGTTGAGCACTAAATGAAGAGTCTGGTCAAAATAGCCGGCTGCCCCGATTGATCTGAGTCTGTGATGGGCGCACAACCACATTGTTGGTTTTGTCGTGTCGCGGCTCATATGTAAACGTATCCATACATCTTGTGTTAAGGCAAACTGCGTGTTAGAATAAACACATAATTTTGATTTCTGTTATAGTTATATCCATAAGCAAAATTAATGTTTGTTTTTAAACTTTATTTTTCGCATAAAGGAAGACAATAATTATGCACGTATACGCAATAAAATAAGGTCAGCATTGCTGGTTCAACGTCCGCAGAGTATGGTGGTCCACCTGGGCATTGAAACCACAGAATTTGTGCCTGTAAATAATGACATTGAATTGAATTATACAGAAATTAATGTGTTTCAGAAAATGCACAGACTCAAATAAATCTATGAGAACGTGGCATGTGCATTGGTATAAGGAATATCTCAGTTTCTTGTGATAGTCAACGTAATCCCCTGGGGCCGTATTCATAAAACGACTTAAGTGGGTGCTAATCTGTTGCAAAACAATTCTGTGAAGGAGATTCCCTACAAATATGAAATTTGCTCTGGAGGAACAGTCTTACAAAGACTGTTCCTCCAGAGCAAATTTCATTGTTGTAGAAAATCTCCTTTATAGAAATTTAGCCTTAGCAACAGCATAGCAACGACTTAAGTGGTTTTATGAATACGACACCTGGAGTTTATCCACCCTTGTCCACCGTTAAAATCTGTATAAAATTATGAAAAAAAGTCTTTGAAATGTATAAGAAAGGATATTGGTTTGAAGTAGCGAGGTATAAAGCAGTCGTTTACTATACTTTTATGTTCATGCCCGATTCTGGTTCTACACCGGCTTTACCGCTAACTGCACTTGAGACATATCATACAAAAGTCCGCGTTATACAAAGCAAGGAAAACAGAAAACAACAGGAAAGAAAAGAAAGACAGACAGACAGACAGACAGCCGCACATCCACGCAGACTTGTCCGAGATTTTCCTTCTTGTATGACTAATATAGTTTAAAAGAATGTTCAATATTTTGACATTTTTTTAATAAACATAATAAGTCTTACTCAGATAAAACGGGACAAGCAAACGGCTCTCAAACAATACCCGAATACCCGTATCACACCTGCAAGCACAGCAGGCTCTTGCACCCCTCCCCCCCCCCCCCCCACCCACAACTAAAGATGACTTTTTAAGACTGTTTGAACAAAAAGTGATTGGTTTCGAGTAAATGGAAGGGTATGTTGCACTTTAACTAAGATATATTCAGATATTTTGTCCAAAGGGCAATTCCTACAAGGTGCTGAAATCGGGAGGACCTCTGAGAGGTCTAATGTAAATTTGCGTATAAAAGTGTGAAAATGAAATTGAGTATACTTTAAAATTTCCAATGAAATGTGTTGCCTATGTACTCCTTATAATTGGCACAAAAACAATTGTTCAATGAGTAAGCCCACAGACTTCGATTTTTATCATTATTTTCATGATTGAACGTATGGAAAACCACCCCACCCCATCCTCCCGCATGCCTCAGCTAGCCACTTTGCATGTAATGTATGTTCTTAATAGCATGCTGAGGTTCTGGTGGGGGAAGATAGCATATGAATGTGTGTGAATTTCTACAAAACAAGCGTTAATACCAGCTGCAGTGAACATTTAGAACTTCATAACGAAATCTAAGAAATCAGAATTACCTGCGTTGCGTTTCACCGTTCACGATTTCAACAGAGGTTATAGATAGTGGATGAGAAACCCAGGATGATGGGTGCAGTAATTTCACGTGTCGTTCCCACTGAAAGGAAATCCTGTCCAAGGACCCGATATCGTGAGTCGATTTCACCACGAAGCCGTGGGTGTGACCGGGCTGTATATTCACATAGCTAAAATGTAGAATTGAATAAGAAAAGATTTAATACATCATTTAAGAATTACTGTTAATAAGTTCTGGAATATAAGACCATGTGGAAGCAAGAATTATACATGTACCACAGAAACGATAATGGCAGACTCGGTTTAGCTGAGTCCCTAGCAATGAAATGAGCAATACCGGCCATGGCCCCTAAACGATAATTCTAATCAGCGTTTCTCAGCTCTTTAGCTCTAATCTGGGCCCGGATACGTCCTTGGTTAATGAGACGTTAAAATTGCAAATGTATTATAGCATTTTCGCCACAAAAATGTGAGAAGCTTTTGCACTGCACAGCCTCCTCACGTTTTTCAGCAAAAAAAAAATCTTAAGATAATTGTTGTATTAGTCAAGTATTCTTTAAAGTGATGATCTGTGGTAAATGAACCAAGAGGGCCATGGTGGCCCTGAATCGCTCACCTGAGCATTAATCAGTTCACTGGCTCTGGTGAAGATTTATAAGAGTTTTTACCACATATGGGAATGGCAGCCACCTTGGTCATGTGACCAAGTTTCTTTGAAGATATTTCAATCCTTTGCCCCATGCAGGCTCCATATAAAAAATTGTGTTCAGTCTGCCCAGTGGTTTCAGAGATGTTTGAAAATGTTTATGGATGGATGACAGAGGCAGCTAACACCAATACTGTAAGGCTCAGGTGAGCTAAAAATGGCAGAGTCGCTTCCCCGAAAAGTACCCGTTCATGTTGAGTTCCTTTTATGGATTTGAACTAGGCTCGCACAGATGATAGAATGGTAGCATCATTTTCTCATTGTGGTAAAATTAATGTTTTTCAAGGAGTTTATGGCTGGGATCATTGCAACATTAGTTCTGATTCTTGCAGTAAAACTTTATTTAGAATTGACCTAGAGACCTAATTTTTAACCAACATGACCCAGTTTCAAACTTGACCTAGATTTTATGAAGATAAACATTCTGACAAAGTTTCATGAAGATTGGATCAAAACTGTGCCCTCTAGGATGTACACAAAGTTTTTCTAAGATTTGACCTAGAGACCTACTCTTTGACCCAACATGACCCAGTTTCAAACATGGCCTGGATATTGTGAGGATAAACATCTTGACAAAAATTCATGAAGATTGGATCAAAACTGTGCCCTCTAGAGCGTACACGAGGTTGTTCTTATATTTGACCTCGTGACCTAATTTTTGACCCTACATGACCTTCTTTCAAAGGACCTGGTATGATAAGGCCCATATTTGGCCCCCAGAAAACTCATTTTTCAAAAGTCTTATTTCTATAATAAAAATGTATTCATATGAAAGTTCAAACCTTGAATGTAACAGCAAACACAAAATTAACCAGTTCTTGCACAAAATATTTGTGATATTTGTACTGAACATACCCATACCCCCAGCGGATTCTGACGAAAATGACGAATTTGGTAGCCTTTGTGGCTTTCAAAATATATGAGCCCGGCCTCCAGCACATTTAATATTTTGTATACAGATAAAATTTTAATATATTTACATGCCATGAAAATATAAAATGTGCTGGAGACCGGGCTCAATGTTTATTTTTAACTTTTTGTTACCAAACTGGCAGCGTTTGAAACATTTTCCCAGCGTTCTCAACATAAAAACGCCCATATCTCCGCTCATAGACAAAATAAACATATGTTGTGGGTATTCATTTTCTTAGTTAGAACACAAGGAATAATTTGGTATACATTTCATTTTGATCTGTTGGAATTTTTGGGTTAGCGTCTCTGGACTTGCAAACTTGAGTGGGTGGGGTATCTGGAAAGGCCTTGCGCAGTGCACAGGTAATTAGCAGTGCAATCTTACATATAAGCGTTTCATCAAAAGCCTGTTGTAAAGAGCTTTCAAAAGTTATTGTAAATGACTTATTTCTTTAAAGGAATATGTAGTAAACTCAATTTTTTTTGCAATTTTCCTTCATTTTATTGAAACAACGTAGGCATGTCAGAAATCATGTTATTCTGAGAATTAACAAACACTAAACATATTATTTCTGCTTGTTCCCATACGCACAAATAATAAGCAATAGAAACCATGCATTTTTAAGAGAATTTGAATGGGGGCCAAAAACGGCCCTTATCATACCAGGTCCTTTGGCCTACATATTGTAAGGATTAACATTCTGACAAAGTTTCAAAAAGTCTGGATCAAAACTGTGCCCTCTAGAGCATACACAAGGTTTTTCTAAGATTTGACCTAGTGACCTGGTTTTTGACCCGACTTAACCCAGTTTCAAACTTGGCCTAGATATTGTGAGGATAAACATTCTGACACAGCTTCATTAGGTTTGGATTAAAACTGTGACCTCTAGAGCGTACACAAGGTTTTTCTAATATTTGACCTAGTGACCTAATCTTTGACCCGACATAATCTACTTTCAAATTTGGTCTGGATATTTTGAGGATAAACATTCTGACAAAGTTTCATAAAGATAGGATCAAAACTGTGCCCTCTAGAGCGTACACAAGGCCGTCCTTAAATTTGACCCTGTGACCTAATTTTTGTCCCAACATGACCCAGTTTCAACTTTACCTAGATTTCATAAAGATAAACATTCTGACAGAGTTTCATGAAGATTGGATCAAAACTGTGCCCTCTAGGGTGTACACAAGGTTTTTCTAATATTTGACCTAGTGACCTATTTTTGACCCGACATGACCCAGTTTCAAACTTGGCCTGGATATTGTGAGGATAAACATTTTGACAAAGTATCATGAAGATTCGATCAAAACTGTGCCCTCTAGAGCGGACACAATGGTATTTTATATTTGACCTAGTGACCTTGTTTTTAGCCCGACATGACCTACTTTCATACTTGACCTAGATATTGTGACGATTAACATTCTAACTCAGTTTCAAAAAGATTGGATCAAAACTGTCACCTCTAGATCGTACACAACATTTTTGTAATATTTGACCTAGTGACCAAGTTTTGACCCGACATGACCCAGTTTCAAACCTTTCCTACATATTGTAAGGATAAACATTCTGACAAAGTTTCATGCAAATTGGACCAAAACTGTGACCTCTAGAGTATACACAAGGTTTTTCTAATATTTGACCTAGTGACCTAGTTTTCAACCCAACATGACCCAGTTTCAAACTTGGCCTAAATTTTATGGAGATAAACATTCTGCAAAAGCTTCAAAATGATTTCATAAAGATAAACATTCTGACAGAGTTTCATGAAGATTGGATCAAAACTGTGCCACTTAGAGCCTACACAATGTTTTTTTTTAAGATATAATCTAGTGACCTAGTTTTTGACCCGACTTGACCCAGTTTCAAACTTGGCCTGGATATTATAAGGATAAACATTCTGACAAAGTTTCATGAAGTTTAGATCAAAACTGTGCCCTCTAGTGCGTACACAGGGTTGTGCTTATATTTGACCTAGTGACCTAGTTTTTGTTTCGACATGACCGACTTTCAAACTTGGTCGAGATATTGTGGCGATAAACATTCTTACAAAATTTTATGAAGTTTAGATTAAAACTGTGTCCTCTAGAGAGTACACAACATTTTTCTAATATTTGACCTAGTGAGTTAGTTTTTGACCCGACATGACCCAGTTTCAAACTTATCCTAGATATTGTAAGATAAACATTCTGAAAAAGTTTCATGAAGTTTGGATCAAAACTGTGACCTCTAGAGCGTACACAATGTTTTTCTAATATTTGACCTAGTAACCTAGTTTTGACTCCACATGACCCAAATTCAAACTTGGCCTAGATATTGTAAGGATAAACATTCTGACATAGTTTCATGAAGTTTGGATCAAAACTGTGACCTCTAGAGCGTATACAAGGTTTTTCTAATATTTGACCTAGTGACCTAGTTTTGACCCGACATGACCCAGTTTCAAACTTGGCATAGATTTTGTAAGGATATACATTCTGGCAAAATTTCGTGAAGTTTGGATAAAAATTGTGACCTGTAGAGCCTACACAAGGTTTTTCTAATATTTGACCTAGTGACCTATTTTTTGACCCGACATGACCCAGTTTCGAACTTGGCCTAGATTTTATAAAGACTAAAATTCTGACAAAGTTTCATGAAGATTGGATCAAAATGTGCCCGCTAGAGTGTAAACAAGCAAAAGTTGATGGACGGACGGACGGACGGACGACGGACATCACGGTATCCCAAAAGCTCACCCTGAGCACGAACTTCGTGCTCAGATGAGCTAAAAACTGATTTAAACCATAAAAAATACATATCTGCCCATAATTTAGCAGCCCTTTTTTTGTTTTCTACAGCTTAGAATACAAAAAGAGTGACATGATGATTAAAAAAGTGTTATATAGAATAATATCAAAGTGTAATATTCCGCGTAAAACCTCAAATTGAACATATACTTAGATCTGAAAGTACTTCAATGCCATGCGAAGAGCTTCCCAACTTTTATTTGTTCCAACTCGTTTTCAAATTGTGAGCAGCAGCTTATTCTAAAATGTTTGATCATGTATATAGTGATGTGTGCCTGATGCATTCATAAAATATAGGATAAGCAGATATACTTCTATCTTACATACAATATAAAAAGACATTACTTTGACCAAGACACGTGTTTAAGTAAAACTGTTTAACCTTGAAAAAGTAGACTTCCCTGTATAGTCTTCATAATTTTGACAAAAATTGGACACAGGCTACTTTCTTTTTATATGCTTAGCCTGATAATATACGAAAGAGTTGGAAAAATTGTCGCTAGGACGTTCGTCTCAATGTATTGCAATACCTTCAGACCAAAATACATTTTCAATAATGATGCTATTTTTTACATATTTGCGTAAGAAATTACCATTTGGTCGCTTCTTATATAACTTCTTTTTAATATCAATATGTCAGGCATTTTGCTATTCTAAATTGGGAGAAACAACATAAAAAGGAACTTGCTAAATTCTTGGAAGATCTGTTATATTTTCAGCATTTTCTTAACTAAAGATTTTTGTATTCACCACGAATCAATGATTCTCACCACATTAAGTCCTGAAGACTCACGGAATTCGGTTAGCTAACGGTGCTTTGAACAACTGGGCTCATAGGTTTATAGGGGTCATACATGATTTTTTATGAATTAGCACTTGCCAGGTCCCGAGGGAGCTGTTGAAAATCGAGGTCGAAGGCTATGTTTTCAACAGCCCCTGGGGACTAAGAAAATGTTTATGCAATAAAAACATGTTAGGTCGTTATCACTGCATAAATTCTACCACAATGCTATTAGAATAGAAAATATATTTAGGCACTATTTTTGGGCCTAATCGCCATTACTTTGCTGATTGCTACCCGCACTATGCGTCAGTTACTGGTGAAAGTAAGTGCACTTAGTACTGGTTAACCGCTTAGGAGGTCTAAGCCTGCCCAGGAAAGTAATGCTAGGTTAACTGACCGTCCCGAAATGACCATAGCTGTTTACCGTGGACGTTAAACAATAACGCAACAACAAGCCGCACTATGCTTTTCAATAGAAGTCATCTTTTCAGGCCATGGTCAGCTATCGTCAATTTTTGTCCCACAGCCTTTTAATAACCTAACAAGTGTAGGGGATATCTGTCACATCAAATGCATTTCTGGATGACATTTGCTTTATGATACATGACGTGTAATGAAATGAATGTTCTTGCTAATTTACAAACCTCGTTTAGAACTTCATTCTTCTTCATACTTGGATATCTTAATCCTGTATAAATATGTTTGGGCAGCGTTGTTATAAACGTGGTATCCCCAACCTATATAAGCACTGATTAAAATGGTGAACGGATTCTAGCTTCATGCTGTTTGTACGTAAATAATTATGCTGAACACGTTCATTTCCTGTAGTATTACTTGAGGCTTACCCGTTTGACACTGATACCTCTGAGGTTGCCAGCTGGCCATTGCTTCCCATTAAGTTCATAAATATTTCAGCTTCTTGTACGCTGGTAGACGATGCAGTGCCAAACGTCACCTTAATTTGGTAATGGTACCCTGCAAGTGAGAATTGAAGAAAAATAACAGGGCCGCCACAATCATAAAAGCTGCAACACGACAAAACTAACAAAGTGGCATGTGCGCCCAGCGAAGACTAAGATCAACGTGGGCATCCGTTGTGCCCATGGAAGTTTCTTAGATCCTTTGCTATCCTTTAAATTCACAGCAAAGACTCCGATGAGATTTGGCGAACGCCAAGACTGATCGTAGTCTTTGCTGGGCGCACATGCCACTCTGTTGATTGTCTCGTGTCGCGGCACATTAAATCTATATCTCATTGTAAAAATATAATACTCAGAAAGGCAAAAACATATTTATATAGCCGTTACCTTTGGAGACATGCGCTGTGAACTCAGTTTGGCCAACGGCCTGATTCTCTGTCAATGCAATCAATTGTTATTTACAAACAGAAAACATTGATTTTCATGTTTTGGTATAATAAGGACAGGAAAAATAATTATCCCTTGGTCTGCCTTATTCACGCCTGGTCAACGCGCAATTGCATCCCCCGGGTTGGGTCAACTAGTGACTGGAAAATTCTCTCTGATAACCCAGAAGTAACTGGATACCTTTTTCGAACTAGGGAAAGATAATGCAGTGAAAGGAGAGGGATAAGCTCTCCGCCTTTCGTATGCTGTGCCCCAGTACAGTAGGCCTCCAAGCCCACTGCCCCTACGGCCACTAGGCTATGGGAAACCTTTACATTTTTAGTATTTGCAGAAGCTTGGATTTGTATACCCCCTTCACACGTTAGTGGCGTAGTATTATGTTTTAACCTTGGTCGTCTGTGTGTCTCCCCGCCTGTCTATCCAATCCATTTGTACTTCGTTTCCGTTCGATAACTTAAGAATTTGAAAACGGATTTCATTCAAATTTTTGCATTTGCATTAGTATAAAATGTCTCGTTTGGGATTGTTAATGGGAAAATTTCAGTGAATTTTACAGTTATGGCAGCCAGTGTAAAAAAATGGTTTTTGGTCTCTAGCTTCTTCACTATTTGGTAGATTACACTGTCACTTCACAGAAATTATCAAAAACATAAGTGCTTTATACTACAAAAAAAATTATCCTCTGGAGTTATCTGCCCCTGCCCATTGGAAATACATGTTTACATATATAGAATCATGAAAAAAAAAACAATAGTTTATGAAATCAGAAGTGGAACAAGTTTTTCTGAAACTTATAGCAAAACGATAAGTTTTACTGAAATTACTGAAGGTCCTGAAGTGAACGGAATATTGAAGGTGTCCTGTCGTAACTTTTTTTTTCTTCTATGGGGCTTGGCTTCCCGTTGCCAGGGATAGAAAAGTGAATAAAATAAATCAGGCCCCGAGGTTATAAAACTTTATTCATGCTCAACTCAGCTGAGCATGAAATTTTACCTGCTAATAATAAGCAAATTACTGGTAGTATAGTTGTTTTCTTGCTCATTTTAGCTGAGCATGACATTTTCTCTGCTTATGAATATGAAAATGCCAACATTGAATGGCATTTTCATATTAATCAGCGGAGAACATTTCATGCTCAGCTGAGTTGAGCACAAAAAAGTTTTATAACCTTGGGGACTAGAGTACATGGATGAGTGAAATAGGTTTGCAGTGGCGGAGTATCTAGCAGTCGTTTGCGATGTTTTTATTTAATTTATAGAAGGGAATGCATCTTGCAAGTTGCCAAGTATGGCCTATCTTTCTAAACAAGAGGACTATTAGGTCATGATAGTTCTCCCCTGAGCATTGAAATTCTCGTGCGATATGAACGTTTTGAATTTTGTTTTTAATAATTATGAACTTACCGATTTTTTGTAGACATGAGGTAACAGTGCCAAACTGGTGATGCGCAACGCCACCAGGTCGAGTAGTTTAAAAAAAAAGGACCTTAAAGTATTCAACCCAAGTCACATTTTCACTTAATGATCTTGACGTCTAAAATTCGTAGGGGTTGACGTCGACTGCATCTCCATGTCACAGAGTATATCTTGGTCATGTGACCTAACCCATATATTTAAAATTTCTTTCCGCCTCTGAAGGTTGCACATATGAAATTTAAATGAAACTGACCAAGTAGTTTCGAGAAGAAGTCCTTTAAGACTGTAAACAGACGACGGATAAGTGACCTTTGGAAAAGGTCACAAAATGACATTGACCTCTAAATTTCATGGGGGTTAAATTTTGCTGGGTTTTTTATATCACAGAACACAATAACAACAGAAAAATGCACTTTTTCGGCTTTTCCAATTCAAAAGCCTACGGGACCAAATTTGACCTTACTATCAAATAGGTCACGGTCAACCAAGAACATTTTTATTTAAATTATATTGTACTAGTGTTCCAGATGCTACATACTATGTTTCAAGGCAATTGGTCTAGTGGTTCGGGGGAAGAAGATTTTTCAAGGTTTTTATTATATATGGGCATGTCTGCTATTTTGCTCATTATGACCTGGACCACTTTCTTACTTTGCCTTAAGGTTGCATATGAAATTTACATGAAACTGGCCCTGTAGTTTCAGAGGAAAAGTCGTTTAAAAATGTTGACGACGGACGGACGCCGAAGAATTTATCCTATAAGTTCCTCCGGAGCCTCTGGCTCAGTCGAGCTAAAAACCTACATTTCTTTTCAAGTTGTTTCCTGGTGTATCTCGGTTTTTCATATACATGTACATGTACTAATACCAATTTGAGCCGCAACACCACGAAACAAACAAGTGGCATTGCGCCGATCAGCCTTGGCATCCGCTTAGTCTAATCAGAGTCTTCGCTGTCCGCGAGGAGCTAGCTAAGACCCTAAGCTACCGTTAAGCGCACAGCGAAGACTCTGATCAGACTTTACGGATGCCCATGCTGATTTGAGTCTTCGCTGGGCGCACATGCAACTTTGTTGGTTTTATTGGGTCACGGCTCAGATTATGACCATTGCGCTGAAAATAAATCATTTCTGCTCGATGATTACTAGTATTTATGTTATGCCAGCTTTCTGTCCTTGGGCCGTATTCATAAAGCCACTTAAGTCGTTGCTGTGCGGTCGCTAAGGCTAAATATCTATAAAGGAGATTCCCTACAACTATGAAATTTGGTCTGGAGGAACAGTCTTTGTAAGACTGTTCCTCCATAGCAAATTTCATAGTTGTAAGGAATCTCCTTCATAGGAATTTGGCCTTAGCAACAGCATAGCAACCAATTAAGTCGTTTTATGAATACGGCCCCTTATTCCATTAATGTCTATCGTCCCATAAAAGGAACAATGGCGAACAGAGTAAACCCAGATCAGACGCCGCGGAACACATTTGCATTCAATACAGGATTCGTAAAACAAAAATATGATTTAAAATCCAGAGCCCAGTTGTTCAAAGCCTCGTTAGCCTAACAAGCTCGTTAAGCCGTCATTTCGTTAAGTGTTTTGCGACTTTATAGCCAAATACACTATTTTTTTTTATGAAAAAACGTAAGAAGCTTTTGCAATCTCACATTTTTTCAGCAAAAAAAAATTGGCATATCTGATGTATTAATGTTTGAAATTTTAACGTCTCGTTAAGTAACGACGTCATTAGCTTTGAACAACCGGGCCCAGTCTGGCATCCTATATTTAAAGAACAGACTGGTCCACTGTATGAGGTAGAAAAGACCACAAGGCATTAATGGATTAATAATATTTGAATAAAGGCAAGCATAACAATGGACTTACTGCAATATGGTTTTCTGCCCCCAGTGTCCAAGTAAAAATTAACGTTTTGTTTGCCTAGTGTGGGCTTCATTCTGTCTGCATGAAATCCCATAAAACCACACTGCCCCTGAGCACAGGGCAAACACATTCCTTTCTATAAAAAAAGAAGAAAAGAAAGAAAAAAAAGGTGCATGAAGTTACTGTTTTACGCTAGGCGCTGTAAAGAGCATCTTCGTTCCATATTATTATCATGGCAGTGTATATATGAATCACTTGATATTATTATTATTATTATTATTATTATTATTATTATTATTATTTCCATACGAACAATCAGCTTTCAGATTTCAGACTGGTACATTTAGCGGCTGCTTTTATTTTTGCAGATATTGCAAAACGTTTCGTAGGAGCTTTGAGATTGTGTGAATTTTTTAATATAAAATTGCTTTTCTTGCAAATGCGCAGGTTATGTTTTTGTCAAAACACTCTCAATATTTCAACTTACCTCAAAACTTTGATAATCTCGACATTGGTATCCCTCAAACGGACACACACTGTTGATGGACTCGATGAAGTATTCTGGTGCCCGTAGGTGGTTGCAGGCTATTATTGCTTTGGCACCTTGAAAAATGCAATGTAAGACGTGTCTTAAACAATAAATGAGCCGCGACACGAGAAAACCAACAATGTGGTCGTGCGCCCAGCGCAGACTCAGATCAGCCTGGGCATCCGCCCAGTCTGATCAGAGTCTTCGCTGTCCGCATGGAGGTAGCTTAGACCCATAGCTACCCTTTGAGTGCTTAACGAAGAGTCTGACCAGACTGGGTGGATGGCCAGGCTGATCTGAGTCTGCGCTGGGCGCACAACCACATTGTTGGTTTTGTCGTGTCGCGGCTCAAATGCTCTACGTCCTAAAGTGGTATCTTCCGTGCCTCGGGCTGGACAGTTCGTTTAATACCGTATACGTGGTGATTTTCGCGGGTTCAAATTTTCGCGGTTAAGGGGCAAAAGCATAAACATTAATTATCGCGGTTTTTAATTTTCGAGGTTAACAACAGGCGCAAAAATCAAAAGGACCTCTGACAGTTTCCATGCAAATTTGCCTATTTTTCGACAAGTTACTGCCGCTTTCTTGAGAAGCCAAAAGTGAAAATTTTAGCATTTACGGGTACACTTAATCATTATAAAGAGGTTTTGATAATGGTTTTGAACAATTTGTACATCTGCATACTAACTCTCACTGATTCTCGCAAGAGGGGTAAGTGAAATTTTCAGTCATTCTAAATACATATATTTTTCGCTTTTTCTTATTTAATGAATTTTATTTGTTAAATATGCTTAAAATGAAGTGAAACACTATAGCTGCTCATAGTATGCAATTATATGTAAATAAAAAGTATGCTAGCCTTATTTCTAGACACAAAGGGTCTAATTACCCCACCCACTTCTCAGTTTTTCAGCTGTAGACTATCGTTTCCCCCCGTGCCTCAGCTCGCCACTCATATATAATGTGTATATTGACAGTACACATATGCATGCAAAGTGGCTTGCTGAGGCACGGGGGGAAAAGCATCTCTATAAAACTTTTCCTATTTTCCATACATTCAATGGTAAAAACTTGCTTTTTACACCAAAAATATATGTCTGCGTGTGATATAATTGAAAAATTATTTTTGTGCCAATTGTAGGGAGTTCAGAGCAACACATTTCAATAAAAATTTTGAAGTACTGTATACAGAAAGTTCATTTTTCCCCATTTTTATAGGCAAATTTACATTACAACTGTCAGAGGTCCTTGCTTGACTTTCAATTGAGCTAGTTCTTTCATCAACCTGCGGCTGCAGGTTACTGAAAGAACTGGCTCAAATGAAAAGTAGCAGACTTTACCGAAGAAAACAGAAACAAAATATATGGACGCTGTGTCTACTGATGATATTTGTAAGA
This sequence comes from Ctena decussata, assembly GCA_963989385.1. Lineage (NCBI taxonomy): Eukaryota > Metazoa > Mollusca > Bivalvia > Lucinida > Lucinidae > Ctena > Ctena decussata. The sequence goes on along the minus strand of OZ022501.1, from coordinate 25,882,741 downwards.
AACAGGAAATTATTTCGCGATTTTAATATTCGCGGTTTCTAAGTGACCACGAAATACCGCGACAAATGGAACACCGCGAAAATTATCGCGTATACGGTACTTAATGTGTTTTTTGTGCAGAAACTGTTCTTTAATTGAAAGAACCTTGGAGACTGAGAACAGATGCCGCGTTCTATGACACTTGATTTTGCAGACGTACAGTACTGACAACATTAAACCTAGACTAGTGGATTGCACCGCTACCGACCGGAAAATAGTATGGTACATGTACACACTGTTTGAAAACTGCACATATTAGGGGACGCTGAGCACTGTGTAAGAATATACGATAATTGGAAATACAGGGACAAAATGCTTCATTCCTTTCGCAGAAGTATCTCTTGTCTGAGTTCTGTTCATCTCCATATTACAAATGAAAGCACTTGCTGTAAACGGCGAAACTTACTAGTGTTAACTTGGACCAGGGGCCGAATTTATAAACCGATTTCAGTCGTTGCTATGCTGTTGCTAAGGCTATATTTCTATGAAGGAGATTCCCTACAACTATGAAATTTGCTCTCGAGGAACAGTCTTTTTCAGACTGTTCCTCGAGAGCAAATTGCATAGTTGTAGGGAATCTCCTTCATAGAAATTCAGCCTTAGCAACAGCATAGCAATTACTTAAGAGTCGTTTTGTAAATACGACCCCAGTTCCCTTCCTGTAAGAGCACTCTTCATTTTTGGACGCTTCACTGTCAAATCCAAACAGGCGTGAAAGTTATTTCCCTAAAATGGAAGGAAAACACAGAGATGTACATGTAATGTACTGATTCTGTTTCTTACCGTTGTACAGATCAAATGTAAGTATTTGAAGCGTGGTAAAAGGGTCTCTATCACAACCAGTCTGGTCCTTGCCACTGTTTGGCCAGTAATCAACATGTCCGGAGGACTCTGAAGTGCCTAGACCTGTAAAGAAATTGTGTCGGTATCATACAGACCAGAAGGAGCTGGCCTTGGAGCGAGCTTTTGCTTTCAACTGCAAAACAGCCACAGCAAGGATGCGCGGGTGGTACTTTTTCAGTATTAATGAGCCACGATACGACAAAACCCGCAAAGTGGCATGCTCGCTCAGAGAAGACTCATATTAGCTTGACAATCTAACAGGGTCTTCGCTGTCTGCATGGAGGTAGCTTAGACTCTATCTGCACTTACAGCGCACAGGGAAGACTTTCGATCAGACTGGGCGGCTGCCACGGCTGATCTGAGTCTTCGCTGAGCGCACGTGTCACTTTGTTGGTTAACGTAGAGTATGCTACTTTCAATCTGTAACATGTACACTCCTCAAAACTTTTCAGCGGCATAGAGAACGACAAATGTGATAAGAACAATTTCATATGTTTGACGTTCCATGCACAAATCCAGCAGGCACATGATGTCGCAATGACGTCGTACTGACGTCAGTGTGTCGTCATCACGTTGCACTGACGTCAGTACGACGTCATGCACCCACTGGGAGATGTCTTTATTTATTAAAGGAAGCTTGACATAGCTCAAACTTCACCACTCCAGCTCCATGCCCTGACCACATTAGCATTCCTAGACATATGGCAGAGTAAACGAGCCATCAGAGTTCGAGCCATTGAAGTTCTGTATATCGCTGTACTTGGTAATTGATTTTTACTGACAAGACATTCCCCATATACATAGCCCGTGACCTAACGATGGATATAAAATGTTTTTCAATCGTTACGCCGGGATGCCATCTACGAAGTCGATCAGAAAATGTCTACACCCACCTGCAGTTGCATGATATGGTACTGTAAAAATCTATAAAATTGTGACACCTCAAAAATTTGCCATAATTGTCCTAAAATGGGACACATTGGATTTACAAGTCGCTAATGCATCCAGAAGATGTACATGGAATGGCAAACGGGGTAGCCCCTGATCAGACTGCTCCAGAAGGAGCAGTCTGATCTGGGTCTGCCCTGTTTGGTAAGCCTTATCTGTCCCAATATTTAGAACTTTTATTATAAGCGTTTTTATTAGTGGCCATTTTAATGCATGATTACCCCTGATTTTCTGCCGAAGAGATGCCATGTGTGTTGTCTGTCTTTGACGTGGAAATTATTCTTACCGAGACGTGGAAGGTGAATGAAGTTTTCGGCGTCTGTATGCATGACGTCAACAAAATTGGCATCGGTAGGATCAAGACGTACCACGGGATTGGTGTGGTCGAAATAGGGGCCTGCTGGGTCCAACCCTGAAAAAAACAACGTTAGAACAATTTTTTTCTCTCTTTTGCAGAACAGAATATTTTTTGTTGTTATTGTTGTTGTTTGTGTGTGTGTGTGTGTGTGTGTGTGTGTGTGTGTGTGTGTGTGTGTGTGTGTAATAAGGTCTTTACAACATCGAAATAAGTGGTGCAAAATCTATATCGATCAGTTTTTTTGCACATTTGTGTTATGTTACATGAATATGCAGCACTGTAGTTACATGTAGTATGTTCATAATATCGCAATTTATGTGAGAATATCTAAATTTTTCAAGGGAACGACTCCATTAACTGCATTAGTGTACACAATATTTTATTCAGTATACTGTACACATGAATATAAATATAACAATCTTTACATGACTTAGCAATATACAGCACAATGAAAGGGATACAGAAGTAAGTCATTGACTTATACATGTATAAATCTGTCTCGTGGCATTAAGTCAGTCTATATCATCTCCAGAAGAAGAGAAGTCATATCTATATACATTGGTGCTTTGTGGGTGATTTGTACTCATTTAGATGACATCTGAATTTGAAGTGTTGAGAATTTATTTCACCGGGTGAAAACTAAAAGAAGCTTTTTAAGAGTGACGAAGTCATGTATAAAACTACTTTTTTGGTGTTCATGAGTGAAATAACACTTTAGAAGATTCGTAATTTTTTATGAGTCTTTAGTATACATTTAAAATAAATAGCTGAAAAACCAACACAGATTTAATGTAAGGAAATCTTACCAGATATTCTTCCAAGGTTTGGAGTTCGCTCCCCAGCATAGCCAGAGATATGAGCCCCCAGACTGTGCCCAATAATGTGAAAGTCTTCTGGCATAGCTTGGACCTGGGTCTAGAGTCATAGTGATGAAAAACAAAAACAATAATAATCATTTACTTGAGAACAACATTGAATGTGCGAAACAAAATACTTGTTAACCAATTTATTCCTAGCTCCCATAAAAATGGATTCCTAGCGTCCCATAAAAAAGGATTCATAGCGTCCTATAAAAAGGATTCCTAGCATCCCATAAAAAGGTTTCGTTGCGTCCCATAAAAATGGTTCGTAACGACCATAAAAAGGTTTCGTAGCATCCCATAAAAAGGACTCCTGGCGTCCCAAAAAGAGGATTCGTAGCGTCCCATAAAAAGGACTCCTCGCGTCCCATAAAACGGATTCGTAGAGTCCCATAAAAAGGATTCGTAGCGTCCTATAAACATATAGAGAGTACAGACCCAGATCAGACACCGCGTTAAGCGGTGTCTAATCTAGGTCAGCGCTGTTTGTATAAAACTAACAGCAATTTCTATAAGATAACAAAAGAAAGAAAGAATAACTATGATAAACCTGGCATCCCTAAAATGATGAATAGACTCATCTTTTTTATAAGGATAGAACAGGCCACTAGGCATAAATGGGTTAAATGCTTTATGACTTGCTGAACATTTATGCTCTGTTCTGAACTGTAGTGCTTATATATGTTCTATATTATGCCGTGACTTAAAAAAACTGGGCCTTATTTCATATGGAATCACTGTATTATTAAGGTTGTGAATTACACCATTTTTTTTGTCGTCATAAATTTTAAGGGAGAACAAGTTTTGTGACTTTCACATTGCTTCACTAGACGATAAAGCACTGCTGAAATAGGGTATACTCTTAAAAAATAATTTCCTGCACAGAGTTGACCTTTCCTACAACGCCGCATTAAGAAGGGAGGCTAAAATGAAAATTGCAGTGATCTTTTGCTTGAAAGTGGTAGCAGCCTGTGCATGCATGCACACTAATCACAGTTCCTATTTTCTCTATGAATATGACTCAGTGCACATAATTTCGCGGTTAGTACGACCACTAAATGCTCTAACCAGACTGCACAGGTCCTCTAGCTGATTTGAGTAATTACTGGTCGAACATAATGGTTCGCCCTTAGCTGGGGCGATAAGCAATCATTTGTGGTGAATACAAAAATCTGCACAAATGCTGGAAATATAACATATCTTCCCAAAACGTAGCGGATGGCCTTCTCCTTTCCCGCAATATAAAATCCCAAATTCCTGGCTTGTTGAAGTTAAAAGGGTGTATACAAAAAACAGATTGAAGGGTCATTTGTCACACAAAAATAAGAGAAATATTCGTTGTTTATGAAAATGCCTTTAGGTCTGAAGGTACTTCGATGTAATGAGAGTAGCGTCTTGGTAATTATTTTTTCCGAGCTCTTTCTCACATTATCTGATTAAGCAGATTAAAATCAATGAATCATCCTGATTCCATGTTTTTGTGAAAGTTATGACAATAAAAATAACATAGGGAGTATACTTTTTCAAGTGTGAATAATTTCACTTACACACCTGTCTTTGTCACAGTAATACGTTTTTTTATACTATATGTGAGATACCGGTACACTTGTTTACCGTATATTTAATGAACCCTACATTTTACACGCATCTTATTCATGTACATGTTTCAACACTTTAGAATAAGCAACTGCTTTCATCTGTACTACCTTAGAAATTGAGAGAGATTTGAAACAAATAAATTCTGGGACGTTACTATCAATGTCTTGGGGTACCTTTAGACCTGAATGCATTTTCAAGAACGATGTCAATTATTTAGATTATTAAGCGGAAAATTACCCTTTCATATTTCCTTATGAAAACACTTTTTAATCAGCATGTCGCTCTTTTTTGTAATAATTAACTGTACCAAAAACAACAAAATAAATTAACTACTCGTGGAAACACTTTAAATTGTGTGGTTTTGTTCACTTTTTTGTATTTAGCACTGCGATCATTACCCCGATGATCTATTATCGTCAAGGCATCAGGGGACAGTTTCGCATTTGGCAGTGGACGATTGAGCAAATATTTCAGTACATGGGTCCAAAAAGGCATGAATGCTGTTATAAATTGAAATCTATAAATATTTTTAACTTCTATTTTTCTACCGAATTATGATATTTCTCTCATCAATGGAGGCGACACTTGTCTTTTCAACCACAATGGAGAAATATTTCGTTGTAAATATTTTACATGTCGGTGGCCGGGTTTGAACCCTCACGGATGCGGCGACAGCGCCTAGCACTGCAATGTGCGTCAGCTTTAACCATTACGCTACCGAGACGTCCCAAAAAACGGACGCTCAAATAACGTAGATAAAGCTAACCGACGTTGCAGTACACTCCGTATATAGGGATTTCTATTTATCATTAACTTCTATAGAGGTCCCCAAAAAAGGACGCTCAAATAACGTATATAAAGCTAACCGACGTTGCAGTACACTCCGTATATAAGGATTTCTATTTATCATTAATTTTTATTACGTCGGTTAGCTTTATAAACGTTATTTGAGCGTCCTTTTTTGGGGGACGTCTCGGTAGCGTAATGGCTAAAGCTGACGCACATTGCAGTGCTAGGCGCTGTCGCCGCATCCGTGAGGGTTCAAACCCGGCCAGCGACATGTAAAATATTTACAACGAATTACATTGTATGTCTCCATTGTTGTTGAAAAGACAAGTGTCGCTTCCATTGATGAGAGAAATGTCATAATTCGGTAGAAAAATAGAAGTTAATGATAAATAGAAACCCCTATATACGAAGTGTACTGCAACGTCGGTTAGCTTTATATACGTTATTTGAGCGTCCTTTTTTGGGGACGTCTCGGCAGCGTAATGGTTAAAGCTGGCGCACATTGCAGTGCTAGGCGCTGTCGCCGCATCCGTGAGGGTTCAAACCCGGCCAGCGACATATAAAGCCCCCCAGTAATTCATTACTGACCGTTCCAAGGCGGTAGTACTGTTGTGGTTCTTTGTTGCCTGTTTTTGGTGTCAGAGTTTCTGTGATGTTTTACCTTATGTATGTTATTATTATTTTTGGTTCGGTTTGGGTTGCTGAGTGGCCACCTTTTGGGAACAAGCTGCTCACTCGGTTGGCCATATGTTCTCTGTATCTTGATTATTTGTAATCTTAGTTGTTTCCAACTATGGTTTGAGGGCTGGATTTGGATTTTGATTGTTTCAGTTCCTGGTCTTTGCATACTTTTTACTTTTAGAATAAACAGTTGGGTCAGCTGAAGTGAAATTCGAGACTATAATTCTAGCTCCCATTTTCTTTGACAGGTCAAGGACACGGCGCTTTATACAAATAGCAGAAGACGATTTCCCGGTTTTAAAAAATAGCTGTTTTCTTCATCGAGGATTACTGAAAAAGTTTACTGGTCGTGAGTACGTTTGCTATTTATTTTCGTGATTCTCATTTTTTTATGTAGGTGCCTGATTATGCATCAGATGCTGGTGGCTGACCCATAAAGTTTTGCAGTGTGACAAAGTGGTGTGCAGTCAGGGGTTTTTCCTCTTAAAAATAGTGGGTGGGGCACATGCTAATTTATGATTGACAGTTTATGCACAGCTGTAGATGGGTTCTTTTTGTCATGTTTAGTTTTTGCTCATCATTAGATCACTTTGTGACAGTAACCATATGCCCTGGCTGATACAGGTACATGCTATTTTAGTTCAAATATTGTAAGGGGCCGGTCAGAAAAAAAATACTATATCTTTATATTTTACTATCCCCTGATGCCAAAAGCGACGGCAAAGTTTAGCTAGTTTTGTCATCAGTTTTCACAGTGTCTTGGTCTGTTTTGTTACAAGCGTTGCCCGTACATGTCGCAAGTATGTCTTGAGCCACTAATCGGATTGGCGTGGCTTATGTTGATGGGATATCTTTTTGTTTTTCATTTAACTAACCCTTTTTGGGGACATGCCAAATGTGCACACCCAGTTCAGACGCAGACTGCATCGTCTGATTAGGGTCAACACCGTTTGCTTTCAAGAATTAATATGCAAAATACAATAAAAGTGAAAGCACTAAAACTAGAAATGGACTCATCAAAATAATAAGGATGGACAAGTCCATTAGTCAAAAAGGGTTACACTTTATATTAGATATACCTGTAATGTCTTGATGAGATTTGCAATTTCTGCCCCAACAACTCTGGTATTGGCCGTGGCCTGGGTGTAGGGAAAGTTTGAGCCGCTTCCCCAGTCAACCAGAATAACGTTGTAGTCGCCATATTTTAATAGTTCATCTTTCATTTCCTAATAAAAACAAATGCACCAAAGCATATACTGATAATTTAAATAATATACGACACAATGATAAAGTACAAGGATATTTATTAAGTCTAGAACTATATACTATTTACTATAATACATTAACTGTCTTTGGCATCAGAGGGGCAATGATTATTCTTCGTCTGCTGAGATATATCAATGCTTGCAAGCGTAGTAGATAATATATGCCAACAATATCCTATTTAAGCGGACAGGCAGTGCGTGCGACAGGCAGTTCGAATGGAGCCCAGAAATGAGGGCAGAAGCATCCTAAACCGAATGAAACTCAACGAGAATGGAGCCCAGCTATGCGGGGCAGAGCATTTTGAACTGAGAATGTGTGTGATAGGCAGTTCGGATGGAGCCCAGAAATGAGGGTAGAAGCATTCTGAACCGATAACTTCAGCAAGAAAGGAGCCCAGCATTGCAGGGCAGAAGCTTTCTCAACTGAGGATTTTGGCGTATAATATGTACTGTAAAGACATATCTAGGTTTAGTATGATTTCAGGGAGAATAAAGGTTCCCTTAGGGAGAATAAAATCCCTGTATAGCAAATAAAGAAGAATCGTTCTATGAAGAAACTGAAAGAATATGAGAAACAAAACAAACAAGGTGGTGGATGGGGATGGTGGTGGTTAGAGCAAAATAGTAGCTTCCTGGCCGGGCTATCAATCCGGCAGCAGGCTTTATAAAACAAAATGCCCTGACTGATTGCAGAAACTGTAGACTAAAAACGTAGATCAGGGGAAAACGTATATTATTTATAATTACTGTCAAAGACATACACATAAATATCACCAGAAATCTTCAAAACAATAATCGTATTCTGACGTTGCCACATTCGTTAATAAAGGTTGCCAAGTTTGTTTAAGATCGTAGTTTGCCGTTGCCAACTTTGTTTAACACCGTAGACGAATCCGTTTAACATCTTATTCTATTATTATTTTATTTTTAATACCATTGCAAACTTAGATTAACAGCTGTATTTTTTGCCAATTTCATTAAATACCGTTGCCAACTTCGGTTTGCATTGTATTCTGCTGTCGCCAGTTTTGTTTATCTTCGTTGCCAACATCATTTTAGATAGCATTCTGCCGTTTTTAACTTTGTTTAACACAAACGCTAACTTCGTTTAATACCACCAGCCAGATGCAGATTGAAGGGCAAACCGTGAAGGCGAAGACCAGTCTGATCTTGGTCTTTACTATTTCTTAGTCTTGGTAAATTTTGCAGACGTTAACAAATTTTGATTATGTGCACATATGTAATTCTATCTCTGACATTTTGAAATGGAACGTTTTCACCCCTAGTTAACTATGTAGATACAAGGGATGTTACCAAACGACCTGGTAATCTGGCTAAATTTGTTTAGCCACGATGACCAAGTAGTTTTGGAACTATGACTCATTTTTTGTTTCTAAACAGCTCTTTTTCGTTTCGTAACAGCCTTTGAAACATAGTTTACCTGGTGTGGTTTAATAAATTACGACTGGGCATGTTTCAATCGTAAATACCTTGTATGACTGCTTTATTATTTTTAATTTGACTGGAACTGGAATTAATCGTACCATGATTAATTTCGATCTGACTCGTTTGCATTCAAGGGTATAGGATCAATACTTACAGTCATCCAAGGCGCGAATCCTGTATGAAGGAAACCATGAACAATTATCTTGGACGGTCTGGAGGCGTTGAAGTGGGAGTTCTTTAAGCTGGGGTAATTATTCGCGTTCAGGAATTCAAAGCTTGCATTGGCCTGATTCTGTCGAGTGTAGAGCATGAACCTGGTGTTGATCTCTGCTGGGGACTCCGGTAAAATACTGATTGGTCGACCCACACTGATGAAAGGGCCAGTATTGGAGAAACAGCCGAGGTTTCCATAGCATGCCTCATGACTGAAGATGCCTGTTGCAAGTATAATGGGTGATTAGAGAGTTTCTACATATGGCTGGCGTCGTATGAAAATGTACTTCTAGCATGAGCGAATAGGGAAGACTCAGATCAGCCTGCGCATTCGCATATACAACCTCAGAGTCCTGTGAAATCTAAAAAGTGACAGGTAAAGGTTCAGAGGAGGTTTTGCAAAATCGCAGGCTGACTACTGACAGATGTGTTAACCGTGCGCACATAGCGTTAATATGCATGCGATGCCAATCAAGCGTAATGAAATATTTATTCAGCATTACAGGAAAAAATGCAACAATAAAAGTAAAAAAAATAAATAAAAATAAAATTTATTTCCGATTGCTTGTTTCGTTTATTCTTTTTTATTTGTTTTTAATTGCTTTTTGTTAGCTATATTTTTATTTGCTTATTTATTTATGTATTTATTGACGTTTATTATTTTAATTTATTTATTGACTTTTATTTTAAACAGTCATGTATTTACTTTTTTCATTTATCTTATTTTTCGTATTTATTTACGTAGTTATTTATTTAAATGCCACACGAATGACATTAAACTGGTAGACTTTTATTTTCAAGTTAAAAGAAAAAACAAAATTTTTATTCCCTGCAATAAAAACCACCACAAACATTCATCTGTGAAAACAGCAGTTTTGGTTTGTGATATGGGTCATGCAAATTATAAAGATGATTTCGATGCCTCATCATGCAGTGCCATTCTGAATTTATCTGATAACGAAAGTTAGAGGCTGAATAACCCTCTCTCTTGCTATTCTGATTCAGTCAAATCCGATCATTATGATCTTCTGTATTTGAAGAAAGCCAGTAGTCGTTCTTAGGGACAGGGGCAGGGACCGGAAAATAGTCTGTAAAACGCAACAGCTCGGAAGAGAACAACCACCAAGTAATGCTTGATTATGCCGGAATCAGACCTTTGCGACAGAGGTATGTATCTAGTCGTGAGACAAACATCGCTACCGACTGAGCCATCCGGGCACCTTAGAGTAAGATTCTGATTGAATTGATTTGTTGTTTTACGTCCACGGTAAACAGCTATGGTCATGTCGAGACGGTCAGTTACTAAAATCACACTATTCCTGGGCAGTCTTTGACCTACTTAGCGGTTAACAAGTACTAAGTGCACATACTTTCGCCAGTAACTGACAACTGCCCTTCTTGAATCAGCGGAAGGAGAAAACAAAGTCTGTGGCCAGACCGGGTAGCGAACCCAGGACCTCTGACTTATGAGTCAGGTACCCTACCGACTGCGCTACTCTGCCCGAGGTTGTATAACATATGGGAAGACACTGTGGCTGACAAACTGGAAACGTTTCAGTGATTTTCTTCTTTACGAATTCTATTAAATATTTATTGCATAAAAACAGCATAAAGAAACAGCTAAAACTTACTCTTCTCAACTTTAGCGGCCGCAGCCACGGAGAAACTCAGGGCCAGAACAGTAGCAACAGAAATCATCCTGTCCGGTATATTGCTCAACTCTTTTCTCAAGACTGACACATGATAAAGCAAAATCTTACAGACGTTTTGATAACCTTTTTTCTAAGTTTGTGACCTTAGTCTGCATATCAGAGAGATTGGCATTTTTAGTAAAAGTGTAATAGAATACTGGGACAGGTACACCAAGATGTCTTTTCACCATTTTTGACACAGGAAAACAGCTTTTGTGACTTCTTGATCGCTTGCCTGGCTGAGAAAACTCTTCCAAAGAGAGGTCTACTCTTGAAGGAAAGAATTTTCTCCTAAAGAAAGGTCTACTCTTAAAGGAAAGAATTTTCTCCTAAAGGAGAAAATTCTTTCCTTTAAGAGCCCGGATCTCTGTAAAGAAGGGAGATAAAACGAACATGATAGAATCGCTTACCCTTTACCCGAATAGTTCCTTCAAGGGCAGAGAACAGATTCAAAAGACATGAAAGAAGAAACATGACCAATACTTTACAAGTCTGTCATATTACTAGAGTTAACTCTTTAAGCCCCAGTGACGCAGTTAGCAAAATTTGCAAACAGCGAAGATCCTGATGAGGCGGCTCATGATGAGCCGCCTCATCTAGATCTACACTGATTGCCCTCTAGTCTCTGAATTCTCAATTAAAAAGTCTTGGACAAGGCATTTTTTTTTTATTTTTGCAGACGTGAATTGTGTCGTCTGCTTTTTGGTACTGAGAGAGTTAATGGCAAAATGACGCACATTGCAGACTGTCTTTAAAAGAGTTCATTGTTTCGTAAATCTGTTTCCATCCTTACAATGCTTACGGTACATGTTGGGAAAGATAATGAGAGTAAAACTGCAAAAGACATTCTGTGTAACAAATATGGGAACACTGAAGGGATCGGGCGCCTGGTAAAAATCCATTTTCATAAAGTGAGTGAGTGAACTCGGGCTTAACGTCCCACCAACAACGAGGTCATATGGAGACGGGACCTCGGTTTAAAGTCTCATCCGAAAGACCGGAGAAGCGGGGGATCGAACCTGCGACCCCTGGATCATTTTCATAAAACCTTGTGCAAGAGGCTTTCAGCAAGAAATGTCAAATGGCGTCGGATGTCTGCACAGAGAAATGATTCACAGCGTGAGGTAAAGTGACCAAAGTCTTTTTAACTGAAAAACAAGTGTCATTTTCTTCGCTCATACACTAATAAAGTACAAGTTTATTGACAGTAGGGGGCATATTAGGCTAATCGCTTTGTCGAAAAATTGCTATCGTATTTCACCGCAATTGTATAAATGACCCGCGACACGAGAAAACCAACAAAGTGGTTGTGCCCTCAGCGCAGACTCAGATCAGACTGATCAGTCCTCGCTGTCCTCATGGAGATAGCTTAGACATGTAGCTACCCTTTAAGTGAACTGCGCAGACTCTCATCAGACTAGGCGGATGCCCAGGCTGATCCGAGTCTGCGCTGGTGCACAACCACTTTGTTGGTTTTCTCGTGTCACGGCTCAAAAATTTTAGCTATTTAAGAATGTAACTGTTTTATTACTTTTTATCTTTGAATATTTAAAAGGACAGTGTTTCGAGCATTATAAAGATACAGCGAATGAACATTGTTTAATCAAAGAGTAAAAACAGCTTTCAGTTGATGCGCAGCCGGGTACCCAAACAGTGTACCATACATGTACATAACTTGCGCTAAAGCTTACAAAAGCAATTTTTGTGGAATCCAATTGAACAATTGGCCTGTTTCTATTCTGTACATTGTATTTTTACCAAATATTCATGTTAATAGACCAAAGTGACACAAACTCAAGCTGTTACTGTTTTTCTTTGAAGTCGGCAATAAATCGATGGAGAATAGCTTGCAGGAATTGAGGTGACATCGATCAATATGTTCCTCTAGGAACAGTTTCAGTCTGGCCCAGAGGTTATAAAACTTGAGTACATTCTCAAACTCAAAATAAAGCAAACTGATTGGCTGCCTCCGAGCACATGCTCGGAAGCAGCCAATCAGTGTGCTTTATTTTGAATTTGAGATTATTCTCAAATTTTATAACCTCGAACCCTGATTTGGGTTTGCACGGTGTCCTAAAGCACGTAGCATTGTCGGTACAGTCATCTGCGCCCATGAAAATTAAATAACACCGACGGTCAAAGGTTATTTATCCGAAAGGTCTGATGTCTGTATTATTGTTTTCTTTTTCTTCAGTCATGAAAACATAATTGATGCAAAAACGTATGAGAAAATAGCCTAATAACATTTTTTATCCAATTTGACAATTTAAGAATATGATAATTGAATAATGCAATTGCTGTAAAAGATGAACTACCCCCTGAAAAGACAAACATACAAATGATAATACAAAAATGACAATAGTTTGTCGATGCCCAGATTGATTAGATATGAAATCGCAAAACTTGATAGATTCTTCTTTTCTGATGATTTATAAAAAAAAAATCTTATCGTTGTCTTTTCTCAAAGACATAAATAATATAAAATGCATTAACAATATACGTTTAATAACACTTTGAAAGTGTGATTAAATAGTTTTGTGATTTGTATCTTACTGATACAAAACCTTTGTGGCCCCATTGTTCCCTGTCTTTCTGGTGGTCTGTGAGAGACCCCCGGAAAGAGATAGTTCTTATGATAATGCCAATTTAATACACAATGCGGTTTAAAACAATAGGCCAAAACTTTCTAACCCAATATAAGCCGCGACACGACAAAACAAACAAAATGGCATGGGCGATCAGTGAAGACTCAGTTCAGCCTGGGCATCCGCCCAGTCTGATCAGAGCCTTCGCTGTCCGCATGGAGCTAGCTTAGACCCTTCGCTACCCTTTTACTGAGCGCAGAGAGAAGAGTATGATCAGATTAGGCGTGGTGCACATGCCACTTTGTTTTGTCGTGTATTTATGTATGACTTGCTTTCTGGTAGTGGAATTCTAAATCGGCAGCATGGGGTTGAGGAAAAAGACACACTATTCTTTTTAGGTACATATGACATTATACTTAAAGGGGGCATAATTAGACAGTATAAAACGATACATTTTGTTTAAATATGACACCAAATATTACAAAACAAACAATAAACCTGAAAGAAGAGACGACAGAATAACAATAGATAGAAATTAATTTTGAAACAACTACCCTGTTCCGCAGTAGGGGGCGAGTTTATAATGTTTCAGTTTTACAACCTGTGGGTATACTAAAATATAGGCTCTAGTCTGGAGAAGTCAACAACACCTTAAAATTGTATTTATAATTATCTTGTCACAATATCGTGCAAACTCATTACTTTGCTGTCCTCATAAATGTTTTTCATAAAGCGCTGTGAGACCGCAATATTCACAGAGCGCATTTGTCACATGTGTGAAAAATGCGTTCGCATTTTTCGCACGTGTGACAAATCCGGTCGCATTTTTCACAGAATTCGAACGCATTTTTCACATATCTGTGAAAATTGCGTTTGATATGTGCCATGAAAACGTAATTTTCCAAACGCATGCATCACCCCTAAAATATGACAAAATATCACAAAAACCTATTTTTCACTTCTTGACATTTTTCAACCCTGAAATTACGAAGGTTATAGTGGACGGAAAAACGGTACAGTAAACAAAAAAAGAAGACCAGAAATCCCGTCTGCTCTTCCGTGCAGAAGGTCGTACATTCGAGTCGCCCGCCGGGTCAATGATTGAAAAACTCTGTCTTCCAAGCAGAAACTTGGTACCTGTTTCGAATCAGGGACGGTTAAATGTTAAAAATGAGAGGGATATGCTCCCTCTTTCATAACACCTGTCTGAGACACCGTAGGCTCCAACCGGTATACGACGAAACATAGAAAGACAAAAGAGAGAAACGACACTTCATAGATAAGTCAAAACATAGACGGGACATTTAATAGATCGACGAATAATAGAACGACCAATAATAGAACAATAAGTGTGAAAACGATAATCACTTGACCGCTCGGCAATGCTTTGCGTCATTGAACATTCGCTCATTTCAATGAAAACGTTTAAGGTCAAAGGGTTTTGATATACCTCGCCATTTTTTAAACATTTTCACACCATTCATGGAGAATACGTGGGAATTTAAAGAGTAACTACACTTCAGGAACTGACTGAATCAGATCCCAAACCCTATCCCCAACATCAACCATTTTCCCAATGGTTTCTGTTTGCTATCAAAGAAAAGCAGTGAAATATACTCAGCTGTGTTTAAAATTATCAAAGACAACTGATTAGCTTTTGGCGCAAAATTTCTGAACTTGGCCTTCGAACTAAGTACGTTGACGGCCTTGATTTCAGCTTGAAGGTACGCATGTTGACTGAATCAAATACTGAATGGAACTGTATTGGACTGATCGAAAAAGCAATATTACTCTGCGTTAAACTATATTGGTCGCTCATCAATTGTTCGCTACTTCAAAATTCCGGTGAAACGTTTAGGATTTTTTTTTTTTAAAAAAAAAGCTTTGTTGTCGTTAAATGGTTGTTAATAAAATTTTCGATGTTTCTGAAATTTTTCGATGTTATTTCGATGTTATTTCGATCTTTTTTCGATCTTATTTTTCTATGTTTAGTCTTTCTTTGTATTGTCTTTTCTATGTTCTGGCTTTTCTATGTTTTGTCGTTCTATGTTTCGTCATAGACCCGCTCCAACAACTACTGTCCCTACGGCCACAAGACTGTGGAAAACCTTTACCTTGTTTGTTTTTAATTCACATGTATACTGATGACGTAAGCTGAAGTGCACAGCTTCTAGTACTAACTGTTTGGCGGTGCCATAATCCAGCTTGAGGAGACCTCGGGTATTACTGTGCAATATTAGGCATTTCCAATACAAAATTTTGGTAGCTAGCTTCTTCGCAACAGTCCCTTATTCTGCATCATGGTATATTCAGTTGCGTGTTGGTATATGGTTCTATGGGGATGAAACAGGAAGGTAGTTGTCTGCCTGTTTTAGGAAACTTGGTACAAATATAAGATTCAAATATGACACAAATATACATCACAAACGGACAGACGAACTGATAAGCCAAAATAAATATGTTTTTATGTTTTTACCAGTCAGGAGCCAGGTAATAAAAATGGGAAATAATAAAAAATAAACTTCAAATGCTTTTCCCGGGATTCTTGAATTCACTCCAGGTCACAAAGTCAAATCCTGGTTGAACTGGATATCATGGGTTTTGCGAGGGAAACCCCTGGGGAAGGGGGTTTACTCCCGAAAAAATAGATGAAGTGTTAAAAATATTCATGAAGTATTGTATGATTTATCTTCTCTTTTGGAAAGGAACTTACCACCAGTACATACTAATAAAGTCAAAAACATTATATACTTTATCGGCAATCGTGGGACACATAATTTCCACATTATCGGTCGGATCTGAATAGTAGTGAATTTGTTTAAGATTTAATGCCTGTTTTGTTATCTGCGAGTTTCAAACGGCTAGTCTGGTCACAATCACGGCCCGATATAGACTAAAATACTGTCTCAAAGGGCCGTTAAACCCCAAACAATCAACCAATAAAACCGGTCAGAATCATCTCTCATTCATAAGACTACGGGATATTTCGCTTGCCATGGCAACCAAAATCTCAAGCGACTCTCTTAAAGGAAATGCCATTGTGCCCCAGCCTTGTCAACGCTATATATGAAATATGGTTGAGACTGATCCAGACGTTTAAGAGATATAGTAGCTCGAAGGTGTTGCAGACGACGTCAGGCGACGGACAGTGGAGACTGCGTTTCCTTTCAACTCCCCTATAGCCGAAGGCTCAGTGCATTTGGGGCTTAAACTCATAGTTGGAAAGGGATAACAAGTCATTCACACTCAAGCTGCCCTTGCCGTATGTGTGAAAAATACGCTTCTATTGAAAATCGCTATAAAATCCGAACGCATTTGTCACACCTGCAAAATGTGAAGAATACGACCGTATTCAGCACACACGTGTGAAAAATGCGTTCTGTGAATATTGCGGTCTCTCAAAGCTGTCTGAGGTGCAGTTTTACTATAAACCCCCTTTATTGTAATATCACAAAATCAGATTTGTGTTATCACTATATAGATTTTTGTGATATCACTATTTTTTACTATGTGATATAAATATATGAATCTGTGATATTACTAATTATTATGTGATATCACTAAATTGATTAAAGAATATCACAAAATCGATTTAATGATATAAGTAATTAGGAATGAATGAGTGATATCACAAAATGAAATTTGTAACATCACAAAGTCGATTAAATGGTATCGCTAAAAAGATTTTGTATTTTAAAAAGTGATATGATTTTGTGATATCACTAACTCGATTTTAGTGATATCATAAAATAGCCGTGACTTAGTAATATCACAAAATCGGTTTTGTGATATCACTTATTCTATTTGTGATATCACTGATTCGATTTTGTGATATCATTAAATTGCACATATTTTATAGTAAAACGGCACCTCATAAAGCTGGGGTTTCTGCATACATGCTTTACGTAACATATTATTACTATAGAGACTTGATCTGTCAATCTGTATCGCGTGGATGTGCCCAGATCGCAGGATCATACAAAACGCTTCCGTCCAGTGTATTGCGATCTGCGTACATCCATGGTTGAATTTATTATTTGGGATAATATCTCTAAATTTGCTACTTTATGGTGACCTTACTTTAACTTTTAACACAAATGTTATAATATTTGAAAGAGTACATAAATATATAAGAGACACCAAACGTTTCTAACACAACAACAATATATTTTGCCGTGCGACCGGTTACGATAAGTTAACAAGACAAATTAAACTTGCCATCTGCTGCTGCATTCCCCTCTCTGTTTTTTTTTTTTGTTTTGTTTTTTTTTGTTTTTTTTTATCTATGTTTACCTGTTTTCATATTCTTCTTTTTTCTTTCTCTTATAAAGATCTTTTCATCTATGTTACACTTTTATTACCAAAACGTTAAAGCTCAGTTAATGTTTATATGGCCTTTTCAGAGTGACACAATCAAATTGGATAACAAAACATACATCCATCCTTATACAGCTTTCATTACAGATGAAACATCTGCTTATTTTGACGTGTTCACAATACTTACCACTAATACATTAATTTTTCCATGTATTTTATATATTTTCTTTCTCTTTGTCTTTCTTTACTACTTTTGAATCTACATGTATTTACTTGAGCATCTACCACTGTTTAGAACTACTATTCTGGAGTATTTCTTGAGCATATTTGTTTTCAAATTAGAAGATGTCTTTCGCCTGTTAGTTAACAAACTATATTTGTTGAGGAAAAGAACTAAATAAGACAGTTTTAATTTAGTATTATTGCTTTCGTTCTGATCCTTAAGCTTGTATTGACGACATGTTGTACTTTGTCATGTTGATGAAATAGAATATGTTTAAACTAAGTTATTATTTGGAAAGGAAATTAAGTCAATGTTTACCGGACACACAGCGTTGAAACAACATTAAATCAATGTTGTTTCCACGTTGCTTGTCTGATGGGTAATGTCTTAACTCTAATTTTAGTTTTCTAGAAAAGAATAAGTCAGTCACCACATATCAAAGGACAAATAAATAAACAAATCTACACTTGATGAAGTAAGGGAAGACTTAGAATGGCTGACTCCATACGAGTTACATGTATTTTGACAAAAAACTTAACTAACTTACATAATTTTTTCTTTAATCATTTTGCAAAGATCAAATTTATTATCAACGCTGCAATCTTACAGACCAGGAAATCGGAACCATGAATGCTCTGAGCTGGAAAATGTGGTTTCAGGGTGGCGCCCTTGTGATAGCAGTGTCACTGCACATTGGCGGTGGCGTCCGCCTTATCAACCGGCAAAGTTGTACAAATGCGCGCAAAACAACACACACACCCACTGTGGTTATGTGCCTAATATCATGAATATGGTTGAATGGTTTAAAAAAAGCACACATGGGAAAACGACAACGTTTCCTTTCCTTTCATTAAGGTGCCCAAATATAAAAATAGTAAATAACTTGAACAAAACATTGCAATATACTTTGATATGCAGACCTGGGTCATGGATGTGAAAACTAGCTTATCAAAAGAACTGTAAGATTTGCTTTATCTTGTGTCAATCGTGGAATGTTCACTCGGCAACATGCCTGTAAAAATGGTTGCTGTGCTATCACTTCTTGTGCTGAGTTTCCTCCTGGGTCTGGCTCTGACTGCAGGTGCAAAATGCGTAAGTTGGTACTTTATGCATGTATCGTGCTGTTAGTGCTTTTATACAATTTAAGCTTTGCAATATTGGGTTTAGTTACTTTGCAATTTAATATGGAACGACAAAGCTATTCTGACATGAGAATTTTAGAAACACTCCAAAGTAGGTATTGTGTCCGTATAAGCCCATCGAATTGCAACCGCTGATAAAGAAGTAGTGCCTGATAAAAATGAGGCCAGAGAAGTGCGTTTCTTTCAATTAAGCCAAATCGGTAGACAGTTCCGGAAAAGTGTAAAGTCAACGCAGTTCAAACCTCAAGGTAAATGGGAAAGAACTTTTCATTAGAGTTTTTTCGGATAATACGTATCTGTAAACGTAGCCGTATCAGAACGTATCGGGACGTATCGGAAAGGGATCGATCAGTTGTCTTAAATTCAATTTCCATTCGAGGATTTTTAAGCTAGCTGGGCACCAGAGGCACATGGGGGCTACCCAGGACAATCCAGATTAGTTGTTTAACTCAGAGGTGGCTATCAGGATGAAGAACTGACCTGAATTCCAGGCCAATCTTCAAGCCCGGACGAAAGATGTGAGTTAAGTTATTGTAAGTTAGAATAACGGCATAAAGTGATCTGCCAACGGTCTTCTATAGTTTTAAGTCGATTCCGACTATTGCACAATGTCCCAGGCACCAGTGCTCGGCCGGAAGGCCCTGAAAATGGCCAAGAGTCAGAGACAAAGGGCCTGCCTCCTGACCACTGTCTATCTGCTGATTGGTTCGGTGAACTGCTGATGACGTAGTTTCGGCGGTCCTCTTCAGAGCCATAGGAGCCTCAACCCCCCCCCCCCCCCCCCCCATCATGCCGACGGTCCAACTTCCAAGGTTCCCAGGGGGTACTGATGGTTGACGTGTAAGTGAGCATGGTGGTCCACAGCCTCTCTTCCCCATCCGACCTTGGGTAGCCATCCCGAGGATAGATAATCAGCCGCTGGTGGTGTAACGATTCCTATTACGTCATAGCTAGCACATAGGTCGTCGATGCGCTAGTGGATCCGTTGGTACTCTAGCCCACCTGTATCGTTGCAAAGGAATTTTTCTACCGTCTCAGCCGTTGACTGATTTATTCTTTGGGAATTTATTCCGTTTTGCAGTAACTTATTTATTTTTTTTTTTTGAATTCTCATACGAATGTTCCCCAGGAGGCTCAGCGGAACGAATCCATAACTGCACACTCCTGGTACCGAGTCTGTATATCTGTCCCCTTTCCAAGTCGAAGAGGAGACTCGATGTTGTTGCCATTCTGTAACCAAGCTGCCCGACTGTTTTTTGTTTGTTTTTTTTTTGTTTTTTTTCAATCATCATCATATTTCAATTCTCATATCAATTCTCTGAGTTTCCGTTCAAATAATAAATCACTTTCATAGACAGCTGACTAACTAAGTTTGCATATGAAATAAATTGATAAAGAGAAACTATTTTAGAAACCTTCCGATTATAAACCATTTTCTTACAATACCTCATATGTTTTACAATATATATATATATTGATAATTTCAGCTAACAGGAAGAAAAAGCTGATGAAATTATGCGTTTCTTAATTCATTACAACACTTACATATCATTTATTCAAGGGAAGTAATAATGTTCGTAGTGTGCTCTTACAAGAAGTAGCTTGAACAAAATACCGGGGCCATAGGGGTGATAGGTGGCTATTTTGGGTGGGTTATGGGGTCACGGGATAATTGTTGCACCTGCTTTAGCAAGGTGCGATATAGGCGTCCGGTTTTCCGTCCGTCCGTCAACCCGTCCGTTCACAGTTACGTCGACCCTAGCATTTAAGTCCATTCAAATGACATTTTCTCCAAAACCAATGCATCCATGGTTCTCAAATTTCACATGCTGCATGACCAGATTGCAGGGCTTTAGCATGGTTAAAGTCATGTTAATCCAGTTTCAAAGATGGCTGCTGTTACTAGAAATAGCAAAAACAATAAAACCAACTTTTTATCCAGAACCACTTGGTATATTTGGTTGAAATTTTTCAAGGAGCATCAGTTGGGCCTTGGTTATATTTAAGATTGTCTCCCTAGTTTATTTCGTGTTTTCAGAAATAAATACTTTAACAAAATTTCGTTAAACAATATGTAATAATCTCATAAATAACCGTACAAGCTTTGGAAGAATGCATGTTTTTTTTCCCCGAAAAATGTGAAATGAAAAATAATCTTCAAATTAAAATGCAAATTACCTACTTCCTCACGGCCTGTAAGAGTATCGATTTTGACCTCATGTGTCATGTGATCATGTACAGGTATTTTTCTTATTTGTGCACCTGATTGTGACGTAAGAATAAAAAACTTTTGTCTAATAATGCGATTTCGAGCGCGGTCCGCGATAGTTTAAAAAATTATCTTTTTTTTTGGTTTAAAGTCAGTTTTAGCAAATATTATTATCTAAACGCTATTTCAAATGTATAGTTACATTATGTCGGAGGTATTGCATGAAATATGTCATCACATTTTTTTTGTTATTATTATCAAGGGAGTAAATCTTTAAAGTAAAAAATGAAGCGGAATTAGGTCACAGTGACATACTTTCTGTTAACAAGCCTTATTTTGCTAAAACTCTAATATCTCAAGTAAATATGAACGGATTTTGGTCAGATTTGGTCAGAATTGTCCATTAATGAAGTTCTGTCAAATTAAGTGATGCGAAACCATCTAAGATGGCCGCCAGCCACCGTTACTAAAAATAGAAAAACATGAAAATGTCAATTTTTCTAGAACCACTGAATGAAATTGCATCAAATTTATTCCAAAATGATCATTGCATGAAGCTACTTCAAGATGTTTCAAATTGACCATCCAAAACAGCCGCCATCCACCGCTACTAAAATAGCGAAAAACATGAAAACGATATCTCAAATACTACTGAATGGATTTTGACCAAATTTACACGTGTGACACAATGATGCTTTAATTGAGTTTTTAATGTGAAGGTGCAAAGCAGGTGCGACACAGTGTTTCGCGGAACTCTTGTTCAACGTATGGCAAGGCATTGTAATTCTTGTTTAAACTACACCATGAAACTCTTAAAGCTTAAAGGCCACATTGCAGTACCATGGTAAACATTCATGAAATATTTTATCATGAGGTATCGCTGCAAGGTTCACAGTGCTAACTTTAAACAAATAAAACAAGCTTGAGTTCCACATAGAACGGATCTGAAAATTGATTTTGGTCACACTTTTGATATCATAAGCATGATTTAAATGGTAAAAATACAATGTACAGGCATGGGACCCATTAAATGTCCCGCTTTTTGCATCTGTCGAAAGGGAATCAGAAAATGATTGGTTGGTTTGGTTTGGGTTTAATGGCTCTGAGACATTATTTCAGACTATGTCGAGCCTTCTTCTCCCAGAGAGAGGGTGATAGAAAATAGAGATAGACGAGAGAACAAAATAGCCAAACAACCCCGACCCGCATCTACTGCAAGCACAGTAGGGCTATCCAAATAAGTAGTATGCACTGAGAGTTACCCAATAGTCATTGCTTTTTCTTTCTGTGTTGGAATATGACTAGCGGTTGAAGGCGCATTTGCTCTGTCGTTAGATATGTTATAGCGAGGTACCGCTGCAAGCCTTTTTAATACAGTTTCGAAGTTGTAAATAACGTGTTTTTTTAGTTTCACATAATACACTTGTGAGAATTAATATAAAATGTCATTTTAGAAGGCAACTGAAATGACCGACTTCGATATCATACACCTGACAAAAATAAATAAATAAATGAAAATACAGTGTATAGACATGAGACTCCTTTCGTTGTCCTGTTTTTGTTTATACTACGTTGCTCGACGTGGATCCGGAAATTGAAAACTGTATTTTGTGGAGCAGTTTTTTATTTTTCAAAAACATGTTCTCCTTGTGTTTGCAAATTATTTGACTCAATTGATACAAATGAACCCAAATTTTACCACCAAACGTGAAGGTTAATTCGCTTTGTATAGGGATTTGAGTTTAGTCGTTTTACGCTGTTCCTTAACGGAAATATTTTCGCTGTCACAAGCTTGAAGAAAATGGTAAAAATACAATGTAAAAATTTGGGTCCCCTTTCATTGTCCCGCTTTCGTTTATATTGAAAATCTCGACGGGCAACCAGGAAGCTTTTTTTTTTTCATTGTTCCAAAAACATGTTACCTCTACTTTCAGCCAGTTATATGACTCAATATATGTACAGTAGCCTAGTTTTTTTATCAAAGGATTTATGTTTAGATATATTTACCACTGATAGGACTATGGAGACTCTAAAGATGTTAGCCCGGAACCTAACTTACAGAGACAATTATTACTTGCAACCCATTCCACTGTCCATTTAACAAAACTCCAAACGGTAAAAAAGAAATCATTGGTAAACTGGCTTAAAGCAGGACAAGGTCTACCGTGCTTGCAGTAGGCGCGGGTGAGGACTGCTTGACTTTTTTTTCTCTCTCTCTCTCTCTCTCTCGTCTGTCTTGTCCACTATCTCTGGCAGGCAACTCGTTATAGACTGAAATACTACCCCAAAGGCCTTTTACACCCTATAAAGCAAACGACCAGCCGAAGAAATACTAAACAAAACATTAGGACATTGCCTGTTGAAGCTGTTCAATATAACTGAGTACAAGGGAGGATATTATTGTAGTCAAGGGAGGAAATCATTGTTCGCCAAATTTGGGCTAATAACAATAACTTCAAAGAGTATGGAAACGAAAGTGTGACAGTCGAACGAAAAGACGGACGGACATCCACTATTTCCAAAATCATCCAATTATTAAGCGGCTGAGGACAATGAACTATTGGGCAGACATACACCAAATCTCTTAAACAAAACTAAAAGCCATAATCGTATGTAAATCAAATGCATCTATCTTCTACAAACTAACATTTGACGGTATTATATAGATGCGTTTCAAAATTGAAATAATGATTTCTCCCTCTCGGATACGTCCCGATACAGCTTCTTATACAGCTGCGTCTTATCCGAAAGAACTCTATTGTTGCCTTTCCGCTCCTTAGAGTTTACTCTTAAATGAAATAACGGCTAATCAAGGAGCAAAGTTTTTTCTGTAAGAGTATTGCTCCTCCAGAAGTAAATTCTTTCCTCCAAGAGCACATCCCTATTTTTTGGAGAGCTATATCGTCCTGGGAAGTCACAAAGTTGCATCTCTTTGAAAAACGACGGAAAGGCATGGAGGCATACTAACAACCTTTAAACAGTCTCAGTAAGATAATAAAAATCCCAGACAAAGTGATCTACCTTCTTTAGTAGTCAGCACCGTTCAAATCAGGATCCGGTTTGGTATAAAAATCAGAAAAGTGCTGAAGCCTTACTATCACCTCATCATAAGCCATTTGTGATATTATGTGCATATCCTAATAGATGTGCTTTCTAATTATCCATCGTACTTGTAACAACCATTTCAGGCTCTACTAAGTGCTATGGAGATCTCGGTTGTTTACCCGCTTTCAATAGCGTTGGTAGGCAATAATTCAGAGGCCCCATCTGAGATCAACACAAGATTCATGCTCTATACCCGACAGGATCAGACCAATACATCCTTTCAACTTCTTGTCTCCGATAATTTGGCAAGCATAAAGAACTCGGACTTCTCCGCATCAAATCTGACGAAGATAATAGTTAATGATTTCCCGCATACTGGATTTGAACCTTGAAAGTCTGTAAGTATTTTTCTCTTATTTGGAAAGCAAGCAGATCCAGTCAACACCAGTAATGATGATTCATGCCAGTACACTGTAAGAACAATCAAGTCATTTAGCATCTATGCCAAAATTACTACAAGCTGCTACCATACTGTGTCATTGATTCAATTTCCAAGTGTTGGTAAAAAAGAATTATACATAAACGTCAATTCCACAGCCGGGTTGTTATGTCGTGGCCAAAGCTCGTGAATTTGCTCTGGTAGTTCTTGCACTAAATATATGTTTTGGGGGTTTGTTTTTAGTTTCTGTTCATGATAATGTAGCTTACTGTATCATTAAGCATGCTCAAGAGCAAATAATTTCTTTCACGGGGCTATCAACTTCTGCTACGTTACATGTTTATGGAACTTCTTATGTGGTGGTAACCTCGCGGGCTTTGGATCCAGAGTGGCGATAAACTCTCCAGATTATCAGTGTTTAAACCGCGCAGATAACTCATTGAAAAGTATAAAAGTAATTGTCCTGATGGAACAAGTCGCTATCTTAAGTTAACATGATATTTCCTTGAGGGCACAAGTCATTATCTTCAGTGAACGAGATATTTTCTTGATGGAACGAGTCACTGCCTTACAAAAGATATTTTTGAGGAAGAAATTATCTTGTTGCCACAAGATTATCAATATTATGCCAGATTTGGATTCCATACATTTTGTGTAGCACGTGAGCCATAAGACACACGTTTTCCATGACGAGGTATATCTAATTTCATCCCATATATATTAAGCTTCCTGGAAATTGAGCCCAGCCACAAATACGGATTCATGGTGAAGTCGACAGGCGACCTTGGGGTTTTGGACAGGATTTCTTTCAAATGGAGGCGAAATTGGCATATGCTTTCACCACTACATGTATTTTGGTTGGTTCATCCGCTTGTTCTGGACTGCGTAGAACTCAGGTAATTCTAAACTAGTCTGGTTATGGCAGCACAAAACAAACTGGAAACCATAAATTGGTTGGTTAGTTCTTTTGGATTTAACGGCCCTTTGAGACATTTTTTCAGTCGATATCGAGCGTCTGTCGGAGACAGGGAGATAGAATAAAGAGATAGGACAGACGAGAGAAAAAATATTCAAACAACCCCCACCCGCACCTACCGCAAGTACGGTAGGCCCTTGTCCTCTTTTAAGCCAGTTTTGATAGACACCCCAGTGCTGAAAGTTTCACATCTTCTCCCGACCAAAAAAGACCCCCAGGAAACCAAACAAAAGGGGCTCAAAGCAAACGTAGCGTTAATTCTTAAACACGTTTAGTCGAGCTAATACACTGCACTTTATTTCAGTGTTGAGCTTCACATGTGATAGGTTTGCTTCTTCTGCATTTGCAAATTTGAGTTGTGTCAGCTTGAACCTAGATTATATCATTATGAAGAAACACAGATTTTTTTATGATTTTTTTTTATTCAAAAATATGCGTTGAGAGACCATGCACAGGTTTTATTTTCATGCTCTGAAGTCTTAAGCATACTACTATCACTCATAATTTTGATTCACAAATGTTATCATGGAACTAAGCTCTCCAGAGATTTTGATCCTATTCGTAAATTATGTTTCCTTGCAAACTAAATGTCAAAGGTCAAATGATGACCCTATGTTGGCCTTTGACCTTTTTCTGAAAATGTTTGCTTTTGTGAGGTATCTCTGTAGTTTGTGCTCGTTTTGAAATAGCAGATAAATCATAAAAATAAGATGATTAAAATAGATTTTTTTTTTAAAGATAAATAGTGTTTTAGTGTTCTTACGAACCATAGCATAATCTATGGCGAGGAATGACGCGTCAGAAACTAGTGTTAATCTCGCACCTCACGTTTTTCGTTCATTTTTGGTATTTTTTTCTTGTTCGTTATGTCAGCTTTTCCGTTATCTGAAACTGTTTCCGAACAGTTATGTGCGCCTCGGTTTCATGGCTCAGTATATTCAAACGTTTTAAATACTTTACTTATTACCCTTGTACGCATACCGCTGGAAATAACACTGTCACAATTAACCCGACAGAGCTATTTTAATAATGTATCAACTTTCAGCACTTTGACATTTAGGCTTACTTATGTATATCTCATTTTAACTTTCATTGTCAGTGAATAACTAAAATATTGTAATTGTAACAAATTTAGAACCCTTAGAGCGGATATTGTTTCATTCTCTAATTTCGTCTCCGATCCTCATCTCAGTAGGGGGTTGGTAACAAAGCGTTTGTCATATTTTATTATTATTATCATAATTATTATTATCATATATTGTTATTAATATTAATCTCCATACTCCCTGCACTAATCATACAGCAGTAGAACTTCTAACCTTAAAGAGGATTAAGCTTCGAGAGAAGAATTCAACTTTTTAACCTTGATCTGAAGTTAATTCGAAGCAATGCAATGGGGTACTCAAAAAAACAGCAGTAAAGATAGTAAGCGCATTCACAATAGAAAAGAAGCACGATTTGTCGACTATTTTTCTTCCAGAAGGCAAAAACAAAATGTAGTTTAGTATCTTACGTAATGAGCATCAAGTTGCTTATGACGGCGTAATACAGCTTTTAGGGACGTCATTATTCGTCAAAATGTAATGTATGATCTGCTGCCAAAGGTTTTCTTTGCTGTTTGCACGACTATTTACTTCATTTAAATTGCAAATCTTAGGCAACAATTGAATATGTCCTGTTGCTTATGGGAGAAAGAGGCTGCTTATGAAAGATAGAAGTT
This sequence comes from Ctena decussata, assembly GCA_963989385.1. Lineage (NCBI taxonomy): Eukaryota > Metazoa > Mollusca > Bivalvia > Lucinida > Lucinidae > Ctena > Ctena decussata. The sequence continues at coordinate 25,855,353 of OZ022501.1, read as the reverse complement.
TGTTCTGTTAGCTGAAAGTCTATCTTGAATATGTTAAAATGGAAGAAAAGTTGTTTGGCGGATGTATGATAGAGGGTAAAATCGTCCAGATATCCGATAGATGACTCACACATGGCACGTTCCGTGAAGTCAGATACGACGTGTTAGATACTATCTGGAAAGATATAACAATGGCAAATAATAAAACTGGTCGACCTTTATTTTCAATTTGGGCTACGCGAGACGTAAAGCGATTCCAATCTATTTACCTTTTATTCCGTGATTGTTGAGCTTGCGACAAATTGAAACAGTGTATTGTTAAGGAATTTTTACTTTTGACTCAAAATAATAATAATTATAAATATTGACTCACAGTATTGTCTATAAATATTCAATACATGTAACACGTACATTTACCAAATGATTTTCTTTCTTTTTGTCCCGGGCTTTTGGGGTCTGGTATTTTCATTTGTGTCCAACATTTTCTCATATACCATAACCCAAGAAAATAAAGGAAGTTGAAACAACGTTGAATTAATGTTGAGTCAAAGTCAAGACAAAACAGCGTCGAATCAGAGTAAAAATAACTTATTTCAAAGTTGTATAATATGACATTTCAGCGGTGAAACATTGTTGCTTCCACTTTTTTGACGCATAATCTACATTCTAATGCACTTATAAATAAATATTTACATTCTTGGTGTATTTACTGAAAAGCCCTATAGTAAACCATTGGAACGTAATGTAGTTTACATTCCAATAATTACATTGAGACACGTGACGTCAATGACGTAAAAATAAACAATGGCTTTCTACAACCTGATTGGACGTCAGCAACGTCATGACGTCATGCATGCCGTTCTGCTGTTAGCAGAAGAAACTGCGTGTACATGCTTTAATGCTTCAATTTTAGCGCTTATACAAGATTTTTCATAAAAGACTTGATTGAAACGAATGTAAATATAAGCAATGAACTTATTTTTTCTGATGTTTATCGAAGTGTAAACTGCATTGGGTCACTAGCAAAGTTTACATGAACCCCTTCGGGGTTCATTCACTTTGCACGTGACCCAATGTAGTTTACACTTCGATAAACCTCAGAAAAATGAAATTCATTCCTTAAAACGCGACGTCTGATTGGATAACGTCAAACGATATGCTGTCGCAAATCCGACGTCATTATAAAACGTCGCTTCTCACTGGATGACGTTTGGTTTTACGCTGCTGAAAGCGCTTGCAATGGGTGCAAATAGGTACACTTTGAAAAGGGAAAATGTGAAAAAGTGCATTAGAATGGGGATAACTATATTGAAAATTGTCATTTTGGGGAGGTAAATCGTCGGTTTTATGGTCGCAAATTCCGTTTTACGGCTCTGCTCGCGCGTCGCCGTTAAGCGAAATTTCCGACCATAAAACCGACGATTTACCTCCCCAAACGACAATTTTTGAATACAGTTATCCCCCTTATTTTTTCAACGTTGTGTGCCCACTGGCATCCCAGAAATTACTAAGCTAACCGTAGAGACAAAATCAGCTAAAGGAGAAACTGTTCACCTCTCCGGATAGTAGGTAAATTAAAAATGTTGTGGCCTCATGATTAAAAATATGAGAAGACATGATCGATTTTGAAGGCATAAATCAATATTCGTTCGAGTTGATGCCGGCAGTAATAAACGAGCCTAAGGCTGCTCAACTGCACGTATTATGCCGAATGTTGTTCATGGATTCTTGCGACAGGGCTATCGATTGAGTAAAACAGTGAACACACCTTTCTAGACGAATTTCTCTTCGTGTTTCGTTTTCCCTACTGACAGTGTCTGGTAAAAGCGCTTAAAGATTTTAATTTGACTTTACTGCAGCTGGTGCTGTGCCGTGTGGCGGCCACAAAACGTCTCCCCGTACATCATCCATAGTGCAGATAACATTCTATTTTTGTCCTTTGAGATCAGAGGGTATATTCTGAGAAATCAGAAAGTTTTTATTCATTTCAACACTTTTTCTAGATCATCGCTTTTAAATCATTTGGACTTCTTTCGACACTTATCAGTCTTTCAACCGACTGCCTTATTGAATTTAAGAAATTACAGTATGCTTTTCCCTGGCTTTCATCGCTAGATATTGTTAGGGTCACTGACAGGGCTTGAATAGCCGAAACTTCAAAGAATGGCTCATTCTTTCGAATGTGTTCTTTGCTCTCAAAAGAACTCTTTAAGATTTTAATCTGACTTTACTGCAGCTGGTGTTGTGCCGTGTGGCAGCCGTAAAACGTCTCCCTGTACATCATTCATCCATAGTGCAGATTATATTTTATTTTTGTCCTTTGAGATCAGAGGATATATTCTGAGAAATCAGAATTTTTTTATTCAATTATACTCTTTTTTCTAGATCATCGCTTTTTAATCGTTTGGGCTTCTTTCGACACTTATCATTCTTTCACTGCCTTAATAGAATTAAAAAAATACAGAATGCTTTTCTCTGGCTTTCATCGCCAGATATTGTCAGGGTCACTGATGAGGCTTGAATAGCCGAAACTTCGAATGGGTTTTCTGCTCTCGAAGGCACTCTTTTAGATTTTAATTTGACTTTACTGCAGCTGGTGTTTTGCCGTGTTGCGGCCGTAAAACGTCTGCCCGTACATCATCCAAAATGAAGATTATATTCTATTTTTGACCTTTGAGATCAGAGAATTCATTCTGAGAAATCAGAAAGCTTTTATTCATTTAGACTCTTTTTTTAGATCATCGCTTTTAAATCATTAGGAATTCTATCGACACTTATCAGTCTTTCAACCGACTGCCTTATTAAAATTAAGAAATGTTTTTTCTCTGGCTTTCATGGCCATATATTGTCAGGGTCACTGATGAGGACTGAATAGCCGAAACTTCGAAGTATGGCCCCTGTTCTTTCTTTCGAATGTGTTCTCTGCTCTCGAAGGAAATCTTTAAGATTTTAATTTAACTGTTTGCATAGCGTATGTCTGATTTAAACAGAATTGGGATATTTTTGGCAAAAGGGAACACAAAAAGACACGAAAGACTCAATATCGATCACGTGTTACATGTACTTGAATAATATAATACTACAGTGTATACATAAATGAAGCAATGAAACCTGCGTGGTGGTCTCCTTCGGCCTCTGTGAAAATAAGGCAAGCTATGACGACCCACCCTTAACTAGGCTTCAAACCTTTTACAAGGGGCAATTCTTTTTATATTATCAAACGATTCTACTTTGTGCACCTTTACCAAAACGCAAGTCTTCATTTCTATGCTGTTTATTATTGAAGGTTTTTCTGCAGTCAGTTTTGAAATTATTTATTGGCGGTTCAGGATACTTCTAATTTACTAATTACGTTATATTTGAATTCGTTACCATCATTAGTATCATTATGAAGAAAATTAGGCACCTCAGTTGTATCATTTGTTTGTCTCTTCCTGAAAAAATTGAGCCACGACACGAGAAAACCAACAAAGTGGTTGTGCGCCTAGCGCAGACTCAGATCAGCCTAAGCATTCGCCAAGTTTGGTCAGACCCTTCGTTAAGTGCCCAAAGGGTAGCTAAGGATCTAAGCTACCTGCATGCGGACAGCGAAGACTCTGATCAGACTGGGTGGATGCCTAGGCTGATCTGAGTCTGCGCTGGGCGCACAACCACATTGTTGGTTTTCTCGTGTCGCGGCTCAGATCATCATAAATTCTGAACTTTACTCGGCGACAGTCGTACTGTTTCATCATCATAATTTTCATCATTATTGCTATTATTATTATTATTATTATTTTTTATTATTATTATTAGCTTTCATAATTATTATTACTTTTATTATTTTTATTATTATTATTATTATTATTATTATCTATTATCATCTATTTAAAGATGAGTCAGGCATTAGTAAGACTGAGTGACCAAAGAAAATATAGAAAATAATTGTACCGGTTTGAACTTTTCGAAACTTTATTGATGTCTCTTCAATGTTTTTGAACATTGGATAAAACACATTTTAAAGTCTCCACCAAGTCTCAGCCCTAAAAGGGAGTTCAGAAGTTTCAAGTGCATTTTCAACTCTTCTTTTTTCATTAACAGTATATGTTTCATACATTGAGTGTATCTAACTGGGGGTATAATTAGCCGGTTAGTAAAACAAAACATCTTTTAACCTTTCGTTCTTTAGTGTCAAAGAAGGTCTAGATGGTTTGATAAAACATGTTCTAAACTGGCAGACTGACGAAAAAATATTTTTGAAAACACACGGCAGCAAATCACCTAAACACCGAAATTGGTTGATTCTAGTAAAATTGTTGTGAGCGCTGAATGTAACAACACAAAATTATTAAATCCAAATGTAATATAAAAGGGCGTCTGTTGCGTGAAAATGCTTTAGAATGTGTCTCAACTAATACAAACAAATTCCACACACAGCAAAAACAAAGCAGAAATAGCAACACGGTGCAGCAACAACACGAGTGGATAGCCAAATGGACACTTTGTCATAAAGTAAGCAAAAACCAAACTTATATACATGTATATATATACAGTAATGCACACAGATCATCTATTTTTACCACGTAACATTCACATCAGAATGAAAGAGAAAAACTGACATTATAATTTGATTTTTTTCAAAGACTGAAAAAGAAAACGGACATAACAATAAATAACAAGCAAATTCGGTGAATTTATATCCCCCGCCGAAGTGGCCTTGATTTGTTTATGGTTGTTTTAAGTTTCATAAAATTTTAAGTTTCATAAAAAAATTTTCACTGGTTACTTAGGAGGCTGAACTTGTGGACTGTACATAAAATCAAGGGCAATATCTCTGGGATAAGTAAGGCATAAACTGGAGCTGTTCTTCTTAAACACTTGCCTCAGCATCACTGCACTATAATGATACATTTTAAATTCGGTTACAAGAAATTTTGTTTGTCAGTACCCTACTAATGGCTAATTTGTGGATTTTAAATCAATTCAAGGGCATTAAATCATGCACTACTGAAGAGATTATGACAAAACTTAATGTGCACTGCCTTGTCATGACAATATATAATTATTATAAGTGTCATGAAATTCCATTTATTGGTTACTTAGTTATGACTCAGTTTGTTGATTTTAAGCCAATTCAAGGGCAATAACTCATTGCTTACTGAAGCAATTCTGACAAACTGTAAGATGCACCAATGTGTTATGGTGATACATATTTTGTATAATTTTCATAGAATTCTATTCATTGATAAGTTAGTTATGGCTGGAAATGGCAATCTCACATTGATCCAAGGGCATAAATTCATGCACTTTTGATGCCATTCTGATGAAACTTTATGTGCATATCCACTTTATGGTGATACATAATTATTCAGTTTAAATTTCATGAAGTATTGGTTACTTGTTTATGCTGATTGTAAGTCAATTAAAGGGCAATAACTCATGCATTACTGAATCCAGTCTGAGGAAACTTCATGTCCATCAGCACATTATAGTGATATATATTTATTTTTAAGGTTCATGAAATTCTGCCCAGTGGTTACTTAGTTACAGCTCATTTCATTGATTTCAAGTTAATTAAAGGGCAATAATTCATGCATTACTGAAACTAGTCTAATGAAACTTTATGTGCCACAGCATGTTATAGTGATACATACTTATTTTAAGTTTCAAGAAATTCCGCTCAGTAGTTACTTAGTTATGGCTCATTTCATAGATTTTAAACCAATGAAGGGGCAATAACTCATGCATTACTGCAGCCAGTCTGATGAAACGTCATGTGCCGCAGCGTGTTATAGTGATATACATTTATTTTAAGTTTCATAAAATTCCCTCTAATGGTTACTTAGTTATGGCTCCGGATGGACAGACAGAAGGACGGGCGGGTCAATTAAAGGGCAATAACTCATGCATTACTGAATCCAGTCTGAGGAAACTTCATGTGCAGCAGAACATCATAGTGATATATATTCACTTTAAATTTCATGAAATTCTGCTGAGTGGTTACTTAGTTAAGGCTCGTTTCATTGATTTTAATTTAATTAAAGGGCAATAACTCATGCTTTACTGAAGCCAGTCTGATGACACTTCATGTGCAGCAGTGCGTTATATTAATATATACTTGTTTTAAGTTTCAAGAAATTCCGCTGAGTGGTTACTTAGTTATGGATCATTTCATTGATTTTAAGCCAATAAAGGGGCAATAACTCATGCATTACTGAAGCCAGTCTGATGAAACTTCATATGCTGCAGCGCGTTACAGAGATATATATTTATTTTAAGTTTCATGAAATTCCATCCAGTGGTTATTTAGTTATGGCTCCGGACGGACGGACGAACTGACAGAAGGGCGGACGGAAGGACAGACGGACGGACGGACATGGAGAAATCTATATCCCTCCGCCTTCGGCGGGGGATAACAACGGTAGCCCTCGATATGTCAATAATAAATTTCTCGGGGCGAAAACCGGTTTTACGGAGCTCCAACCCTTTTCCTAGCTCCCATCGTGATTTCCGTGAAAATGCAACGAACATAATAATCCATACAAACTAAATTAAACATGTGAAACGCTCGTTTTATCTATTTTCTTTTCCTAAACTATAACGCAAAATAGAGAGCAAAGTCGGTGCCTATTTCGGTGACAACACTAAACAGCGAACACAATAACACATAAACCGCGGCGGAAGCACCGCTAGGGAATGGTCGGAAGCATTTTACCAGGGAACTTACTAAGAAAAAACGAAAAGTCATGATCACAAACTAATACAATCAGATCTTGTCGCCTGTCCAAAAAAAAACGAGATACCGGTTTTACAGAACTCTAAGAGTAAAATCAGGGAGCTTAAACCAGTTTACAGAGCATCAGCGCTCGCCCTGGCTTTCCTCGTGATTCATGTGATATTTGGATCTGAAGGGCCGTGTAATATAGAAACCTACTTTAAAAATGACACTATCTAAAGAGCCCTTTTGTTACTCACTGTGACACCACGAGTGATAATAAGGGGCTGCGCTTTATTGGTTGTAAATAATAGTCACTTTTCATGTTCCGATCACCTACAACTCGCTTACTCAACAAAGCCTTAGATGTCTGGGTATCATTGGGTGCATTTATGAAGCACAACTCAAAATTTGTCATCGATCACAGCGAGCCTAAACATTAGAACATTTGTGCTCGGGCAAACAGTGTAGACCCAGATCATACTGCTCCTTAAAGGAGCAGTCTGATCTGGGTCTGCACTGGTGCTATTTTATCAACAAGTTTTAACACATCGCCAACGAAACTTGTTAAACAGCTTCATGAAATTTAAGGATTATCACAATAACAGGGGAGAGTGAAGCAATATATCGGGTCACGATGGTAACAAATACTCAAAAAAGAGAAATGATACAATTTGATCAGATAGCATTGTTCTGAGATGTCTTTTAACAAGCGTGGCACAAATTAAATGAAACAGTACTTATTTTGAACAAACGGTTGTCGCCTAACTCACGGGCACGTCGAGACGCATATCCAATTATAGGGTGGGGGTAAAGAAAGGATTAAAGTGAGAACGGCGACACTTTGCATTGTAGAGATTTCATACACGATAATAGCTGCTACGTCATGAGAAATAATGTCTCATCGTATATGCTAAATTGCGTGGCGGATACAACCCTTGAATCGGTAGCCAGACGCGTTACCGATTTGGCTATCAAGCCCGGATGAGACAAGAAAACTGTCCTGGTACCGGCTTTTATTTCAGAGAGTCCCCAAGTTGAACTTTTGTAAAACCGAATTTGATTGGCTATATGCAAATGAGCCCTGGTGTCACAAAACAAGTTAAGACGCACCATTAGGGTCAAAAGTCTATTTTTAGTGTGAAACTAATATTATTTTACGTCCAACGTAAATTAATTTACGTTGGACGTAAATTATTTTACGCCTAAACGTTAATTAATTTACGTTGGACGTAAATTATTTTACGTTGGACGTAAATTAATTTACGTTTGATGTAAAATAATATTAGTGTCACACTAAAAATAGACTTTTGACCCTATCGGAACACCATAAAATTGTGCATTCTCAGTGCACTCTGGGGAGAGAATATCGGCTTAGAGCATTTGAAAACAAAAACAGAATCCTGTAAAAAATGCAATGTCTAGTCTACAGATCTGTAGGCCGCCCTTGTATGCTTTCAGGACGATAAAAATATCAGCGTTGTCTTAATGCACTAAAAGGCAAGTTGAATTTAAACAATGATAAGTGGGCACATTTTTATATGTAAAAATTCATACTGATTTCCATGAGGAGCTACGATGAGCATAGCAGGTTCCTGAAATACGCTAATACGTGTACAATTTGATGCAAACCCTTCTGATACCGAAACCCTAGTTTATGGAAAGCAGTGGGTATTATTTCTTCTGAATTTCATAACAAACGAGAGGACTGTTTAATTTCAAAATTAATGATTGCAAACGGGATGATTTTAATTCCGAAATTATAAGTGTTCCGTTTTTAGATGGACATGTTCCTCGCATCCTATATCTCTCGCTTAAAATCTTAACTGTGATTTTGGAGCTCGGATTAAACTAGTCTTCTAATTTCTTAAACAGGGCGTTATTACGACATTGTTATTTGACATACTGACCTTGATGTCTTAAATGATATGAGCCGCGACACGACAAAACCAACAATGTGGTTGTGCGCCCAGCGCAGACTCAGATCAGCCTGGGCATCCGCCCAGTCTGATCAGAGACTTCGCTGTCCGCATGGAGGTAGCTTAGACCCCTCGCTACCCTTTAAGCGCTGAGCGAAGAGTCTGATCGGACTGGGCGGATGCCCAGGCTGATCTGAGTCTGTGCTGGGCGCACAACCACATTGTTGGTTTTCTCGTGTCGCGGCTCAATAAGGTCGGCTTGAAAATGTTTCTCTATTTGTTGGGAAAAAGCTGACCTGTTGGCTTTTCGCAAGTCTGGGTTTGCTTTTTGTGCGTTATTTGAGCCGCAACACGACAAAACCAACAATGTGGTTGAGCGCCCAGCGCAGACTCAGATCAGCCTGGGCATCCACCCAGTTTGACTAGACTCTTCCCCAAGTGATCAAAGGGTACCTAAGGGTCTAGGTTACCTCCGTGTGGACAGCGAAGACTCTGATCAGACTGGGCGGATGCCCAGGCTGATCTGAGTCTGCGCTGGGCGCACAACCACATTGTTGGTTTTGTCGTGTCGCGGCTCATGTATTGCTTACTTTTCCCATTTTTTGAGGTTTAAGCCAGGATCATTAAGTATGAACATTGCCTCTCATCTACTTTACATGGCCTATCAGAACTGGAATTTTATAGAAACTCGAAATATAAGTCCAGAAACTTTGTAAACATATACACAAAAATGCTCAGGGATTGATACAATCAAATTCCACATCCAAGCCAGTAGTTACAATTTTTCTTCTTTTGGTTTCCTGGAAGGGTTGTGCTTTGTTATTTAGACATTTCTTTAGGAATCCATGTATTATTTTGTTCAGATGTATATGTATTATAACAATGGCACTAATGGCATGACTTTCGTACGTACTTGTACGTACGTACAAAAAGTAACAACACTACAACGCAATTTGCAAAAGCATCCCCATGTTGGAAGCGTTTTTTTTTTTTACCAATTTGGTAATATCACCCATCGGCGCTACTAGAAATAGTGTGAATGTTAAATTAACTCTATTTTATTTTATCATTTATTTATTCATTTATTTATCATGCTTTAACCCTTTTACTTTTTTGAAACTAGGTAACACATTCAAAACTGTCTTTACTTAGCTTTTTATTATTTCATTGATTGGCATGCGCGTTTTTAAAGAAGAACCTATAAGGTTAGGGCGGTGTCAATTTCATACTTTTTCCTGACCAATAAAAACAGCTTATTCGTGTGCTTTTGTGTTAAACGGGGTGTCAAATTTCCGTGGCAAAAAGACTGGGCGGCAATTAGATCTCAGCATATCAATAACAATTTTTCTTTCATATAATAATATCCAATTCTTAAGAGGAAAGTTAATTGACTTCAAACAGTCACTGCGAATTCACTGCTTGTTCATAACCATTTCTTCTACTTTAAGGACAGTGATATCAGAACTTTTATCTGAAAGCGACTAATAATGACTAATACAACGGACGAGGATAAGAGTCTAAACGAAGCTGCGCCCGGGCAGCCAATATCAATACCAGGGTCACTGTTATTCCGGACTAATGACCGTTATCCACGGACACCCAAGTGTGCTCGATGTAGGAACCATGGTGTTGTGTCGGCCCTGAAAGGCCATAAACGTTACTGTCGCTGGAGAGACTGTACCTGTGCTAAGTGTACGTTAATATCCGAAAGACAAAGAGTAATGGCGGCACAAGTTGCTCTCAGGAGACAGCAGGCCCAGGAGGAGAGCGAAGCCCGAGAAATAAACATGATGTATAGTCAACAACTGATGCACCTTGGAACAGAGGGGCTAAAGCCTTTCCATGATAATCAAAGCTACCCTAGATCTTCAGCGAGCAGTTATGAAGACCTCGATCAACCTCGTAAGTTGCTTTTACTTGCTATCGAGTACCAGTAAAAGGTTTGGGCCCAGTAAAACCGGTTTAAACCCCCCAGTAGTTATTACTGACCGTCCCAAGGCGGTACTTTTGTTGCGGTTGCATTTGTTTTATGTTCGATGCTGTTTAATTTATTGTGTTCTCAGTTTAATCCTTCTATCATAAAAATAGAAAATAGGTAAAAATAATTGTTAAATGTTTTTCATATAATTTGCTTAGTCCGTTGTAACCCGTCTGTTGGTCTAAATTATTTAGTTCAATAAAGATAGCTGAGTTGCCATCTATTTGGGAAAGAGCTGCTGACTCGGCTTATCACTTGTAATTTATTGTTTGTTGGGATGTCTTTGTCAATCTTTCCCTTTGATGTTGGGGATAGGGTTTGGGATCTGATTCAGTCAGTTCCTGAAGTGTAGTTACTCTTTAAATTAATCTAAAATAAACAGACCTTAGTTTTGATTTTTTTTCCAACAACGAAGAAGCATAATTCCTTACTTAAATTTGTTTTGTTTATTGTTTTGTTTTGTTTTTTCTGACAGTATTTAAATCTCATTTAATTACTCTGCTTTGCTCGTTTTTCCTTGTTGTATTTGGAATTCATGCTATACACTGAATATTAGCAGTACCGTATTTATGTAAAGAAACAATAACTTGTAGACTTACCAGCTCTAACTAAAGTAGATATATATTTGAAGATTTTAAAAGGATTCCGGCTCATGATATTATGCTAACTGCATTGCTTATAGATTTTTAATCTTTTGTTTTCAGCAGCCAAAAGATTTCGTTCTGAAGACAGATACCCCACACTGACCAGTGATGATCGACACAGTTTGTCTGACTCCTCAGAGAAACCAAGAACTCCCGACAGCCGTTCAATCTCACCAGCTTCCTCCAGCTCACACTCACCGCTACCTGAATACGACCATCATCGCCCGGAAGTGTATGCTCGAGTGCAACCGAATGAGGCTCCGCATGCACATCAGAAATCGATGGAGATGCTTACACGTGTATTTCCTAAAACTAACAAACACGTCCTGGAGTTGGTTCTTCAGGGATGTAATGGGGACATAGTTCAAGCCATTGAACAAGTTTTAAATCATCCACAGGACCATGAACCTAGACAACCGCAGTCTTACTCACCGCCATTGTTTCAAGGACAGTACTTTGGATCATTTTTGGACAATTCTTTTAAATCCGCCTTTCTTCCGGCGGCTGTTTCAAGTTTACCTAATGTTCATCATTATAACTCGTTGCGATATGCATTAGGGGGAGCAGGACTCAATACAAGGACACCTCTCCCGGTGGCATCCTACTCTTCTATGTTACCCGGTATGGGAGTTACACCTATGTACTCTAGTTTATCAGGATTTTCATCAAGTGCTCCAAAGCAGTGCCACATCCCTGGATGCCCGTGTTGTGTTGATAAGCCGTTTTCTACCTCACTGATGGAAAAAGCTATGCCTTGCATTGGAGAATCATGATCACTTTACATAAACAATTATATTGTCATCTTCGTCTGTACTATTTCAGACATATCTGGAATTTGTCAAATAACTCTTGCTGATATAATGGGCTTTCCATATTCAAAGATGCAAAAATCTATTTAATAAATATGAAATTGATTTTTGCATCTTTGCATATGGACAAACCCATTATATTACCAAGGACCAAAGCTTATCTGACAATCACAGTCAGAATGGCAAAAGTATAGGTACAGATCAGATGGTGCATAATGAGCCGTTTAATTTAAATTTAAAGGTTTGCACAGGATTCTAAGATTGTGACGTTGAAAGAAACGACACAATGATAAGAAGATATGACAAACTTTGATAATGGTAAATGCTCTGACGGCTGTCATATTTAATATGCTTACCAAAACCTTTTTACAGACTGTATCTATGTCAAATAGTATAATTTAAATAAAATCAAACTGAAAAATCAATGATTGATTATTGATGAATACCTCAGGGTGTTACGGCTTTTTGAACGAATGTTTCAGTCATTTCGAGCCGACTGTGAAATGGATGAATACTGAGGACAAAATAATCTAAAAGGCTATAGAACAGCTTTGAAGTTTAATGAGTTCGAATCACACAATTAATATGGGTCAGAACACTAGCCCCTAGGTAAAGAAAAAAAAACAAGCTTGGAAAACAGATAAGTATATGAATTCTTATAGTTTGACTAATACGAAAATCATGCCATACTGATTTTGTAAGTTTTGTAAGAAAATGTGATCCAAACGGTTTATCCGCATTTGAACTCAACCTTCTTTTCAGCCAAACCGATGCCCGTTTTAGAATCTAAAATATTGTTTTTGCCAAAACTGAGAAAAATATAGCTATAATATGTTACCGGACAGACACTGTGTTCTTACCTTTCGCTGAAATTAATTAAATGGAACTACTTTCAGGGGAAGCAGCTCTGTCATTTATGAGTGAATTATTTCATTTAGAGTACTTTAATTTTGGAAGGGTGACGTTGTCGATGGAAGCAAACAGAAAGTCACAAAAGCTGCGGCCCTTTGTAAAATGGTGGAAAATAATATGGAATACGAATCTGGTAGTTGCTGTGGATAAAGCACAACGTACACATATTGCCAAAATTACATTTTGTATAATGACAATCTTTATTATATGAGACCTAATGTTGCAATTTCTTATACGAAAGGGTTGGAAAAATGCATTTGACAATATCAACGGTTTATAAAATGATTATATCCTGGTTTTTATTTGCTCACAACAGACTGTATTACATATACATGAATTACAAATATATTAAATTGTACGTTTTCACAATCGGGTGAAATAAACTGTCAAGATATACTTGTTTGATTTTTCATTTTTATGACCTGGCGAATTTCTAAATTGTTAGGAAGATATCTACTAGGTACATGGACATTTCAAAGAAATAGATAAGAAGACTATTATTGATGTTAGCTCTGAATAGAATAGATTCTATTCTTTTCAGAACTAACATCAATAATAGTCCTCTTATCTATGAAATAATTTTATTTATGTCTCCATAAAGACATACGTTCGAGGCCTCGGTATGAGCGCATGGATGAGAGTATATGTGCAAGGGCGTAGCTACCTATACGGCAAATACGCAAGTGCGTATTGAAATTTTGTCAAAATTGACAAAATTTCAAAACGCACCTGCATATTTGCATGCTGAAAATTTACAAATTAGACAAGATTTCAATACCAATTACCAAAGTGGCTGAAATACCAGCTTTCCCTTCAAGAAGTAGAGAATAAAACATGGTTGTGCGTATTATGAAATTGCCCCTAGTTACGCCCCTGTGTGTGAGCCACATCATGTGACTTCTAACGTGGCAGTTTTGTCATGTGATATTCAGCTTATTTTTCATCACTTACACAGGGTCTGTAGAGGCCTCTCTGTGTGGTGTGTGGTCAATTCCATAGATAGCTGATGTGACCAGCAAAATATCTGACCAGACTGCACTTTCACTGTTCACAAAAAGTAGGAAATAGTAAACGAATTGTAGCATTAAAACTGATATTCATATACCTGAATATCAACAATTTCAACATTTCATAACAATTTTAAGGCCCCTTGGTTTTCGTGGATCTTTTTTTTTTGGGGGGGGGGGGGGGGGGGGGCTGGGGGAGTCTGTTGGCCTGCTACAAAATACTTTTATAAATGCGTCTTATTTAAACTTAACAGCAGCATTAACGTAAGCAAGGTTTTGCATATGGACACATAAATTTTAGTACCATTACACTGTTGAGTACAGAGAGATATGGTCTTTGCTTATCATGCAAATCACCTATTAACACATGATCGAGGCTGCACTTTTCAAAAGAATATTATTGAAAATTATAAACAATCTTGATGTTCATTAGAATTCAAGTTTGAGAAAATGACAATTCACAACGGAATTATGTTCCCATGAAATTTTCGGTGACTTACCATGACAAAAAGCTCAATTCAGGTTCCTTTAACTCAGCTTCAGTATGTTTTAGACCTTACTAACTTCATCCGTACATGTACTGAACCACTCCAAGTAACCTCCCACAAAATTAGTTTACACTGACCACCTATTGTCTCAAACATCGATACCATGTCAAACTGGGATCTTGACTTTCAGACTAGCGAAGGAAATTCTGACCAGCCCTGACAAGCTAAAACTGCATGTCACAATCACATACTTTCGCAAAAAACTGTGTAATTTTTAAGGTTTAGACCTGTTTCTCTCGTTCTAGAAACCAGAGGTTTTTCAACCTTTGTAAAATCAAATATGAGCTACTTTGAGGGAGAGGACCGGGACTGCTTTGATACATGGAAATGCATTCAGCCTTCCACAAACTAGTTTGCATTAATCTACTTAAACAATAACTCGCACTATCTTATTTTTTAGATCAGCTCTGTATACCAGCTTCCATAAACCTGAAGACCTCTGACTTCTTCGGTAAATGCCATAAACCGCTCTGGTCATCTGCCTGAAACCGATACTGCAAGAGCGAGCTCATGTTCAAGCTTAAATAAAAAAAGACACAATGTTGTTTTCGATATCAGTACTCTTTCTCTGGTTCAAACCTTCGGTCTTTCAAACATCACTGGCAGCTTTCCAAAAAATTGTTAGTTTTGTCAAAGCTAGCTTTGTGGCCACCTACCTTGGAAAGAGTTGTTTATATGTGAGGCGCGACACGAGAAAACAACAAAGTGGAATGTGCGCCCAGCGCAGACTCCGATGAGCCTGGACATTCGCCCAGTCTGAAAAGAGTCTTTGCTGTGCGCCTAAAAAGCGTAGCTAAGGGTCTAAGCTACCTCTATGACAGCGATGACTCTGATAAGACTGGGCGGCTGCCCAGGCTGATCCGAGTTTTTGCTGGACGCACCTGCCACTTTGTAGGTTTTGTCGTGTCGCGGCTCTATTTTGCATTGCTGTACGCCCTACAGAAAACTATATCACACTGTTCTATGTTTGTGAAAACTGATACTACATCAAATTTTATCTATGCATGCACCAACCGATGGATGTCATTTTCAATAAAATCAATCACAGTGACGTAGGGGAGAGTCGGGTAACTTCGGACAGCGGGTAAATTCGGACACTGACATTGTTTCCTTTATATGTCAGTTGTTTGGCACTAAAACAAAAATCAACTGACCAAACAGAGAAAAACCTGATGAGACGGCTCATTATGAGCCGTCTCATCTGGATTTTCACTGTTTGCAATTGTATGTCCGAATTTACCCGCCTGTCCGAAGTTACCCGACTCTCCCCTACTATTGTGAAAGATGCCAAGTCAATTTTCCAAAATTCGCCCTGTATTTCAGCATATTTTACACGATATCAATTTTTTAGGTCATCCCTGCATCCATTCGGAACTCCTCGGCCAATTCCATGAATCAGACCTCGGGCGTATGTAAGGCGGAGCAATATGCAGCAAAATCCAACATTTTGTTGTTCGGCCGAAAGTATACGCCGAAGCCGTAGATCTCTAGGTCTACGAATGAATTAATTCTCGACCTGCGACCTTTTACAGCTGTTGCACGGACATTCATTTAATGCTTTGCTGTTGTTAAAACAAAATAGTCAATTATTAATGACGAGACATTTGCTTCTTCTCATTTTATTATTTACTCGGCGCGACAGTGCGGCCATCTTTGTTTATATCGTTGTTCCTAACAACAGTCGTGTGACGTAAGTAGTCCCACGTCATACATCCGAGGTTGATTCACGGAATTGGCCGAGCGGTGTTCCGATTGCCCTGCATCAGAAGCCACAACAGCTCACGGCTATCATCGCTATGGTTTCGAATCTTTCTTTTCAACCGCGGACGGAAAACAGTTGCACACAACCTTTGATTAATTCGAACTCGGGCATCTGTCTTATCCAGCCAGTGATAAATCTTCTTAGCTACCGATGCTCTTTAACGGTTGTACAAAACTTCTTTACCCAGGTCACGTACCGTAAAGATAAAAGTGAGCTCGTGAAGACCAGTGATGGAATTGCTGTCCTTTTTTCTTTTTTTTCTTTTTTTTTTTTTTTCTTTTTTTTGAAACTAATTGGAAAGCATTGATTGGAAAGCTTTAATACATAAGAAACACAGACAAATGCCGTCGAAAATATTTTATTGTTTGTATTATCTTTTAAATAGATATAAATTCTGTGCATTGTCGTGCAAAACCGTGCTGACAAGAACGTGGTTATAGTAAAGACCAAAATATTAGGATGTAAGTATCTAAAACAAACTGGGCGTCTCATCGAAATCTGCACTGTTTGTCTGTCTGCAATCACATTTTTCGCATACATTTGTATCGACGGATAATAAAATTTCAGATTTTTTTCAATAACTGGGAGGTCATCCCAGTATTTTGGTTAATTAACATGTAATAAGGATAACGGATACATCTCAATATTCTTCCGCCAGTTGAGCCGCAACACAACAAAACCAACAAAGTGGCATGTGCGCCCAGCGAAGACTAAGATCAGCCTAGGCATTTGCCCATTCGGACTAGAGCCTTCGCTGTCGGCATGAATGTAGCTTAGACTTTCAGCTATCTTTTAAGTGCACAGCAAAGACTCTTATCAGACTGGGCAGATGCCCAGGCTGTTCTGTGTCTTCTCGTGGCGCACATGCCACATTGTTGATTTTGTCGTGCCACGGCTCATTTTACTTCCTGTTTGCTTTCTTTGATGATGAAGCCTTTTCAGATGGCGGTCTACTCTTTAAAGGAAGGAGTTTACCACTGCTCAGAACGGAGGTAGAAATGATACTGACAGAGTTACTATCCATGAAAGTGTACCCATTTACCTTAAATAAAATTGCAACAAAAGATAAAATAACGACAATACCGGACACATGATACCTCTTTACCCTGACATAAACGAATAACAAAACAGAACAAAAAAATGTTTTCATGTAAAATTCACATACAAAAAACATCATTTGTAGACATGTTTATAGATGTATAAAATGATGTAGGTTTGGACCGCAAACACTACGATTTATGTGAGGTCAAAGTATAGACACAAACAACCCACTCGGCACATAATATTTAAGCAGTATTAAATCAACGTTGATTCAATAATGATTAAATGGTGTGTGCCTACTGAAAAACAAGCAAATTCGATGAATTTATGTCCCCCGCCTTGGAAACTAGGTCTCCACTGTATATACACTTAAGTGTTTGAGCTGGAAAAGCGGCTAAGTTAAAAATGTGAAAAAAGTAATAAAAAAAATAATGTGAGGATTATATCCAAACCACATACATATCTTCAGACCATGATCAAAACGACTGTGAAGTTTCAAAGGAATTGGCATAAAACTGTAGGAGGAGTTGCACACACAAGGTACCAACTATCTATTCACTTTGATAGTAAAAATGTATGAAAAATGGCTAAGTTCAATTTGCGAAAAAGGTAATAAAAAATAATTTCAGGATTATATCCAAACCACATGCATATCTTCAGACAATGATCAAAACACCTGTGAAGTTTCAAAGGAATCGGCATAAAACTGTATGAGGAGTTGCGCACACACAAGGTACCCACTGTCTAGTCACTATGATAGTAAAAACGTCTAAAAAATTACTACGTTCAACTTGTGGAAAAAGTGACAAAAAAATCTCAGGATTATATCCAAACCACATGTGTATCTTCAGACCATGACCAAAACACCTGTGAAGTTTCAAAGGCATCTGCATAAAACTGTATGAGGAGTTGCGCACACAAGGTACCTACTATCTAGTCACTATGATAGTAAAAACGCCTAAAAAATTACTAAGTTCAACTAAAGTGACAAAAAATAATCTCAGGAATATATCCAAACCACATGCGTATCTTCAGACAATGATCAAAACACCTGTGAAGTTTCAAAGGCATCAGCATAAAACTGTTGGAGGAGTTGTGCACACAAGGTACCCACTATCTAGTCACTTTGATAGTAAAAATGCCTAAAAAATTACTAAGTTCAACTTGTGGAAAAAGTGACAAAAAATAATCTCAGGATTATATCCAAAGCACATGCGTATCTTCAGAACATGACAAAAACATCTGTAAAGTTTCGAAAGAATCGGCATAAAACTGTAGGAGGAGTTGCGCACACAAGGTACCTACTACATTAGGTGGACGGAAGGACGGAAATAAGGACGGAAGGACGGACGGACGGAAGGACGGACGGACGGAATGCCGAAAACTATGTCCCTCCGCTTTTCTTCGAAAAGGCGGGGGACAATAAGGGTTTTTATTCATTTTATTATCAAATTTGTAAAAAAAAACAGAACAACTGACAGGTAAAAACATCAATATTACATAAAGATACAATGTTCATTATACCTCAACTTAAAATCAAAAGAAACGCCCACATGAATACATCGTAATCTTGCAGACGTAGAGACTTTCTCTTCAGATTGAAATCGTCCTGAAACTTAAGTAAATGACTGCATAAAATAATTAAATAATGCATACAGGTAATAGAGGTAAACCGAAATATGACCTGTTTACAGATTTTTTTCTTTATAGTTTTTATTTATTTATTATCATTTTTAACATTCAATCGTCCATATTTGTTTTTGCAGCTTAAATGAATGATTACATTCCACAGTCTGTGCTTTATCCAGATACTCAAAGACAAACATACGCTGCGTTTCACAGGTCTCGGAGAAGGCTTCCTAAAAAATTTGGTTTTGGCTCCGAGAACCAAGGGAAGCAAATCAAATAAATCTGTGCTATGCATAATAACAAGAACAAATTATCATCATATGCATTCATTTCTTTCTTTCCTTTTTTGGTCCATTTCTCCTTACGATGTTTTCCAGGGGGCTCAAATCCATGGTTATGACATGCATCTCCAGACACCGAGTCTGCCCGTATTCTCTTCAATTCGAAGAAGAAACTGTACCCAATTATGTTCAAAATATATCACAAAAAAAGGAAACTCATTGTCTTCATGTTACGGAGCCCGGGAGGGGACATGGCAATACATACACTCAGCAAAATTTCTAATTGGTCAGTTTTCTAATATGCAGAAATATGACTTTTCAACTGTTTATTTGAATATAATCATAATCAAAATTTTGGACTGTTATCTACTTTTTGAAAGTCAATGTTGTAATTAAAACTTTATTGTAGTATAAGAGTTATGACCCCTTCTATGTAAACCATAGAATGCTTTGAAAACACATACAGGGTGCATCAAACTTCCACAAAAGCATGAATTTTCAGAAGTAAATAAAGTTTTTCATCATAAAAACATGAAGTATGTTTTTAGTCTTCATGCATTTTTCACCTGTATTAATTTTAATATTGACGTTTTCAAATTACCTCCCTTTCAGTGTTTGTGTAAATCCTAATAGACGCCTCGATTTGATATAAATCATTTTGCAAATGGGTAAGCGCTTGTGCTGCTTGTAAAATACAAGAATATCTGCACATTCGTTCGTCCTAATTGGTAGCCAGGCTAATCTAAATCTGCTTAAGGCTTAATTCTATGGCAAAAAGTGACCAATTAGAAATTTTGCTCAGTGTATACTGATTTCGTTCCCATTAAATGCATTTCGTTCCCACGCATTACTTTTTCGTTCCCTCAGTTTAGTATTTCGTTCCCTCAAATTAATATTCCGTTCCTACGCTTTACTTTTTCGTTTCCACGCATTCCTTTTTCATTCCCTCAATTGAGTATTTCGTTTCCTCAAAATAGCTTTCCGTTCCCACGCTTTACTTTTCCGTTCCCTCAAAATAGCATTTCTTTGCCTCAAAATAATATACCGTTCCCACGCATTACTTTTTCTTTGCCATAAAATAATACACCATTCCCATGCATTACTTTATCGTTGCCTCAAAATAATAATTCGTTCCCTCAAAATAATATTTGGTTCCTCCAAAACAACATTTCGTTTCCACGCATCACTATTTCGTTTGCACGTTCTAATATTTCTTTCTCTTGCAAAATAAATTCGTGTCCTTAAAATAGTATTTTGTTATCTCGCAATTATATTTTGTTCTGTCACAGTAGTATTTTGAGCGCACAGATTACTATTCCGTTCACACGAAATGATACTTCGTTCCCACGATTTACTATTAATGAATAAAACTACATCTATTTTTAGCTTTACACAGATCAGTGTATCATGGGCGTTGACAAGAGCTCTGTTTTGAATAAGGGCATTTCATAATGATAATCAGTTTGGTCAACATTACATTAAATCTTTGAACATGGCAATTGAATTACATGTACAGATTCTACCAACAATTTAAAAATAAGAAACTGACTGAGAAAATGTAGTGCTCATCATTATAATCATAATAGGAAAACTTTACGCTGGCACAACGTCTACCCAACGTTGGACAAACATTATTGGCGTTTTTGAACGTTGGGTCAGTGTTGTCCGAACATTGCGTGCTCACTCGGCGGTGTCGACCATTAGTTCGCGGAGTACTTGTATGGTTCACGAGGGGCTCTGGGTTCGTGATCAGTAGAGCCGTGGCTGGAGGGGCGCAGAGATGGTGATTGCTTCCAGTGAAGGGGAGTCTGCTTTTGTGACTTCCTGTTTATTTCCTTTGGCAGTGTGACCATTTCGAGGGGCCTGCTCTGGAGGGAAGAATTTGCTCCAAGGCGAGCAAATTCTTTCCTTTGAGAATTGGCCCCAGTTTTGGATTTGCAGAGACTGGGATGGCTGAATTGCATCCCTTGAAAGTGTACTCATTCACCTTATCATTTAGGTACTTGGTAAGACAGCTAACTCAGGGCCCGGAAATACTCCAGTAATTTAATAGTGATAGTTGGCATAATAACCTTTGAGCTATGGTAAAGCTGTGGTGTGGGTGTATCTCCATATTTTTCCGCCAGGTTTCCACAGGGAGACAACTGTTATGACTTCCTTCTTGCTTCCCTAGGTGACAGTGCCTTTTCTGGCAGGCCTGCTATGGAGCGATAGCATTTGCTTCGATGGGGGCAAATTCGTTTCTTAGGAGTTGGCCCCGAATTAGAGAGGGCACAGAGATTGGGATGACTGAAAGTACTAGACTGGCTGCAGTTAAGAACATAGATAAAATGACAATAATAATAATAATTGTAATACCAAATTATGATAATAAAAATAATTACAATGTTGAATAGAAAATAATAATGAAATAAAAAATATGGTTGGCCTTCAATACAAACGGAGTCAAATTAAGACTTGTAACATTTAGAATAAAGCATTTAGCCTGGAAACCAGGCTGCTAAAATACACTATGGTTTTGCTTATACCACCAGCGAATAGTTTTGTGAGAAAACGAAAAGCTATTTCATAGGAAAGAAATGTTAATTTGAGTAAACGAAATATTATGGTAAGGAAATGAAATAGTATTGCGTAGGAAAGAAATGGTAACCCGTGGCCACAGAATATTATCTTGAGGGAACGAAATTTCAATCTGAGGGAACGACAAAGTAATGCGTGGGAACGAAATATTAATTTGAGGGAACAAAATATTATTTTGAGCGAACAAAATTGTAAAGCGTGGGAACGGAATATTATTTTGTGGGAACGAAATGCTATTTTGAGGGAACGAAATAGTAACGTGGGGGAACGAAATATTATTTTGAGGGAACGAAATGCTATTTTGAGGAAACGAAAAAGTAAAGCGTGGGAACGGAATGTTACTTTGAGGGAACGAAATATTAAATTGAAGGAACGAAAAAGTAAAGCGTGGGAACGGAATATTATTTTGATTGAACGAAATATTAAATTGAGGGAACGAAATCGCAATGCGTGGGAACGAAATGCATTTTGTAGGAACAAAATCAGTGTATATATTGCTATGTCCCCTCCCGGGCTCCGTATCATGTCAATACATAAATGAAACGTAATATCAGAAATCAGTCGCCTAGCAAACTTTAGCATAAAACCATGATCTTTGATGGTCACTCTTTATTTGATTCACAATGAGGTTATTAAACAAGGCATGACTTACAAAATTCTGCTGTTTCGATAGTAGCGAGAACTTGCAAACGGACTTAGAGTCTTTATATTCACCTGCCTTTCAAAAATGAAATCTGGGTATTATTTCCTTTAAAAAAACACATTTATTGAGCTTCAATCATGCTATCTCCCCCACATGATTTTACGAAATGATAGTGGTGTTACTGAATAATTGATATGAACCAACATAGGATAGAGCCAAGGAAAGGGAACGTAAACTTGTGGATGTAATTGAGATATACCACTGGGGTCGTATTTATAAAACAACTTAAGTGGTTGCTATGCTGTTGCTAGGGCTAAATTTCAATGAAGGAGACTCCCTACAACTATGAAATTTGCTCTGGAGAAACAGTCTTAAAAGACTGTTCCTCCAGAGCAAATTTCATAGTTGTAGGGAATCTCCTTCATAGATATTCAGCCTTAGCAACAGCATAGCAACCGTTTAAGTGGTTTTACAAATACGGCCCCAGATTCTCAAGAAAGTGTGATTTTTGGGTGGTTAAAATATCGAAAAAATAAACACGTCGTATAGAGATCGCTCACTGTCATTTGACAACTTTGGTATCTCACGAGGCTAGTTCTAAAGTATTGCACAATAAATTGTAAATATCAGGTGAATTCAGATAACGAGAGACAACGTGAAGGGACTAACACTTCTTTTTGGTATTCTACGAGTCGTATATACCAATAGATTTGAAGCAACTGCTAGATGTATAAGGGCATAATCCACCGTAGAGGCAAGTGGATAGAGTTTCGTCATGAACTTTGGCGAAAACAAATCTTTTGCAAAAATTTCCCGATTAACAGAACTAACTTTTCCTTCCAGTTCAAGTTACAATAATAACACCTTTTTCTCCCTATCTGAACAAATCCACATTATTTGGATGAGTCCATTTCTAGATTCAGGAGTTTCAGGTAGATATTTCCACTTTTATTGTATTTTGCATACAAATTCCTGCAGGCAAACAGTATGGACCCTGATCAGACGCCGCGTTCTGCGGCGTCTGAACTGGGTTTGCACTTGCTGCACCTGTCCCCAAACGGGTTTCCAGTCTAATAAGTGTTGGTTTAAACTTCATTTCATTTGTATAAGAATAAATACAAAAATACAAACATCAAAGTCATAAATATCATACAACCTTATACAAAAGGGATTCAGAAAAAAGTCATAAGACTTATATGAATCTGTATCCCGAATTGCAACATCAAAAATTAAACCAATAAATAAGTGATTTCATGAACAGAAAAATGTTTTTCGATATACGAATCATTGGTAGATGATATAAAGTAGGGAACTTGTAAAGCATCATGTGAAATGAAAATTTTCCGTTACAATTTGAATATACATAAATATATGTATTCATATAGTTTCTCTACATATACATCAAATGTCTAAGAGCTTTAACAACTAGTATACTAAAGGTATGCTCTCTGAATATTTGAATATTTGCTCCACGGGGAATGGAGTTTCCGACAGGCGGTGTCTCAATACGGCAGACTTATTACTATTTCGAATATTGTTACTCACTTTATTGATTCTCGCTTGATGGTTAAAGGCGTTAAACGGTTTGAAGGTTATAATATCCTAGTAGATTAGGCTCAGATGAACACTTTGATAAAAAATAATAATAAATAAAAACTTTTAAAAAGTTTAGGTTAAGATTCCTGTTATAATTTATTAACGAGCTACTGATTTACTTGGAAGCGTTTGGTTTTAAATATAAAGCTTTGAACAGCATTAAATATTTGTATGTTTGAGTGTGTCGTAAGATCTGGATTTCGGAAAAGAATAACATTAAGGCTAGGGAGGCAGAGTTCGGAAATTTCTATTAGCATTTCTTGTCTTAAGTTGAAATACAGTGGACATTCAAGAATAAATTGCCTTGTGTCCTCAACTAAACCACATGAGCACAAAGGACTTTCTGCTATATTTTTTGAATGGATATGCTGATTTAGGATGCTGCACTTAGTCCTTAAACGCGCGTGGTATATTTGAACAAGTCGTTTGCCGGCCGTGTAATAAGCAGGAGGAGAATGACGATTAGCATTTAGACCTCTCTTAAAAGATACAATAGAGTTAGAGGTTCGTACTTCATCCGGCAAGTCATTCCAATGGCGAACAACTGAAGGCAGGAAAGAGTTATAGTATAACTGTGAGTTTGTTTGCAGAGTTTGAATATCATTTGCGTTACGTAAACTGTAAAAAGCGCTGGTTCCAACAGAAGGCGGAACAAGTGAGGATAGATATGTAGGACAAAGACCAGATTTCATCTTGAAGAACAGAAGAAGTTTATGATTCAAACGTCTAGAAGATAACGTCTCCCACCCAGTTTCTATATATAGTGACTCCATAGAAACCAATTTGGTTGTTCCAGAAACAATTCTTGCAGCCTCTATTTGATTTTTTTCGAGCTCATCAGCCTCATATTGGGTACAATTATCCCAAACCACATCCGCATATTCTAAGAGAGGTCTAATGAAGAGAAAAAAAGATAGTTTCTAAAGATTTTCTGTCGAGGATAAATTTAAGTTTCCTCATAATGTTTATTCTATGCCATGCTTTGTTTTTAACTTCTGTAATATGATCATGCCATTTACAGTCACTAGAAAAAGTAATACCTAAATGTTTATGTTGATTCACTTCGTTTATTGCTTGCTGGTTCATATTGATGGGAGAATGGTGAGGCCTATTTTGTTTTCTGGAGAAGAGTAATGATTCAGACTTTGAAGGATTAAATGTTACAAGCCAGTTAGAGGCCCACTAATGTATCTTTTCCATTTCAGAGTTAAGTTTTTCTGCAGCGTCAGTGGGGTTGTCAACTATAACGTAGAGACTTGTGTCATCAGCATAGAGTCTGATTGTAGAATTAATGTCTTCAACTATATCATTAATGTAGACAAGAAAAAGAAGAGGGCCGAGTATAGATCCCTGAGGAACACCTGCATTAATAGATGTCCAGCTGCAAGAAGCACCAGGTAGAACAACCCGTTGAACTCTGTTGTCAAGATAGTCAGTAAACCAGTTTAAGAGAGGACCACCTATGCCAACCGATTCATGTTTGAAGAGAAGACCTTTGTGCCACATCCTGTCGAAAGCTTTGCTAATGTCACTGAATATGGCACGCACTTCTTTCCCTTCGTCCAAGGCTTTACAGAATGTGTTATATATGTCAACTATAATAATAAGTGTTATGTTGTTAAGATAAACCGCCCTGTTGTATTGCCATTTTTACAAACGGGAAAACCTACCATAACTGTCTGATTGTTTCCCTGGATGTAGAAAGCCCTCTAAAATGAACTCTACCCTTACAGTAAAGAATTTGCTCCCAAGGGAGCAAATTCTCCCTTTAAGATTTGGACAGCAAATGAAAACTGCTTCACCAGAAAATGTGCAGGGGCAAACTATTACTAAAAGGTGTTAGTTTTTGCAATTTGCTCATTAGCCTAATTATGCAGACTGATCAGATTCATCAGTTTTCTCAAAATAACATATTACATGCAATCAAGACCTATAGAATCATGTTTCAAACAGGGAATACTCAAATCAGACTTATCCAGTGCACATGCTTGAAGAAGAATTACAACATTGGCTTGATTACAACTTGCGATCTACTGTTTATGAATCCAGAGCTGAACCCATCGATCATCACGACCAGGCCATTCCTCCTTATGTAACTAGGATCTGGACCGAAGAGTAGTCTTATTTCCACTCTTGGAAGATGTTGATTCCATATCGCACACCGACATGATGAAACATCGACTGTTATACGACGTTGTTTCAACGTTGTACGCTCAACTCAGCTGGCAATGGCCAATGTATTCGATGACTGCTGATGAGTTCTCGTGTTCCCGTTTTGCTAAACAGAATAAATGATAAGACAAATGGTCTCTAGCACCACTTCTGCTCATTGGCTATTAAGTTAAATTGTAATGGCCCGTAGGTTATAAAACTTGAGTACATTCTCAAACTCAAAATAAAGCACGCTGATTGGCTGCTTCCGAGCACATGCTCGGAAGCAGCCAATCAGTGTGCTTTATTTTGAGTTTGAGATTATTCTCAAGTTTTATAACCTCGAACCCAGTTTAAGGAAAGCAACTCTTCCATTTTTATTTTGCGCCCCTTATCAACGAGTCAACTCTTTAAGGTAATAATTTGCTCCCCTGTTTGGAGAGACTACACCATGTATGAAAGCAAACAGACAGTCGCAAAAGTTGTTCCCCTTGTTAAAATAACAGAACACCCATAATCGGTGTTCTCATCAGAATAGCCATGCCAAGACAGTCCATATACGGCATGTGCTTTTGCGGAGAAAAAAGAAATGATGATAAAACATGCCTGGATCATTCCCAACCCATACTATTTCTTCTTTTGTAGCTTATCGGTAAATATTTTCAAAAGCTTTTTATTTAATAAAATGAGAGTAGCCATTTTCGAACTGCTTGAATTTTCCCTTTAATACTCATTTGTGACAATTTGCAAAAAGCTATCTTTTGGTTTGGAAACAATCAAAAAACGAAACTATTTATAGGGGGAGACAATTGTATAAATCTCTGTTGGCCGACCCGTGTATTGTATGGTGGATAGCTGAACGAATGTAAACTATTCGACACGGAAAGAAACAGCTATTTACATTAACGTGACCGTTTCTGTGCAGCGTACATATTAGAATCAAGCTATCACTAACCCTGTTGATGGATGAAGATGATAAAAAGAAAACATACCTGTATTATAGTGTCTTCGTTGGGTAGAAATTCAACCTAATAATTGATAAAAAAAAAAAAGAACAAATAAATTAAACATATTACAGCTGCCTGCAAATAGTTCAAATATTGGTGAAAATTGTTTAACCATTGGTATTTTATGCGTTTTCTTAAAAAAAACTTTCCAAGTTGTTCTTATTGTGGTTTCATTTCATGGACTCCATTTGTTAAGTCCCTGTGCAGTCTGTGCATAATAATTAAAGGTGAAGATATTAACATCGCGGTATTTTCAAGGTGGTCAACACAAGACGTCATGTGGCTGTCACACAGTGACGTATAGCATCAGCGTATGCCGACGTATGAGAAATTTAGTAAACACGCTGGTGTACGTTGAATAAGTTAGGGGTACGTTATGAACAAGTTACGAGTACGCTCAAATACGTTGGTATAAGTTGTTGTACGTCGAATGCGGCCCAAAATTTTGTGCATGCATAAAATTTTCAACGTACGCCGACGTATTGTTTATAAGTTAGTCATAAGTTTGGTGTACGCAACAGGTAAGTTATGCGTACGTTCATGCACGTAACTTATAAGTTAATCATACGTTGACATACGTCGGCAGCCAGCAGGGTCATTGTGGAGCGTACGCGTAACTTATTTCTTACTTATAGGTAACGTACCTGTAACTTATACCGAGCGTATCCAGAACGTATCCAACCTATGCCTGACGACCTAGAACGTATTCAACGTATCACGAACGCACTGAGCGTATTTAGGTAACATATCCGCCAGCGACCAGGGCTTCAGCTATATATATTGGATACAGATCAGCAATTCATCACTTTTAAATAAGGAATCTTCTTGGACCGCTTCTGCTTGTCGTTTTGGGGCTTGAGAGGGGGTTAATACTTCAGATGCCACCACGGCTGCTGCAGATGCCGCCACGGATACCACTAAAGAGGCATTGGAGTCTGCGCGAGAGGGAGGTTGGCTACCATCGTAGGCACGGCAGTCGGGTGATGATTGGGACGACGGTAGGCATGCAGGTGGTCAGCTACTACCTGCAAAGTTCTCTAATTTTCGTTCTTTAGGCATGTCCATCGATCAACGTCCACTACAATAAAAAGAGTTGTAGAGAGCCGTCGCTTTACATCTGATCGTCGAAGCACGCTCTAACACGCTATACATAAGGTCGGCGTAAGTTAGACTAACGTTGTGCTTGCGTTCGGCATAAGACGAGAACGCTATAGATACGCTGGGAACACGCTGTTATACGCTGGTATAAGTTATGTATAAGCTAGGGATAAGTTGTGAATAAGTTATTTATACGTTTCAATACGCTATGTGTGCGTTCCAAAACCGGCTGCTGTTTGATGTTTTAATTTATCTCCAGCGTATGCCAGCGTATTGGATAAATTTTTCATACGTTGGCATACGTTGTCTGAAACGTTGTAGTGTGACAGGGCCTTCACGTGATTTTTACTGTAAATATTTTCATTTGGAAAGCAAGTACTCTCGAACTTATTAAGAAAATCAATAACAATCAACTCTCGATATCTCATAGTCGAAGTTCATCTCAAACTACTGATATCTCAAAGTAAATTTTCTTGGATCTCAAACTTCTGAAATCTCAAAGTAAATTTTCTGCTCCCAGAAAATTTACTTTGAGATAACAGTAGTTTGAGATTGCAGGATTTGAAATGTAAAATATCACCATCTTCTGAATTGAAGTCAAAAAGGCATGTTAGGGCGATACGTCAAAAACGTGATCTTTCGCTGACTTTGAATCTCACATTTTCGAATTCCAAGCGTATTCGTAACTGGTTAAAATCTTTAGACATACACTATTTCGAAAAACGGATATGGTGGATATCCAAAGCTCGAATTACAATTATTCATAAATCGAATTATGAATATGCAAAATTCAGGCCGACTTTATAAATTGTCACTTCACTATTAAATACCTATTTATGGATATACATGCATCGAGTTTTGGATATTCAAAATTTGATAAATGGATATATATATACAAAAATGGTTTTTTACCTGCTGCTCGAGAATATCAGGAATTTGTGTTACTGAACAACAGCGTTTCCGAATAAGACTGAAATTAGATAAATGCATATTTAATCAACAACAATTCACATTTCAATGTAGCATTAATATTATCAAGAAAAATATAGTAATACCAAAAAATCGTAAATGAAGATACATCGGAAAGGCAAAAGCTACAAAGCACAATCTACATGTACCAGACACCTGACGAGGCAGACGGGAGAAACGCAAACGACAATACACCGCGACACGACAAAACCAACAAAGTGGCATGTGCGCCAAGCGAAGATCCAGCTCAGCCTGGGCATCCGTGCAGTCTGCTCAATCTTCGCTGTCCGCATGGAGATAGCTTAGAGCTTCAGTTACCCTTCAAGCCAACAGCAAAGACTCGTATCAGTCTGGACGGAATATTATTTTAGGGAACGAAATGCTATTTTGAGGGAACGAAAAAGTGAAGCGTGGGAACGGAAAATTATTTTGAGGGAATGAAAAAGTAATGCGTGGGAACGAATATTATTTTGAGGGAAAGAAATAGTATTTTGAGGGAACGAAAAAGTTATGCGTGGGAACGAAATGCATTTCGTGGAAATGGAGTCAGTATATGTATTGCTCTGTTCCCTCCCGGGCTCCGTAGGGTAGAAAGTTAAAACAGAAAAGGATATGTTTTGAAAAGATTAAATACATCTTATACAGCCTATCTACATACGGGTACAATTTGGCACACACCGAGGATTCCGTTCTCTGCTAATATTTTACATTGTGCATCTCAGAATACGTGGGTACACGCTTTTCTGGCTAACAAGTGAAAATATAAAGGCTTGCTTTGTAGTGATTTTGTATACTGTCTAACATCCATGTTCATAAGGGTACAAGTCGGCACAATCACATACACACACCAAAGGTCCTTTCTTAGGCTAATAATTTATTTTGTGCATCTCAGAATACGTGGGTACACTGCTTACATTGATTCTAAGTGACAATAGAAAAGTCAACCTTTTGTAAAGACTAAGCAAGGGTATAAATTTTGAGGAAGTCGACACAATATTTTGATGAACATCACCCCACATTTATAAGGAACAATGAAGGTAGACATTCTTGAGTATTTATAGTGTTCACTGTAGTCCTCCAGAAGGTCGATGTTCATTGTCCTCTAAAATTTTGCCTGATGTTCATCAAAATATATTGCCTACTTTATTTATCAAATGATGCCATCTTTACCTGATTATTGCAACCATGCCCACAATCACCAACGCTACAGCTATCGACGTTCCAATTCCTATCAGTACTTTCAGCGCGACAGTCAAACCACTTCCTAAAAAGAGTAATAAAATAATTTCAAACCTTAGTCAGATGCCGTTTTATTTTTACATTTATTTTGGGACCAGTTTTATATTTACTCTTCCTTAAAACATATCATATATAGTGGCCCTCAGTATACTGTTGTAATGATGACCCATTAAACTTATTTATGGATAAAAAGACAGGAATTATCTCAGAGTTCTCATCAAACTCGGCCCATCCTATCAAAGTCAAAGCTCTGACCCATGCTGATGGCAGTAGGTTTTCGGTTATTTGTGGCAAATTTTATTTATTTTCCTGTTCGTATGCACTACATATTTACGTACAATGCAAATGAAAATACACATATTGTTTTAAATCATCTATTCGTGTGACATTTGAGCAGATAAAATTTGGGACTCAACTTTGAACGTTTGTATTTTTTATTTATCATGTTGAACTTTCTCAGTGAGCAGACCACTACGATATACATGAAATTGCAAACAATCGCACAAACACTTTCTTACTTTCTTTGTATGGCATTCCCTCAATAAGTTTACTTCGTGTACTCGTGATATTAGATCGAGTAGCTGCTACGACATAAATCCTGTAATGCTTTGAAGAGTCAAGGTCAGAAAACCTGACACTATTCTCCCTTCCTGCCACCTCTCTCAGTAATATTTTACCTGAAATGACAGAAAGGCGTTTATAAATTATACGCAATCTACATAAGTATACATATAAATTTCAGCAATCTGTTTTCAACTGGCAGACGAGTCGCCGTAATACAAATACCTTTGCCTATCAACATACGAGTCTTGTACAAGCTCTCATATACAAACGTTTGCAAATATTTAGGAAGTTTCAGTATTAGACTGAATAGAAAATGAACATGGAGCTGTTTTAAGAGCAAAAATTGGATATAGGATCAGAAGCTTATCAGCCTACTTTTAAGCAAAAATAATTATGCTCTCTTTAACAACCAAACAGCATTTTCCTTTTTGTGCTTCTTGAAGTTAATGGACAAAGTTTGGCTGAGTGAATTTAGAACAGGTGTGAGCAATCAACACTTTACAGTTCTATATGTCGGAACAATTCTTTTTGTCACTATTCAGAACCCAGATATAAGCTATATATTGCAGTATGTAAAGACCATCACCATTTGGTGTTTTGAAGTAGACGAACACTGTTTATGGGCAAAATTTGGCTGAGTGAATCGAGAAAGGACGTAAGCAATGGATACTTTACAGTTCTATACCTGAGCAATTCTTTTTGTCACTTATTAGAACACAGATGTAAACTAGATATTGCAGTATGTAAGGATCATCACATGATGAAGTGTCCCATTGCACATGGAGCGCCCCCTCGACTCTGGTGTCTATCAGCCTGATATTACTGGGTGGTTGTATATCTGAATGGAATTAAAGATGATATGACGTATAAAAAAAACTTATCCATGTATAACGCAAACATATCAAAGCAAACGCATTTCTCTTAGATAATAATACACAGTTCCGAGAATAGCTGCTAAGCGCCGCCTACTTAGTTACTGTTACTACGTCTCACAAGCTTTGCACAAAGATGGCTGTAAACAAATGACAAATGCAAGTGTCTGCTATATGTTGGCGATCTATGGCGAAGAATCAGCCTCCCTATGACCTACACATGGAAGTTGGCGCATCATGCATTTCCGATGCATTCTGTTCTTGCAAAGCAGGATAAGTTTATTGAAAGTGGTGTCAGTTTGTTTTTCTTTAAACAGGTATACATCCCTCCATTAACTGTAAGGTAAAATCACGGACTTATGTACAATATTGACCACGTGCGATTTGTTTGTGAGACTATGTCACGTGCTAAGTTGTCCTTGCATTGGCGAGGTATACGCTATCACGTGATTTTGAGTGACATTCTCGGAACTGTGTATTAGTAATTAGTAGAACATTCTTCTTAATCGAACTGGACAATGAAGTAATACAAGTAGCGCGTAACAGCACAAGCATGTGGCACATTATGTGAACAGATTTTATCCAGGAAGTTGATCACCAAGCTATCCTCAACAGAAATAACAAGGCACCAATTACAGTAAAGTATAGCACTTGTGTTTATATTGTTTATTTAATTTATTTTAAATTTTACTTTTTTGTTTGTTTTTTGTGTTTTTTTTTTGTTTTGTTTTGTTTTGTTTTTTTGTCTTTTTCTTATTATTTTTTTTTATTATACTTTGTTTTGAAAACAAACAAAAACAATAAGAAAGCCGAACCAAAACAGTAAATGCCTAGCTAAATTGATTAAATTTCACTTAATGATATGACTTATCTGGATATTATTTACACATAAAAACTGAATAAATGCATGTTGCAAATATTGTATCATAATTCTAGATGCATTATTTAAACTATTGCATTGAGTTATTCTGTCTAAAAACCCAAACTCATCATTTATTACTTCCTACCTTTATCTTCGGCATAAAGACAACGTGACCAGAGAACGCCTGAACTGTGGTTGTAAGATTGCACAGAAACACCGAACATATATTTATGAGCTGGTGAGGATAGTGATGCTGCCTGTAGAACATAATGTTGATGATGTGGTGCTACCTCAACCCAGTTGAAATCCAACTGTAAGATAAGAAATTGTATTTTGAGAAATCATGATATGATTCGTAAGAAAAGGAATAGGCTTCGTCTGATATATGCTGTGCACAAGATACGTTTGGCCTCTAGACCCAATCTGCTCCTACCGCCAACCTGGCTGCGGGAGGCCTTTACCCTTTACTTTCGTAATTATATATAATAAGTAGCGATTCTAACCGTCTGGAACATAAGAAAAATGGAATTTTAAAGTCGAAATATCATACCTTCAGTAAGTAATTATCATGTCTGAAGTAAAACAGATAAAAGCCAGTGAAAGACAGTTGAAATAAATTCTGAAAATACACTGTAGACGAAAAAAAATCATAGGTTGCCAAAGGCGTAGCTACCTATACGGCAAATACGCAAGTGCGTATTGAAATTTTGTCAAAATTGACAAAATTTCAAAACGCACCTGCATATTTGCATGTTGAATATTTATAAATTAGACAAGATTTCAATACCAATTACCAAAGTGGCTGAAATACTAGCTTTCCCTTCAAGAAGTAGAGAATAAAACATGGTTGTGCGTATTATGAAATTGCCCCTAGTTACGCCCCTGGTTGCTTTCAACTGAGAGGCGCCGTGTCAAGTGGTTGGTTAGAAGCACTCGGCTATGATGCAGAAGATCAGGGGCGTAACTAGGGGCAATTTCATGATACGCACAACCATGTTTTATGCTATACTGCTTGAAAGGAAAGCTAGTATTTCAGCCACTTTTGTAATTGGTATTAAAATCTTGTCTAATTTATAAAATTTCAGCATGCAAATATGCAGGTGCGTTTTGAAATTTTGTCAATTTTGACAAAATTTCAATACGCACTTGCGTATTTGCCGTATACGTAGCTACGCCCTTGCAGAAGATTACTTTTCGAATTCGCAATGGGCCGCCTTTGACTAAAAAAAACGTTATCAACAAAGCAGTAAATGAATGCCTTTTTCGAATCAGGGATCCCGTTAAAGCCAGTGAAAGAAGAGGATGACCTCCGCCTTTCATACGCTGTGTCTAAGTTACAGTGGGTCTTTTAACCTCCACTACCCCTACAGCCACAAGGCTACATTAAACTTTTGAACTAAAAGTACAAGTGTTAAAAAATAAGCTGGGCCGCGTAGCACAGTCGGTAGCGCGTCTGACTCAAGAGGTCCTGGGTTCGATACCCGATCCAGCTACTTACTTTCGTTCCTCCTTCCGCTGATTCAGGAAGGGCAGCTGGCGAAAGTACGTGCACTTAGAACTGGTTAACCGCTTAGGAGGTCTAAGCTTGTCCAGGAATAGTGTGGTTAGGTTAACAGACTGTCCCGACATGACAATAGCTGTTTACCGTGGGTGTAAAACAATAACACCACACACAACAAATTTTAGAATAATCATCTGAAGCAGTCCTTTTTTAATGGGTGTGTTTTAATGGCATAAATTCCCCATCTGGTGATTAATTAGCCTTACCTCACAGAATCCAGCTAGCGTCTTTCTACACCAGAACAATGTGTAGCCTGTGACATTGAAGGTGACATTTTTGTGAAATATCCAGTCGACCAAGACATCTCCGTTTTCTGAGACCGTCGGAACTACGTCCGCTACGAAGTCCAGAACTAAAAAAAATATCAAGCTTTGAGCCGTGCTAAGCGATCGCGTGCTATGATCAGTCTTTTGCAAAGAATAATCATGGTGATAAAACTTAATTCATTAAAGATGGAAACTAATCAGTTCAATAACAAAAGTGTATGGCTACTACTTCAAAAGAGATCACGGCCATCATATAATGAGCTACTCTTTAGAAAACAGTTTGTTTGTTTCCTTTAAGTGTATCCCCGTTGGGCCAGGGTTTCATCTCCTATGAACGCAAACATTAATCTTTTTAGGCTTCTCCCTTGTGAAAGTATGATGGCGGGATACCGGGGAAGTGTAGTCACGCACCTTAAATCTGATACGAATCGGTGCACATGTTTAAACAATAACAAACGTCAAGGAGAAGACTTTATGTTATCACATCCGGATGCTACAATGTTATCAGTGATTCTTTCACTATATACAATAACATTACACGGCAACTGCAGAGGAACATAAAAGAGAAAGAAAAACAAACTGGTTATAACCAAACAGATGAAACAAAAGAGTAATGCGGAAGGACATTTGATACAATGCAATTTACACGATTTACTAAAGGCAGAAGAGACTTATGACAAGCCTTACCATTTTCGTCTTTGGGTATGGTTAAAGATGACTCCATGTATGAAGGACCAACAACGGTGAATGCCTTTAATGAAACAATATATGAGGTAGAACACGATAATACTGCTGCTGAAGAGACAGAATCCTCTCCGGAAACATTGAATGTTAATACTGTAGTTTCTGTACTTATTTGGTATATCTCTACTTTTATGCCCTTTAATCTGCCATTTCTATATTCTTCTGGTATATTCTGAAATAAAAGATAAAGCATCAATCTATCTCAATAAGGCTAGTTTTTTTTGTTGTTTTTTTTGTGTGTTTTTTTTTTTTTTTTTGTTTTTTTGTTTTTTTTTTTGGGGGGGGGGGGGTCATTTTTTTTTTTTTTTTTTTTTTGCATTTGCGTAAGGATGGTACATTGATATCAGAATAAGCACTGTTCAAAATATGTAAAGGAGTACTATCTGCAATTTATGAACGTTTCTATACAGCGCTTTTTAAAATATTGTGAGCAGTGCACGGTAAAAGAAAATATAAAAATGATGGTGATACCGGTGTGTTTTGTTCAACAGGTTTTGGACTTTGTTTATGAACAAAACAGTAATTGATAAAAGTAATTTGCATAGCACTTCATGTGAACTTTTCAAAATGATTTGTTACCATAGTAATGGCATTCATTTGAATTTGCATATATGAAAGGCTGAAGACTTCTAGTTTCAAATCAAAACTTTGTCTGAAGCCTCAGCCAGTTATAAGCGGTGTTATCAGAGTTTTAAGTTTGAACAATTAGCATAGTTTATGTAAATTTATGTATCTTAACTAAAATTCAAACCTGAAAATCTTGACAACACAGTACCCAGTTTTATATGTAAACCTTAGAATAGCTGTACATTTAGACCAACGTATAATCAAGATGTAGTATCTAATCACATGATAATTGGATTTTTCCGCGTTCTTAAATGTATGAATGATTGTTAACCTGGGCCCTGGCTTTTACAGTGATGTAAGAATTAAGAGCGTATCTTGAAAGGGAATTTATTTTGTTGTGTTATGCATCATATTAAACTGACTCGGCATTTTTCACTCCTAAGCGGACTTCGCATGTACTAATTGATTGTATTAATTCCTGATCATTGCCTTTCTTTTTACTTTGTAAACCGTACAATGCAGACACACATTTTGAAAATAATAAACACTTCGTGGAATAAAAAACTTGTTTGAGTCCACATTAGCTCTAAAATGGCGGGGCTACTGTCTTACTAATAAAATTAATCCCAATCATTTGTCTTCTTGATAAAAAATTACTCTCAATCGGCTGTCAATCACAGGTAAATTCTACTTCACCTGCCACAACCAATCAGATCAAGTATTGGAATTTTATGACCTATTGGAGATATTTACCCCTAGGTGTCTAGAAAAATACTGCCATTAGTTGTTGTTGTTTCAATTCTCATAATGGTGATACTGAGATTAGCCACCTGATTATGCCTTTTATAGTCCTTTAAGGCCTTTAAGTTGGCATCAGCTGGCTTTATGCATTGGCTACAACTTGCATTTATCATATGACGTCGCTGTTATTCAGTGGATAACGTCGTGTCATAAAAATCGTATGACCACAGGTGTAATAACACTTTGGCGGGTACATGTAACGTCACTGACAACGTCCATGTCAGCAATGCGTTATCTTATTGAAACAATGTTCAGTTTGAAGGCGTTAAAATCCCACTTTAAAGGGTCATATGAGAAACAGAATCTTACACTCGAGGTCATTTTATATGAAATTTATGAAACTCGCCGAAGGCTCGTTTCATAAATTTCATATGAAATGACCACTCGTGTAAGATCCTCTATATATCAAAAGGCGGGGTTGCTGAACGAATATATCTTAATGCTCACCTTCCAGTAGAAATCTACATTCCTTGTGCTGCTGACATCACAATCTCTTCTGGTATAAGAAAAACTATCAGATGTCACTTCTGGAGCTGCTGATGGTACTACAGGAAGACATTAAAAGAAAAGTGGACTTTTATATGGTGCTTATGAGAAAGAGATATTCCAGATATATTAAAACTTACAGGGTCAAAATATTGTATACAGCTGTTGGTGAGCCGCCTTTTATAAAGTTCTAATGAGAACGAGACATTCTATATATATATAAACACTCATTTGGGTCTAAATTGTTTCCACTCTGCCTTTGAAAATGGATAGCAGTGAGGAAAATCTTTTGAACGGACGTAAATTTTGTTGTCTGCTTTTGGGCGCTTTAATTTTTATTTCACTTAAATGAAGCTACCCAGGAATTACCAAAATCATATGATACAGTTGACCCGCATTGTCTCAAACACTGATATCTCAAAGTACCCTTTTTATCAAAGAACAGAGCTGGACAATTTGTATATGTTTTTTTTCAGTTCATTTCCTGCTACCTAAAACTACTGATATCTCAAAGTGAATTTTCTGGGTCCAGATAATTTACTTTGAGATGTCAGTAGTTTGAGATGAACTTCGACATCCAGATATCGACAGCTGACTTATACACTTTTGTATCAAACGTGAAGTAAGTAATCGACGAAATTAAATAAATTGTAAATTTACACCTTATGTTGCTTTTCACTCGCTCTCATCATTGAAATATATCAGCACCCAAGTACAGTTGAAATTACCTTAGTAAACAATCGGAGCACGCTCGGCCAATTCCGTGATTCACGGAATTGGCCGAGCGGTGTTCCGATTGCTGTTGTGTTGTAAAGTGTGGCATCAGTGTTGATCAAGTATGTTTTAATGGTATCTACTGAACGCGAATGGGCACACTACCAGATGAAGCACCTCTACCATCACCATTTGTACCTCCATGCCCATTACGGAATGTCTAATAGGAAAGAATTTAGCTCAAGGCCCGTAGTCTCCTTTTTGGAAGAGTTTCATTGTCGATGAAGGCAAATATGAAGTGATAGAAGTTGTTTCCTCTTGTTTTGAAAATAGTGGGAAAACATGGAGATGTACCGATTCACTTTAATATAGGGATCAAACGTGGTTTTTCATGCATTAACATTTGCAAGGTCCCGAGGAAGATGTTGAGTTTTCAACATCTCCCGTGGGACTTTGCAAACGTTAATGCATTGGGGGAAAACTGGTCGCTATTATTCAAGGGCAACAACCTACGTCATCCGACACGTCACTAATTGATCAAACAACATCTATTCGGACAATCATCTATTCGGAAAATAGACCGACAAATCTCTTTATGTTGATAACTTTTCGAGAAAAGACTGCATGTACCAAATGCATTCGAAAAAGGACAATATTTCGTCATGAAAGTGACTCCATAAAATGTTGTAGCTCCTGCAAACACTTTGACTAAATACACCACACTATAAGGTGAAGCATGTCTGGTTGTTTGCAAAATCAACTAAATGTCGGAAGCTCGATTGTCTTTCATTACCGTATTTGGTGCACCCAGTGGCTTTCCGGAGAGTTTGAACTTTACAAGATTTATGGGAAAATTCCGAATACTGGGCCATTCGAAGTGGTGTAATTTCGAAAAAACGTCACTTGCTGATGACGTAGGTTGTTATGGCTGTTATTGCATAGATTACAATGCTACAAAAATAA
This sequence comes from Ctena decussata, assembly GCA_963989385.1. Taxonomy (NCBI): domain Eukaryota; kingdom Metazoa; phylum Mollusca; class Bivalvia; order Lucinida; family Lucinidae; genus Ctena; species Ctena decussata. The sequence continues at coordinate 25,816,467 of OZ022501.1, read as the reverse complement.
CGAAAATGTTGGCGCACTATTTTCGGATTCAAATACATTACCTTGCTGATTCCTACACACACTATGCATGTTTATGAAAATCCTCGTTTCGGGATATGGTCAGCTACCGTGAATTTTTGTTCAACCTTAAGCAGCATTTCACAAGTCATAATCATTTTCATCAAAATTTTCTCTCATTGTCGTCTGCACCTTCGTTTTTACAACATCCGAATTTGTATAACTCTTCCGTTAAAATCTGTAATGGATATCTGCACCTGCAGTCCTGCTGCTCGTTTCTGTACTGGCGGAGTATTGCCCTGCAACTTGCATACAAAAAGTCGCTAAGGTGGTCATTATCGGCGCATGAAAACACATGTTAATACATGGTTTTGTGTTCGTTAAAACATGCCTAGTAATCACGTGTGACACCGATATTTATGCATTTCTTCTAGATTTCTTTAATTCCCTTATGTAAGAAAGCTAAACAAAATTATAATACACATACCGTCTTCCTTTGTTTGCACAGTAACTAAAGTTGCGTCACTCCAGAGACCATACTCACGACCATACTCAATACCATTCCTCTCTGATCTCCTACACTCCACACCTATTTCATAAACAGTGTATGGCACCAGGCCACATATGACTTTCCTACCGTGGCATGTGTCTCCGTTCCCTGACATAACTTTCAGAATCTAAACAAAGGGATATCTTGTTTTAATATGTTCATATCATAAAACCGACCGTAAAATTCCACATATTTGGACAGATAGGAGTGAGCAAACAGTGCAGACCCAGATCAGGAACAGTCTGATTAGGGTGCACACCGTTTGCCTGTCCACCTGTTTCTTTTGAACATATAACTGCATTGTATTATACCACCCTTACCAGAAAACGCCAACTTTAGCATGAAATATTTCGCAATGAGCAGGGTATACTTTGCTTAGGGTGTGGTATAAAATAGTTACACCACGGTTTGTCCGCCTGTACGAGGAGGTAATCCACGAGCTCTAGCGAGTGGATTATCTCCTCGTACAGGCGGACAAACCATGGTGTAACTATTACAAAACAAACTGTTCCATTTTAGGACACTTCCGGTAATAATTTTGGGTGTCCCAATTTTAGAATTTTAACGGTACACATATTTGCTTCTGAAATGTAACAGTTCACTGTAACAGGGTATAAACGAGTCGGCCAATTTTCGCTTCCTGCAGAGACTGTCCGTCATATTTGGCTTCCGCCGATACTGTCCGCGAACTCTTGCTTCCTGCTGGGACTACTGTCCTCGAAAAATGGCTTCCTGCCGAGACTGTCCGCGTGACTCTGCTTCCTGCCGAGAGCCTCGGCAGGAAGAAGAATCACGCGGACAGTCTCTGCAAGAAGCCATGTATCATGTACAGAAGTCTCGGCAGGAAGCAAGAGATCGCGGACAGTCTCGGCGGAAGTCAAATCTGATGTACAGTCTCTGCAGGAAGCGAAAATTGGCGGATTGGTTTATACCCTGTGCTGTAAACTTTATCTTTTTATTACATGTATCTAGATTTTACCTCTTTTTCTAAACTGTTACATGTACTATCAGGTGTGGGATAGCAAATAATATTTAAACGTGTACAAAAATGTACATTGTTACATTAGTTTTCACTGTGTTATAAACCAGATATAACCTAAATAGCACCAGAGTAGGTTCTGACACTGCAGCTAGGACCCTAGAAAAAAATCCGACTTCCTATTCAAGCCAGTTCAAGTGTATGTTTAAGAAATGCAATTTGAACCCTTTTCAGCTCAAAACTTGTCTCCGAAATCAAGCGGACTGCGGTTTATACACATAGATGATTTTTTTTCTTTAGAATCGCCAATACCTTTAGCTGAATGCATTTGAAAGAGTGCGCGTATCTTAAGGAAGGAATGTTTCTATAAGTCTATAATTTCACTATTTTTACAGGTCAACAAAGTTAACACGTACAACAAGAATGTAAAGGATATACAGATAACGCGGCTTCTTTGACGAACATGTACATTTACTCTAGGAGCCAAGGCAGCTAAAAATTGAAAGAGGTGGCACCCTCTGCTATCCTTGGTTTGACTACGTTTTCTATTAGCGAAAAAACTTCTGGATGGAGGTTTGATTATTCTGCTCTCAAAATTTTATTGTCATGATGCTTTAATTCACATGTAATCCTTGGTACACCATGGCTGAAATCAACACCATTAAGGCATGTATTGTTACATTGTTGCACTTCAGCGGAAGTCATGTTTTGCAGCAATGCCATTCTTTTCCTGCTCTAGAGATATCGTTTCAATACAGGTGTTACCAATTAGAGCCACAATGCATTAAAATGACTTTCCGCTTTATTTTTTTTGAGCATTTTTCAAAATGAATTTACCCCACCCGCTTGAGAAACAGGTAGGCTAAATTATTCAATGAGATAACCCTCAATAATTTCGTCCATTAAATGGCATAGTGGTAGATTTAAATGTCCAAGAAACTAACAAAATATTTTCTGCACTCAAAAGTGATTGGCATGGTATTGTGTATATATACAACGATTCACACTACCCCATGCAGAAAAAAGGTCCAAAGAAATATAATATTTAAATGAAACATGTAAACAAACACCATTTTAGGTCAAACGCCTACTCTTTGCCCTAATAACACTTACATGTAATTGTGGTTTGCAGGTATTCAGTTATAATAAATCAACACAGACTTTGGGCTGCAAGTTTATTTTACTACCCCATAGTAACGTCTTACTACTTGTCTTATAACTACCTTTACGGTGCTATTTCCAGTTTGGTATAGTGGGTTGGTTGTTGCACGGATAGAATCAATTCCTAAACGTTGCCTTTTACGCTGTTTTATCTGTTCTGACCCTTTCCTATGAAAACTTTACATAAAATCAAAGATGAATAAAAGTGTTTTGCCTTATCGCATTTATTTACACCAAAGTAACGTATATAACAGATTAAAAAGTAAGAGTTATTCTATCTACTCTACTGTCACAAGTTAAAGTGACGTGTGGCTAGAACGAAAAGCTCTCTCTCTCTCTTACTTCATCATGCTGAAAATCATGTTTAGGACCATTTGGGCTCATTCTGAATCAGTTTGAAAAAAGGAACTTAGCTCGAGCTGTTGCTAGGGGACATTGGCAGTGTAGCAACATTACATTAACGAACACACACTCAGCTAAACCGAGATAAATGTAGTGTTTTCTCTGATGCATAACTTGCCTCCAGTGAGCCTTCCTTTTTGGAATTAAGTTAAGCTTTTATCATTCCACCAGACTTTCAGAACATGCTTGAAGATAATTTGAAAGCAAAGACCACCTGCGATAAAGAACAGGGCAGATTTGGTTTCATTGATTCTTGTCTTGAAAGTGCAGATGATATTGTCCAGCCATGGGTAATATGGTTATGGCATATTGTCATTAGTTTCAGTTCATTATGAAAATGACTTTCGAATCAAGTCAATGAAAAATCACTTATTTAAACTCCTGGTTTGGTAGTCAAAAATGGTAGCGTATACAACATTCAACAATAAAAGAGTTATCACATTACCATTTTACTGTTTTTATATTTATGCTTGAGTAACTTGTAGCAGAAAGTAGCACATCCTGAAGTAATCCTCAAATGTTGAAAGCAAAACATTAGGCTTCTGAATGTTTACATTACAGAAGTATAATTATAACTCTCTGAAGAGATTTGAATATTTGATGTACCCATTTCATTGCTTCAAATTGCAATCGTTACAAACAAAACGTGTAACAGTAGCATAAGTACACGTAAAAGTTCTATACAATGCCTAATTTGCATTGGTATTATGCCTGTTTAAGATGTTTTGCTTAAAACCTGTTATTTTCTGCACCTGCTAACCCGAGCATTAATATCAGAAGTAAATGATAGGCAATGATCAGGAATTAATACAATTAGATCATACATCCCGCCCTTAAACCAAAGGGAAAGAAGCACACACACAAATTGACAAAAAGTTCACGAAAGACATGCACGGTAAACTGAATGAAAAGCTCTTTCTCAAGCAGGTGGTCATTCAGCAACCCCAAATGAACACAGCCAGAAAATATATTTTTACCTATTATATATTTTATATTACAAAACAAAACAGAAAGCAAAATGGGCAGCTATTCCGGTGACCATATTGCTAGATGGTGGTAAACAAGCCAACTTCTTAACAATAAAATGGTTCATTCCGAGAACTGTAGAACCTTCAATGCTTCATCTTATTAACTTTGCAAATAGAATATACCGGTATCATTAAACACCATAATACCTAATTTGACAACTCGTTTGCATTTAAATGTTGTATTCGTTACCTTTTTATTATCATACAAGTGAAAAAGTAAGTAAATTATCATTGATTCGATTAATATAAGATCATTTTGATAATGTCATAATTATATCATCTGTGCCCAGACAATATCGTGTGCACTTGCCAGGAATCCGCCATGTTCTTTCTCACGTGTGTTTCTTATTTCTAAATGATCTCCAAACATGCATGTCATGGAAATAATACTGTATTAATAATAATGGACGTACCTCAATGTTTTACTGCAGTTTGTAAGAATGGAAACAATATTTTTGACCTCCTATTTTCTTTAGTGGCTTATTTTTGCTTTTAACAGAAACACTTTTCTCTTAAAGAAGCAAATTCTTTCTTTAAACAGTTACCCCCATTAAGAAGGCAAGGTACGGTAAACGTGGCAGTTATTTCAGCGTAAAATTGTATCCATTCACCTAAAATTCATGAAACGAAAGGAGCTAAATCAAATTCTGAATGAAGATTCTCTGGGAGCAAGGAATGCATCACAGGAAACAAAGACATCAACCTCGGTGTCTGGGAATAAAATGTTATAACGCTGCCAATGCCCCCTAGCACAAGCTTCGGCTGAATTCTTTTTTTTTTCTTTTAAAACTGACTCTGAATGAGCCCAAATGATTCCTTATGACCAAAAACATATTTTTTCAATTAAATGCAGTACAGGGAAACATTTTGCCGTAGACACAAGGCACTTTACGCTAGCTGCAGTGGAGTAGAAATAACACTTACTTTTTAACCTGTTACATACGTTACTTTGGTTTAAATATATGCTTAACGGCCAAAAAAAATTTAACCATTGTTTTAATATTGCTTTTTAAAGAAAAGGTCAAAATAGATAAATTAGTGTAAATGGCAGCGATCAAGAATGGGTTCAATTGGTGTCACAACCCTCCCATGACACCAAACTAGAAATAGTAATATAAAGGTAAAAAGACAAGTATTCAAATAATACTAGAAGTAGCAAAATGAACATGCAGCCCATTCCATACGGATAACTTCCAAGCTAGCCTTACACCAACATAACCAGGCACACAAAACGTCTACTTTCAACAGGATAATCGCGAATTTACAGACAAAATGAACCAGTGGTTTGAAGACAATAGAAAAGTGGACAGCACAAACTGTAACATTGATACATCACAATGAATGGACCCCCTTGGAAATATCACTGATAAATTACATATGGTAAGTTTAAACGGATTTCACATGCATGTAAAATAACTCAAACTAATAAGGCCTTGGCGTATTTGGCATTTGCAACATTTAATCTAAAGAAATATTTTCAAATAAAAGTTACAAATGTTACCTTTTTGAGTTCAAAAAGCAATTTATTAAAACTTAGTTTGTATTGTGTGATTCTTAAAATCATTAAGAATTTTAATGAATTTAAAATAGATTTAGTACTTTTCCATATACAGATTAATTCACGAGCGCTTCTTTTTTCTTTTTTTTTTTTTTTTTTTTTTCTTTTTTTTTCTTTTTGACAATTTCAATTTTTCTTGTCATGTAAACAACATTGGTTGCTGTCTGAGTAGGCGACTAAACAATGCACAGATTAAATATTTTGATAAATAATAAATACATTTTGCACAACTGTGTTATTTAAGGCAAAGTTTCAAAAGAGTGTATTCCTGGGTGAATGATAGTCTTTTTACGCAAGCATGTTGATCTGATAATTACGTTACTTTGCTGAAGATGTAAGGTCAAAACTGATTTAAACTTTTGTGTAGTATCATGTTTAGTATGATCTTAACGAAACAGGTCAAAATTTTCAGTTTTAAATAGCTTATTAGCTATGTCAAACAATTGTGTGTAAAATGACTTTGAAGCCACCAAAAATGAATAGGTTGCCTTTGTTCAACAGTACACGGTTGACCAAGTATAAAAACTACGGATCTCAAATTTATTTGTTAGAAAGCTATTGAAAAGGGCCAGTTAGACAAAATTGGGGTCATTTTATCACAGTCTTAGTTAAAAAAAATAATAATAATAATAATAATAAATAAAATAAAACGCTTAAATTATGTTTTAAATTTTCAAGGGGTACATGAATTGTTATAACGAAAATAACAGACCCAAGGTTCTTAATTGTTTCCTGTGTAGCTTAATATAAGGCATATTAGCTATCCTTACAGAAAATATTGACATTTGATACAGTTGAATCTTTACGGCATATTTCTCATCTATTCTTATTTTATATACTCAAAATTTAATAAGGTAACCTGGTAACGTATATTACTGCCCATTACAGAGTTATGCAAGGTTTGCCAAGGCGGCAAACGCTGAATCTGATCACTACAGATCAAGACAATCATTTTGATATATAAAAACTAATGTTACACAACGTGGACCACTATCTCTCTTTTCTATGCCACTTATGGAATCATATAAAATGACCACTCGTGTAAGATCATCTATACATAGTCTACTGCACATAAAAAAATCTAGTCATAAAGTTCCAGCAAGCATTCACTTCACCTTTGTCTACAGGGCTCCGTCAAGCAATGATGATACATAATGAAATGTAAACATAGAACATTTTTAATGTCGAAGGGTACACAAAATGCTCCTAGCGGAGAAAATTCTTTCGTTTAAGAGTTGACCCCATCGAAAAGCGAGGCAAACATGTAAATCCCTGAAAATGTACCCATTTATCATAAAGACCAGGCCCCGAGGTTATAAAACTTTTTTCGTGCTCAACTCAGCTGAGCATGAAATTTTCTCTGCTGATAAATATGAAAATGTCAACTAATGTTGACAGCACAGAAATTTTCATACTCAGCTAAACTGAGCAAAGAAACACGTAATTTGCTATTTATTCGCAGGTAAAATTTCATGCTCAGCTGAGTTGAGCATGAAAAAAGTATATAACCTCGGGACCAGCTGTCCATCATACTTACCGACCACGTAGAGTTTGACTGCTGAGCCTTCCTGTAGCGGACCCGGTATGTTTTGAAAAAAACGTCGCTGCAACCCTGATCATTAAACCTGTCATTAGTGTAGCCCCATCTAACATCGACACAGGAGCTGTTCAAAGAAACAGCAGTTAAACGACCCACTTTCGGAGGCTGACCTAAGAAACATTTATACATGTAAGACAGATGATAATGTTAATAGGGCCTGTCAGAGTGTAGCTTTTCCCCCCAAGTAGTTTTTCCCCCTCGGAAAAATGGCTATGATTTTTCCATAGTAGAATTTCCCACCGGAAAAATGGCTATATAGTAGAATTTCCCCACGGAAATATGACTATATAGCCAATTTTCCCCGGGGAAAATCTATTATACGTGTTTTTGCATAGCCGTTTTTCCCTCCATAGTGCCCCCCCCCCCCCCAGTTAAGATGATTGCAGAAAAACACGCTACATAGCAGAATTTGCTCGTTCTCCAATTATAATAGTGAGGTTCATAACTGAAACAGAAATATGAGTGTCTGTCCATAAAATGTCAATGGATAATAGATGCTAGAACCGCTTGCATGTGTCCATCAGTCTGTCTTACTTTTATTTTTGGGAAAACTGGTAGACATTTTGCTTTTCCATGTTAGCTAAAAACGGATATGAGTGTACGTGGTTGTGTGGATAAATTTGTATAATTTTGTGTTTGTAAAAGCGTTCATCTGTGCGTGCGCGCAGCGGAATGCCTGGACTAGTGTTCGCCTTTCACGCAGGAGTCGTGGACTCGACTCCCATTGGGACACACGTCTGATTATGATTTTCAATGAAATAAACTCCCTACTAAATCAAACATGACTAGACAAAGCACCCGTTCGTAATCTTCCTGTAGCTTGCATGCGTATATAAATATATGCGATGAGAAGAAATCACATCCTGCTCGTTCCTTAAATTAGTAATTATTGATTAATACAAAAATATGGTTGCTAAATTTGCATATCGATTTTTTTGGAATTACTCCCTATACATTTCTTTTGCGATAAATTCCGTAAAATGTCTCTGTTCCATTCCGTTCCGTTTCGTTCCGTTCTGCAAAATACCAAATACCAATAGTCATACCAAACATCACTAATAGCCAATTTCCCGGGGGGGGGGGGGGGGGGGGGGAGAGAGAATTGCGGGGAAAGTGGCTCTGTGAGGATAATCCACTATATAGCCGTCCTTCCTATAGCCATTTTTCCGGGGGGGGGGGGGGGGAAGCCACCATCTGACAGGGCCTACACACACCAGAAAATGGAATGACTCAGTGAGAATAATTATCATAGGTCTGAGAAAATCACACCTTTCCACTGTATGAATTTCACGTAGCATCTCACTTATGATTCGAGAGGAGCATGGCACACACTGTAGCCTATGCCATGCTCCTCTCGAATTATAATTGAGATCACGTCATAGAACTGTTACCATAGCCACTATGGAATTATCAACTATTAAGCTGCCAGAATTACGTCTCGATGACGTCACTTCGAAATTAATATGAACTCTTAGTTGCTATGGTAACAGGTATATGACGTCACTGGTATTGGAGCATGGCGTACAGTGAACACAGCAAAAAAAAACTTCACAGTAAAAAAAAGCGCATATAGTCTTCAACAGGACTCAGCACCTTCTTTTAAGAAATCCGCTAGTTTGACTAAGTAAAGTTAGACCCCACCAAAAGCTCAACATATAAGTTGTGTTTGTATCTGTAATGTTGCATGAAAATATCAAAAATCATCAAAAATATATTATCCCAAAACAAGTTTACAGCAACGAAATCCCGTTTAATGAAAAGGGTATTTTAAAACACCATGTAATAAAATACTCTTTGTTGTTGTATTTGATGTTGTTGTGGTTGTTGTTGTTGTTGTGGGATGCATTTGCATTTTGAGAAAGCATAAATACAATTGAGTCGTGACACGAGAAAACCAACAAAGTGGTTGTGCGCCTAGCGCAGACTCAGATCAGCCTGGGCATCCGCCCAGTCTGATCAGAGTCTTCGCTGTCCGCATGGAGGTAGCTCAGTCCCTTAGCTACCCTTTAAGCACTTAGCAAAGACCCTGAGCAGACTGGGTGGATGCTCAGGCTGATCTGAGTCTGCGCTGGGCGCACAACCACATTGTTGGTTTTCTCGTGTCGCGGCTCAGTCATGTATACAAAAGACAAGAAGATCAGATAAAAAGAAGTCTTACGGCATGATTTTATAGTAATCCACCAGTGAGACACAAATAATGTATCTTCTTCCGCAGTTACTATGGAAACTGTGAGATTAAAATCACTGTTTAGATTAACAGAGCCACTCTTATTCCAGTGCATTTTACATGACGTCATTGTGACCTCACCACAAGACCCATAATTCTCTTCCATATTCCTGTCAAAGTTAATGCAATAATGAGCCAAAACACGACAAAACCATTAAACTGGCATGTGCGCCCGGCAAAGACTCAGATCAGCCTGGGTATCAACCCAGCTTCGCTGTTCGCTTAAAATGCAGCTATGGACTTAAGCTACCTCCATGCCGACAGCGAAGTCTCTGATCCGACTGGGCGGATGCTCAGGCTGATCTGAGTCTTCGCCGGACGCTAATGCCTTTTTGTTGTTTTGCCATGTCGCGGTTTATTTCAGAATAAGTTAAAGGACCAGACGATTCCTGATATCGCTAAGGCAAGCTGGATTCGAACTCATGGATTAATTGTTTCAATTAAGTTATTACAAACAGTGACCTACTTTCAGTATTTCCACCAATAGAAACAAATTTCAAGGGAAGCCATTATCCGTTCGAAGTTTTAAGAATAACAATTATAAAGCGGACAACCATTGGCAGCCAATACTTTAAATGGTAATTACAATTAGTGGCATTGGCTGCCATTGGTTGCCCGTGGTATCACTGGCAAAATCCAAAATTTTTTCACTATAAGAATTCTATTTTGAGGATGTCCGCTGGTGAAAATCAATTATTCAAACTTTTTTTACTTTTGTGTTATTTCAATTCTTCTATCAATATGTAGTCCAAAAATGCAAAATAAATTATAGGTTAGTGTGGATTTTTTTGCAGTACATGCCATGGAAGCTTGTGAGGGTACCCGGCCATTATGAAATTTTTGAGCATAATATAAAAATATTTAACCATGTGTTTAAATCTTTTAAGAAGAGGAATCAGTTGATTGAATAAATAATTACATGCGTTACCATTGACGACCACACAATGTTATATTGATTTCAAGCATAATTTGTGCACAGTCTTTTGTTAATCTCCAAAAATTTAAAGGAAATGTTACCCCACCCCCATGACTTTGGCCTATTTCTGAAGCCATAAAAATTAACCCAGGCCACTTTCAAAAAAATAGCTACAGAGGGTATTAGCGCAACATTTCTGTTTATTATATTATATTGCTAGGGTCTTGTCTAAAGATAATTAAGCAAAATATCATGTCCTGAAACACTCTTTTATTAAATAGCACTTGAGATATGTTGGTATTATGATATCTTCTCTTCTAATTGAATATAAGATTAATTCTGGAAAAAAAGACAAAATATTGAATAAATAAAGACATTTCGTTTAAACTTTGACTATACCTGACACAAAGTTTATCATTAAACAAGTTATTGAAGATTTTATATTAAAAACTGTAACTGCCTTGGCAGAAAATGACAAAATTTATCCCTACCCCCAAAAGTATGCAAAAGTTTTAATATTTTCTAATGCTGCACCAAAGTGATAAAAAATAACAGAAGCAGATTCTAACTTTTTCTTAAACTTTGACAGTTTATCGTTCAGACAATTATCTTCAGTAAAATTAGTAGAAAAATATAGGTTAGTGTGCAAATAAGAAAGAAAACTTGAAAATTTTAAGCCTACCCCCTTTTATTTTTGGCTGTGTGTAAATTAATAGAAAAATCACGGCTGCATCTGAGTTATCTATCTAGTCCGATGAAAGAATTTTAATGTAAAAACTGAAAACAGCCATGTTACTCTAAAATTATATAGCCTTTTCATAACCAAAGAGTACTTCATAAACAACTAATTGGATCTTAGGCTAATCGAAGCAGATTCTAAGCCACCCCATGTAGAAACAATGGCTGCCTGTGTTGGTAAACTACAATATGTTTCTTTCATGTTTATGATAAAATCATTTCAAAAGTCTATTTTCTTGACTAGATATTTATATATCCTTAACATGCATACAGAAAAATATGACAAAAATAAGCCGTTATATGGAAAAGCAGTTTTAGAATGGTAATTACCCCACCCACTTCGGAACCCACTTCAAGACTGACTGATCTGATTTTAACATGACACACACTCAACGTAAATTTCTTGATCAATCTCTGGTACGTGTGAATTTATACATGTTAAATGCTCGTGAATGCATGCTCATGTGTATGATTTGACTCAACAGTTTTTTTTAATTTACATAATCTCCGAGCTTGACCGAGCATGATAGAGAATTGAAAAAAAAAGTGAAAAGTTAGTCTGAATCTCTTAAACTATCTGTATGTGCCTTAAATTTATTGGCACATGTGAAATAGTCTTAGATGCAAGATGCATGTAATATAAGCGTGACACTCAACAGATTGGTAATCTGCATATTTTCGAGCTTTCGCGAGCAAAAGTTAGGGATTTAAAAAGGGAAAGCTACATGTCACTTGAACGAATGCATTTTTAATTTACGTTTCTGGGGTCTCATTATTCCAGAGGATTGGTTCCCTCTTCTTTATGCAGTAAGGCTGGAGTACAATCTGTTATAAAATGTTCAGTCAACGTTTTTCTGTTTTGTGTTCTGTTGTTGTTTTGCTAAGATATTCCAATTGCCCCCCCCCCCCCCCCCCCCCCTACTGTCGGGTAGCATTTTATTGTATTAGCTACCTAAAATCTTTTGAATCAGTGAATAAGCCAGTGTAACGATCTGCTTGATCTCAGTCTACACGGGTCAACAATGCACTCGATTTGGACCACTGCCCGAGGAAAAATAGATAGAAACACCTGTGTCGTGTTGAAGAGAAAAATTTAGTTTTGCGTAATGTTGAACTAAACTGTCAGTTCAGTGACGTCACAATGACAAATTGGCACGCGCGCACTAATTGACTGAGCGGATACTATGGCTGAGTTCGCATCAAATGAAACAAATCTCTCTACAAATTAGATTCAATGATTTCTACGAAAGCTAGTGTATTTTATGATAATGTTGAATTTCCCACAGCGTTCCTCAGTATTGGTCATGCTATTAATAACATTGGGAGAATGGGGCCTATAATGCACCATACAGATCTACACCCCACCCCTACTCCGCCAACGCCCAGACGCCTGCGCACCTCGAGACCTACACTGTTCTGTTTCTTTTTTTGTCAAACCGTTTAGCCATTTAAATGGCAGAGCGGTCAAAGTACCTAAATCTTAAGTCCGAACTCATTTAATCGAAATAAACGTCGACAAATCCAAAATATTTAGATGCAAAGACATGGACCCAAAAACAGGAAGTGGGATCAGGTGCACGCTCGTTTTGGCGTGCGGTATACGATTCAGCAAACATATCGCTCCCTGTACGTGACACCTGACACTTGGCAAAATCTCGTTCAGTGCCAGTCCGGCAATACACACAGTTTATACCTCCACCAAAATTTGACAAACGAGTGTCGCGTTATTAAAACAAGAGGGCCATGTGGCCCTGAATCGCTCACCCGAGCAATTGGCAAAGTGTTTTTTTCTTAAGTCTGAAATTGTCAAACTATGAGTCTTGGGTCAAAAGTCAAAGAATGACCATGAACTCTTGTACTCATAAAGATAACTGTATTTACCAATTTTAAGGCCTAAATCTTCAAAACTTTCCATGAAATCTTATGTTCTAGCATTTTCCCATATTTGACCTTGCCATAAAATATTCAAGGTCAACCCAAGGTCATCATTTTGAACAAACTTGATAGTACTAGAGTACCCAATGCTACATACCAAGTTTCAAGGCCATCGGTCAATTGGTTCTGGAGGAGAAGATTTTTAAAGGTTTTTACCATATATGGGCGTGGCGGCCATGTTGGTCATGTGACCTGGGCCGTTTGAACAAAATTTCATTCCTTCAACACCTGAAAGCTCTATATGAAATTTGATTACAATTGGTCCAGTGGTTTTTGAGGAGATTGTTTGAAATTGTAAAAATATGAGAGTTCTGGGTCAAAGGTCAAAGAATGACCTTGACCTCTTGTACTCACAAATCTTCATGTACTCAATAAGATGACTGTGTATACCAATTTTTAGGCCTTAATCTTCAAAGCTTTCCAAAAAATCTTATTTTCTAGCATTTTCCTTTATTTGACCTTGCCATAAAAAAGGTCAAGGTCAACCCAAGGTCATAATTTGAACAATCTTGGTAGTACTCAAGTTTCCAATGCTACATGCCAAGTTCAAAGGCCATCGGTCCATTGGTTCTGGAGAAGAAGATTTTTAAAGGTTTTTACCATATATGGGCGTGGCAGCCATGTTGGTCATGTGACATAGACGGTATGAATAAATTTTTGTTCCCTCAACCCCTGGAGGCTCTATATGAAATTTGGTTACAAATGGTCCAGTGGCTTTTGAGGAGATTGTTTGAAATTGTCAAAATATCAGAGTCCTGGGTCAAAGGTCAAAGAATGACCTTGACCTCTTATACTCATGAATCTTCATGTACTCATTAAGATAACTGTAGATACCAATTTTCAGCCCAAAATATTCAACAGTTTCCAAGATATCTTAAGTTCTAGCATTTTGCCATATAACAGCACAAGGAAGCAAATTTGACCTTACCGTAAAAAAGGTCAAGGTCAACCCAAGGTCATAATTTGAACAATCTTGGTAGTACTCGCGTACCCAATGCTACATACTAAGTTTCAAGGCCATTGGCCCATTGGTTCTGGAGAAGAAGATTTTTAAAGGTTTTTACCATATATGGGCATGGCGGCCATGTTGGTCAAGACCAAGACCATTTGAACAATTTTTCGTTCCCCCTTCCTCTGGAGGCCACATATGAAATTGGTTACAATTGGCCCAGCGGTTTCAGAGGAGAAGTCGTTTGAAATTGTGGACGGACGCCGGACGACGGACGGACGGACGACGGACGACGACGGAGCCTTACCATCCTATAAGCTCCCCCGGAGCCGCTGGCTCAGGTGAGCTAAAAATGTATTCAGGCGTATGTTTGTCCTTCACCAGCCTGTACGCATGCAACCTGCGCATGCGCAGACCGAGCGTGATTCGCTGGACAAACTGTGAATGCCCACACTGCGCATGTGCGCAAGCTATCCTGGGCATGCGCAGTTTTAATATAATTTTTAAAAATAATAATAACAAATATGCCATGTAATTAGAAGGCAGAAAAAGGTTTTTCCCAGTTCGAATTGAATTCCCGATGCAGTGTAACCACATAATTTGCCCAAACTTGCGGCATAAGAAAAGCCTGTTGTTTTTTTTTGTGTGTGTTTTTTTTTTTTTTTTTTGCTCCTCAGCCGTGAGAAACTGTGCCTTATTGCATGTGCTAACAGGAAAGTCTCTGATCAGTACGCACATTCGCAAGCCTCTGTTCAATATGTGCATGCTTGCTTCACATAGAAGAAAATGCTAATCAGACTGTGCATATGTGTAGGCTGATCTGTGTCTTCCCTGTCCGCGCGTAATATAAAGCCCGTTTTCATGAATAATGTTTTTGCGTTAGTTTCAGTGTGCATTAAAATGTGTTGGAATTTCCTTCTTTTCTCTCTCTCTTTCTAAATACACGTCCACACAAGTCTGTCGTCGTCATCTAATCCATTATGAAAAACACTGCCTGCATGAGGCTTTCGTCGGAAAAGAGAGAGAGAGCAGTTTTTCAAAGTATTGTTAGATGACGAAGTCGGTAGTGAAGGATTCAAGGCTCTTCAACGCTTAAACAAAATATAGATAACAATGCTATATCTGACTCGTATAGGAACTGATGGCATATCAGAAAACTGCTGAAAGTGATCAAAAGGAGCTTTCAGCAGTTTTCTGATATACTCCACCAGTTTACATATGTGTATCTTTAGCAAAACTGAATCTTTATACGAATGTACAAATCGAATAGCATCGTTATATTATATAGAAGTCAGTTTGCAGAAGATGGCTTTTAAATTTCTACTTTGGAATAGAATTGCGCATCTACCAGGCGCAGTTTGTTTACCCGTAGTCTTGTTGGGTTTATCTTGTGAAGACAACAGTGAATCGAAAGGTCCTGTCACTGACGGGCCAAGTCGTCCAGGGAAGCAAACAGGAAGTCACAAAAGTTGTTCCCCTTTTTAAAAAATGGCGAATAAAGATTGAGGTGTACCATACACCATAACAATTTTAGAAATTCACCTGTTCAAGAATGATCACTGATCGAATTTTGGAGAACTTTCAGAAATTCTTTTCGGCAATAATTTTAGGTGTCCAAAACTTTAGAGTGTGCGAAATTTTAGAAGAATTACCGTATCTGAAAAGCACAACATATACCATCATGAGAATTATACTAATATGTAGATAAATAATTTATGCAATGTAAAAGAAAAATAAATGTGTATGTTTGTGATCTCTAGTTGCAGAATTTTTAAAAAATCGCGTAATCTTTATAAAATCTGGTTTCCATTGACGTCTATTATTTCTGTTTGTTCCAATATACGCATAAATTATAAGCAATTTGGCTGATGACAGGCGCCTGGGGTCGAGTGCACAAAGCAAACGTAAGCCTACGCCCGACGTACGTCCGTCGTAAAAGAGTCGCAGAATTTTAATCCGTGTGCACAATAGAGGCGTGGCGTAAACTAAGTCGTAAAATTGCTTCAAAACTCACGAATCGCTTCGTGCGCTTGGATTAAAATACAGTCGTAGTACAGACTTAGTTGCGCCGACGTTCGTAAGCCACGCCGGCGTAGTTTACGCTTCCTTTGTGCACTCGGCCCCTGGGGATTTGATTTCACAAACGCAGACGTTAAATTTACTAATTGGCATGATTTCATAAATTAAGTCATACTGTTCTACTAGAAAATAATGATTTTTTCTGGACATGAAGCATGCGAAGTTTTTTTTTCGGTAAGGGACCGACCATTTGATATGGGGGTGGGGGGGGGGGCTAGTTTATTTTACAAAAAAAATCCATGTCTTTGGATATGCAAGAAAAAAAACTGGCTCATAAGGGGATTGAAAAAAATAATCTGGCCTCAAAAGTAAGTGAAAAAAAAAAAATAACCTGGTTCCACCCAAAATTTAAAAAAAAAAAGTCTGTGCACAGATAATTCCATTTGAATTGAGTTTTTAAAATGTCTCTGGCTTCTGGGGGATGGGGGCGGGGGGGGGGAGGGGGCTGTGCCCCCCAGACCCCCCATATTTATAGTAATATTTTAATATTATCTACAATATCCCGCATGTGCATACATTTACAAAAATATCCTATACAACATTCACATACATGTATTATTGATCTGTCGCATTACTAAGTAAATGTTTCCACTAAAACTGAATTGCAAAAGAGTCACTAGGTTATGGGAGACAAAGCCATTATGGCAAAATAAACACTCTAAAAGGCAAAAATCCTAAAAAAATTGCCCTTATTTTTTATCATCATCCCTAGTTTTTCTCTGTTGTTTCCAGTTTTGAAATTGCCATTAAAATCAGGGGCGGATACAGGAATTTTGGATAGGGGGTTCAAATTAGCTTCAAAGGGAGTTCGGTTTGTGCAGTTTGACCAATTTTTCCTGAATTTTCCCATGAAAATGAAATAATTTAGGCTGAAGACGGGGTTCGTTTGAACCCCCGAACCCCCTCTGGATCCGCCACTGAAAATTTGAAAATTGCTTTGGCTTCGGGGGGGGGGGGTTGCCCCCCTCCCCCCCCCCTTCTTAACTTCTTACCACAGAGCTTTTAGCCATTTTATTAGCTGGCATTCATGTATAATGTGACTGTATCAGTAAGTATTTATCAAACTTTCTAAAAGTGCGGATAAAGCATGTTTGGGCATATGATCGGGCTAGGAAAAAAACTTAAATTTCCTAATGTTAGCCCTAAAACTTTGCGAAAATAGCCCTGATTTTTGCCAAAATATCTCTAATTTAAGGCCTATGTTTTGCCAAACTTGGTCGATCCCTAAATGTTTGGAAGACAAGTTTGATCGAAAGAACTAATTTGAAAATGTAATAGTAGTGGGGATGGTGGGAGGGGAGGGGAAGTCTGAGGTAGCCCCTCGACTCCCAAAGCTGAAACTATTTTTTTTAATGTAGACGGATACAAAACTTCTTACTTCCACCCCCATATGCTTGACAAAATATATGACCCCCCACCCCCGACACCCATCCCCACTCAATTTACCTGGTCCCCCACATAGTAATAAATGACGTCCGTAATAATCGGGTAAAATCAAAACTTTTGATTAGTAAAATACCGCCCACAGGATAAAGACTAACCTCAAAATTTTGATATGGTGTTGGGTTTCAAGAACATAGACTATTTTACTGTGACCTGCTTTCGTAGAGGAGATTTGGAGCAGCCTGATGCGTGCACTAATGAAGTCTAATGCAGTCTTTCAGCGCAGTTAGTTCACAAATGACAGAAACTTCACTCAACCACTGTGGTCACTCTCGTTTGTTGCAGATGCGCGAACTGATACCAAAGTAAAATTAAACACACCACTTGGCAATTCGTTAACAGTTTCAAATGAAGTCAGCTGTAGATTCTAATTGACAGCAACATCACACGTCATCGTTACGTGTACCAACGAACCTAAACAAAACAGCTGCGGTGTACTTGAAGAGATAAGAGAATTTCAACAGTATGCCTAGGACCAGGCCTGCGTAGCAGAACATATTAGCTGAAGTAAGGTTATATCTGTCAACAGGCATATTTTTTATATCATGTTTAGCCCTCAGACTCATTAGAGCTCCTTTGGTGTCGAAGGGATTTGGCCTCTCGCGGCCTAATGTGGGTGGGGTGTATGGGATGCATCAACTTGCTCCGAAACTCGTAAAGAAAGTCGAATAATTTGTCAAGTAAAACCAGAGACTGTCTGACGGATGGGATGCCGGATGACATAGGAACTAAATGCAGTGTGGTTAGAGCCCCCAAGAATATATTTTGCAAATTGTAAACATGATAAAGGCATAATAAAGTGCCTGGCATGTGGTGTGCAGACAAATAACGACATCACGGGTACTACATGGCAACTAATATCTCTTGAGAGAATGAAAAAATGGTAGCGCTCGAATGAAAATTATACAACAGCATCCAAAGTTTTTAAAAACATAGTGATTTTATATTATTTCTTAATTGTAAGACGGCAAAATTACGACATCCTACACTCGACATTCCGAACCGTTTTCGGCAGTTCGCGTTGCGCAGAGGTCTCAAATTTGTCACCAGCGGACATCCTTAAACCAACAATACAAACATGCCTAAAGATGCACACACCACATTCGCAACTGAATAACGAAAACCAAAGTATACCATGCACAGCTCTCACTTCCCAAACGAGGCGATCACAATCCCTCCAGTCACACAACGTTAATGATCACTCAGCGTTGTGTGCCCAGGGGAACTGCTAGAGAAGACTATGAAACACAGCAAGAATGCACCATTGTTAAAATACGTAATACTGTCAACACTCGATATCTCGAACGCTGATATCTCAAAATACCCTCTTACATGTATATCAAAGTAGATAGTTTCGACACATTTCCTATTTTTATTTTCATTTCAGCTCCTTTTTTCTCAAACTACTAATATCCCAAAGCAAATTTTCTGGGACCAGAAAAATTTGCTATTAAATATCTGTGGTTTGGGATGAGCTTCGACTTTGAGATATTGAGAGTTGACTGTATTGATAAAATACAGTTCTCTCTTCTCAAATAGCACTGAACAAACAAATCGTCGTTCCAGTTTTAAAAGCAATTACAGTAAATATCCTACCATTCAGTGGAGATTTGAAAATCTGAATTGCTGCTCCTGTTCCGTAGACTTTGTGGTACCGTCCATTTAATCAGCAAGTAATCATACGTGATCCAATCAGTTTGCTTTAGAACACACCCATCATATTTTGGACTGGCAGTTTCTGTAAAAGTACACTCAACTCTCGATATCTCGAACTCCGATATCTCAAAGTACCCTCTTATCTCGAATAATGTATAGTTCGGACGCATTTCCTATTTTTCTGTATGTCAGCTCCTCTTATTTCAAACTACTGATATCTCAAAGTAAATTTTCTGGGACCAGAAAATTTACTTTGAGATATAAGTAGTTTGAGTTGAATTTCGACTTCGAGATATCGAGGGTGTATAATTATAGACTGTATGAATGTGATTGCCAGCCACGCAACATTCAAGTGGCTGATTTCAGACATACCAAAACATATTTTTATAGCTATTTGACTGTCGTTCCAGTAGCTGATTTTATACATGCATTAAATAGGACGTCGGATCTTCATTTTACAACAATTCGCAAAACCAGTGCTCCAGATAATTTTTGTTTCAATCAGTACCGTACTGATCAAAATTTTCTTGGATCAGTATCCACGATTCTGCTCCAGTATTTGCACTGAACGGATTGATGTAACATGCAAACAGATTCAATTTCAACAGTTTTATAGTGGTACTCTCTAAATGACTTTTCTTGAAGTTGTAAAATACTATTTCTGCTTTCATACTTAGGAAATATACTCTTTTATATACATAATAACGCAAAATTTAAGTCTGATTGATTTATCAAACCATTCTATTACGGATTTATCAAACCATTCTATTACGACTTAACTTTGTGAAAGCTCCTTCTGACTGCTTCACAAAATGTAAATCTCAAATAGAAACTGATGTACAAATTTTAATTTATATTGTCAGAAGGCTGAGTCATACTGCTATGCATTTGAATGACACACATGAAGAAAATTCTCTAGTAACAAGAACCAAAGCCTTAAAGATATGAACTCAAAATATCTGGTAAGAAGCCAATGTCCATCAAGACTTAAGTCAACAGACTATCAGTTGGTTTCTGTATCCATTTAAGTCATTGGTTTGAGTGGCTATGACAGTCCTGAAGTATAATTGCATTATATGATCAAGAATGAGTTTGCTTAATACCTGTCTCAGCAGAATCTTCAAGATGTTCCAAACATATTCTGTGCCTCATATTTTTGTGTTAAAATGTCAATTGTACAGTGCTACACAGGTAAGAACTCGGCTCGTGTGAACCGTATATGAATTGCAATTTTCTACCCACCAGAATGTTTTCTTCCTTTTCAAAGTGCGGTGTTAACCGCATCTGAGATAATAACATTTCAAATCTCGTCCATGGATCAACGATTTTCCACAGAAGGCAAAATCTAAAAGCTAAAAAAATACGTAGAATATTACTCAAGGCCATGCTTTCTACTTTCAGTTTTGAATCGACTGGTTTACAATTCAACTAATTTCCATGCATTAGGAATTCTGATTTCATGAGTAAATATTTAGAACCAGTCAGCTTCTCGGTGACTGCGACGCATAAGGAAGCTCAGTCCTCTTGATGATATTAAAATGCAAGCGTCTGTGGGAACTCATCCAGGTGGTACGGACTACCGGAAAAAATGATCCGTAAAGTCTTGAAAGCGTCCGTATCGGGTACCGATAAAATTTCCAATTGTTCCGTATCGGCCAGAAATGATCCGTAATATACGGCGATACGGACGCTATCTGGAGCGCTGCAAAACGTCCCAATTTATGTTCGATATAAAGCAAAGTCAGCAAATATCGAATTCTATGTTTTTTTCCGGCATTTAAAATCAGTAGATCCCTCGAAAGGTGTGGAAACCCGAAAGCCGTTTAGCCATCCTCGGACATTGCCTTATTTTAGTACCCCCAAAAAAAAATATTTTTTTTTATGTCTAAGGTGAATGGTTGCACTTCAAGTTCAGGGGAAGTAACTCTGCTATTTTCATTTTGCCTCCCGTCTCGATGCGCCCAGTCTACTCGTAAAGGGAAGAATTTGCTCCAGAGGAGCAAATTCTTTCAATTAAGAGTAGACTCCTTTGTGAAAGAGCTATGTCGTCCTGGGAAGCAAACAGGAAGTCACAAAAGTTATTTTCCCTTTGAAAGAATGGTGAAAAATGGCGGTGCACTGCTTATTTTAGGAATGTACTTCATTTTTTGAGGTTTGTCGACGTGTAAACTACATTGAGTCTCGAGCAAAGTGAATGAATCCCAAAGGGGTTAATGTAAACTTTGCTAGTGACCCAATGTAGTTTACACTTCCATAAACATCAGAAAAAATATTGTTTATGTTAACATTCGTTTCAATCAAAACCTTGATGAAACATCTTATATAAGCGATGAAACTGAAGCAGTTAAACATGTCCATGCAGTTTTTCTGCTAACAGTGAAACAGCCATAGCCAATGACGCCATATTGTCGCCGACGTCCAAGCAGATTGTAGAGAGCCATGGCTTATTTTGACGTCATTTAAAGGCATGTGACGTTGCGTGGCTCAATGTCATTATTGAAATATAAACTACGTTACGTTCCAATGGTTTACTACGTTCATGGCTTTCAGTAAATACACCAAGAATGTAAATATTACCTTTTGCTCTGGAAATAATCACAGGAAGACAGATGATGATCAGTTCAAATATCATTGCGCTTGTAACAAGTTCCTGATTTCTTTACCATTTCCAAAATAAGTCTGATTGGCTTTTCGGACGTCCGTCATGGCAATGCCTGGTGTCGCCTGATTGTTGGAAAGGAAACAAATATCTTAAGCTCATTGTGACCACTTTCAGGGGAAGAAACTCTGCAATTTTCATTTTGACTCCCTTCTTAATAGGGGTCAACTCTTAAATGAAAGAATTTGCTCCGTCGGAGCAAATTCTTTTATTTAAGAGTAGACCTTGTTTTGGAAGGGCTATATCGACCTGGGAAGAAAAAAAGGAAGTTACAATAGTTGTTCCCCTTTGTAAATCTGATGGAAAAGCATGGAAGTGCCTCGGTATACCCTAAGTACATGAGGGGCTTAGAACACAAAATTGTAGTAACGCTCTGTCACTTCCATTTACGTAAATCGCTGAGTTATGCAAAGATAAGATTTATGTGTCATCTGATACTGAAAGCAAGTCTTCTACTTGCAATCGCTTGGCAAACACATGAGCTGCGATACGACAAAACCAACAAAATGGCATCTGCACCCAGCGAAGACTCAGATTAGCCTGGGCATCCGTCCAGTCTCGGCAGATTCTTCGCTGTCGGCATAAGCGCACAGCGAAGACTCTGTTCAGACTGGGCGGATATCCGGGCTGAATTGAGTCTTCGCTGGGCACACATGCCACTTTGTTGGTTTTGTCGTGTCGCGGCTCATATATAAATTTGTTTATGAGTGGAAAATGGTTGGTGTATGCGTGGACAGCGTGGGTGGGGATAGGTTGCAAGAATACACCTCTACACAGTGCATATTGTCAAATAGGAACATAAAGTAAAGTCATTTAATCAACCAATCAATCAATCAATCAATCAATCAATCACAACAATCAATCATCACAACATGAAATTGGGTCATTTGGCTGCAAACCAATTTACCCTATACAAGCATAGTGTCCATCCTATCCAATTTACATAGGGAAAATATTGCGGATAGTAATTACAATTCTACTTTGGTTGGTCTGTTTGTCTGTGTATACGAGGAGGTAACCCATGAGCTTTGGTGAATAAATTATCTTCCGGACAGACGGACATACAATGGTATAACTTTTTTATACTACCCTCACCAGTGTAGACTTTGCATATAATGAAATAATTTATTGAGCCACGACACGACAAAACAAACAAAGTGGTTGTGCGCCCAGCGCTGACTTAGATCAGCCTGGGCATTCGCCCAGTCTGATCAGGGTCTTCGCTGTCTGCATGGAGGAAGCTTATTCCCTTAGCTACCTTTTAAGCGCCTCGCAAAGACTATGATCAGACTCGGCGGCTACCCAGGTTGATCTGAGTCTGCGCCGCGCGCACAACCACTTTGTTGGTTTTCTCGTGTCGCGGCTCTATTATGCGAAACTTTGCGTCTTCTGTTAAGGGTAGGGGCAGTAGATTTTTGGCTAAGCTGGCGTTAAACTTTCAGCACACAGGCGTCCTAATTTTGTTGGCATTTAATAGAGCTACAATGTAGGGTTGTTGTTGTTGTTTTGTTGCTTTACGTCAACGGTATGTCGGGACGGTCAGTTAACCCAACCACATTATCCCTGTACAAGGCTTAGACCTCCTAAGCGGTTAACCAGTACTAAGTGCACATACTTTCGCCAATAACGGACAACTTCCCTTCTTGAATCAGCGGAAGGAGAAACGAAAGTCAATGGCCGGACCGGGTATCGAACCTGGGAGTCAGACGCGCTACCGACTGCGCTACGCAGCCCGGCAAATACAGCTAGTGCTTACTGGGCTTACATTAGGTGTGTAAGGGCTTTTTGGATATTTTTCTCTTTTCTATCCTCTTTCTCTTTTCAGCTTCCTTTCTCTGAAGACGACCGTCAATATAGACTGAAATAATGTCTAAAGAGGGCCGTTTAACCCAAAACAACCAACCACCAAATTCTGGAAAGGCCGCCTCTACGCATTGATTTGCCTATAATGGTCATGATTTAAGATGGAGCAGATATTTTCTCCAGAATTGTAATTCAAACGTAATGTGTTTGCCTTTGAACCCATCTTCCCTTTGTAAAATGGGATAGGATTGACAATATGCTTGTATCACCCATGGTTACCTATCTATACAAGGTCTGTTACGAAACGAAAAAGAGCTATTACGAAACGAAAAAAAGTTATAGTTACAAAACGACCTGTTAGGTCGTTTGGTAACTCTAATTTATTTTTCGTTTCGTAACAGCTCTTTTCGGCAGACACAGCCAAATAAACAAATTTCATGTTGTGATTGACTGATTGATTAACTGATTGATTGATTGATTGATTGATTGATTGATTGATTGATTGATTGATTGATTGATTGATTGATTGATTGATTGATTGATTGATTGGGTTCTGGCGACTCATAGGGACTTATTTTGGTCAATACATGTATCTTTGAAAGAGATGGGTATATAGACAAGAGTTAATAAAGCATAAAACGTTCCTGCAAACACAACAAGTCCTCGCCCTTTACAGTAAGCGATATCACTATAATATGATCCGCGACACGAGAAAACCAACAATGTGGTTGTGCGCCCAGCGCAGACTCAGATCAGCCTGGGCATCCGCCCAGTCTGATCAGAGTCTTCGCTGTCCGCCTGAAGGTAGCTTAGACCCTTAGCTACCTTTTAAGCGCTTAGAGAAGACTCTGATCAGACTGGACGGATGTCAAGGCTGATCTGAGTCTTTGAAAGAGATGGGTATATAGACAAGAGTTAATAAAGCATAAAACGTTCCTGCAAACACAACAAGTCCTCGCCCTTTACAGTAAGCGATATCACTATAATATGATCCGCGACACGAGAAAACCAACAATGTGGTTGTGCGCCCAGCGCAGACTCAGATCAGCCTGGGCATCCGCCCAGTCTGATCAGAGTCTTCGCTGTCCGCCTGAAGGTAGCTTAGACCCTTAGCTACCTTTTAAGCGCTTAGAGAAGACTCTGATCAGACTGGACGGATGTCAAGGCTGATCTGAGTCTTCGCTGGGCGCACAACCACATTGTTAGTTTTCTCGTGTCGCGGCTCATATTTCCCTGCCGAGCAAACCCACCAGTTGCACAGCATTATTTCATGTCCCACAGTGTTCGGCCATGTAATAAAACATTTTTTCTCGTGACAAGCATAATCACGCAGTCTTCATATTCGTATACTGGGTTAAGCTATATGAATTATTTACATTCTATACATTGTTGACCATTGTGTTTTCAACACAAAAAGGTCCACTAATACACCTTATTTCAATTCTTCTTTGTAGGTAACTTAAAACTCTTTAAAAAAAAAAAGAAATATATTGTACATATATATAGGTCTAGATCTACAAAAATCGTGAACTCCAGGACGTCACAAATCGCCACGACTGAAACAAAAAAAAAAATAAAAAGAAACACACAGTTAATTTTTAACTTACCTTTTTCTCATATCTATAAAGGAATAATTTTTGTTATAAATTTATTATTCCAATATTAACTTGTAAACTTCGTGATATGGATGTATTGAACATTTTTTCTCAAATGACTAACATACGGTGATTTGGGAGGGTTGTGTTGTGTACAAAAACTTTTTAACTTTACAAAACGAAAGATAGCCTGATTACACATTAACAATTAACGGTTTTGTTCAGGGTGACTCTTTTAGAAACTAAAGACAATTTACACCGGCAGAAACAATGCTTGTTGCGCAGTCTTTTGTTTTCTGTCATTTAAAACTATTTTTGAAAAAGTCTCACTCGATACTAATACCTAATACCTGGAAAACCCAACCTGACTATAAATAAACCCGAACAATAGAAAAGGTATGCGATGCTTATGCACAGTCTGATTACAATATGAGCCACAACATGACAAAACCAACAAAGTGGTTGTGCGCTCAGCGCAGACTCAGATCAGCCTGGGCATCCGCCCAGTCTGATCAGAGTCTTGGCTGTCGCATGTAGGTAGCTTAGACCCTTAGCTACACTGTAAAAAAATTGTAGATTTTACGGTAAAATACCTGGAAGCTGGCTGCCAGTTAATTTACCGTTATTTTTACGGGCGTTTGCCTGTAGAACATTTTTAGAAATCACGATTTGGAAGTGTTCTGTTAACTGTCAGCACTCAAAAATACCTCTATAGAATTGAAGGGCTTTATGACCTAAACGACATCTGTTCTATTCTATCCTACTCTGCTTGATGATTCCTGCAATTTTTACGGGCGACCATAAAAATAACGGGAAATGGACTGGCAGCTGGTTGCCAGTTTTTCTACCGTAAAAACTACGGATTTTTTTTCAGTGTACCTTTTAAGTGCTTAGCAAAGAGTCTGATCAGATTGGGCAATTGCCCAGGCTGATCTGAGTCTGCATTGGGTGTACAACCACTTTGTTTTCTCATGTCGCGGCTCATATTTACTGTTCGCATGAGCAAGCACTGAATCATGAAGAACCAAAAACATCAGCCGGGCCGCGTAGCGCAGTCGGTAGCGCGTGTGACTCAAGAGCCAGAGGTCCCGGGTTCGATAGCCGATCCGGCCATATATTTTTGTTTCTCCTTCCGCTGATTCAAGAAGGGCAGTTGTCAATTACTGGCGAAAGTAAGTGCACTTTGTACTGGTTAATCGCTTGGAGGTGTAAGCCTGCCCAGGAATAGCCTAGTGTGCATGGTTAGCTTAACTGATCGCCCTGTCTGACCTGACTTTACAGAGCTGTTTATCGTGGACATAAAGCAACAAAACAACTAACAACAACCAAAACATTGTGATGATTCTGCGTAGGTGCACGGGCTTAGCTGGGTCATACAATTTTGCACATGTCGTAAGGTTCGTTTACTTTTTTCAAACGGTTGAAAACGTCAAAACCCGCCAACTCTGACTCACAGCCAATCGATTGACAATTTAGTTGCTTCCTTCTTTCAGTTTATTAAAATTATGTCTTGTTCAGGAAAATAGTATACCTGGAAATTGCTACGAAGTCGATACACGTAAATGATATTACATGTTGTTGGTGGCGTTTTACAGAGCAAAACCGACATACCGTATTAATCTTATGAAACGCCCTCGGGTTTAACGAAAAGGGTGAGCATTATTTAGGACAAAAAGTGTAGTTGATCAGCCATTGCCAAAATACCTCTGATAAACAGTATTAAGGTTAATAGGAATGCGATTCTAGTATTATGCCTGCCTTCTCAGGAGGGATGGGGGTCAACTCTTGAAACAAAGAACTTGCTCATCCTGGAGCAAATTCTTTCCTTTAGGAATAGACTCAATTTCAAACAGCTACCTCATCCAAAGAAGCAAACAGGAATTCATACAAGTTAATATAACATTATTTATAGGAAAAGAAACAAGGGTGCGTCTATAAGAACCGGGGCGTTTATTAAGATTAGTATGGTACATGTAACTACCCGAGGAACTAAAGGTGAAATGATACACTTTCAGGAAAAGCAACACTTCCGCTTAGGTTTTTGCATCCTTCTGAAATATGTGTCAACCCTGTGCTCTTCTAGGACCAAAGTCTCTCCTTTAAGCGTAAACTGAGCCGCGACACGACAAAACCAACAATGTGGTTGTGCGCCCAGCGCAGACTCAGATCAGCCTGGGCATCCGCCCAGTCTGATCAGAGTCTTCGCTGTCCGCATAGAGGTAGCTTAGATCCTTAGCTACCTTTAAGCGCTTAAGCAAAGAGTCTGATCGGAATGAGTGGATGCCCAGGCTGATCTGAGTCTGCGCTGGGCGTACTACCACATTGTTGGTTTTCTCGTGTCGCGGCTCACTTCAGTTTGCAAGAAGAAAGGTCACAAAAGTTGTTTCCCGTTGTACGAAGGGCGAAAACGTGGTTTTATCATGCACCTACTGCAAAATTCCACTGATAACAGGGGTATGATAACAATGTGATATCATGTCACTGTAGAACTGCGCTTGCGTGAATGTTATCAGGTCATGTCTTTAGAAGCGATCTCTGAAGATGATTGGCTGTAAACTGACGTTGGTCGTGATATCAACGTTCGATTGGTTAACTGACGTCACCGACTTATGTCATAACGCATTCGCGACGTCAGCAAGTTCGAACAAAAACGCGTTTGCTTATCACTTGTTTGCCGCTCTTTACGCCGTAAAAACTTCATGATGCATGATAAATAGAAAACCACGTAAGTATCTTTTGATATCAAGTTTATCAGGCTCGACCAGAAACACGTCGGACTGGCTCGGCAAGCCTCGCCATTCCTACCTTGTTTCTGGTCTCGCCTGATGAACTTGATATCAAAAGACACTATCATGGTATTCTCTATATACGAACACACCTTCGGCTGCAATTAGCTGTTTTCCTTTTGGGCACGGGGGAGATGGGGCTAGGGGGGAAGGGAACAGAATTTTGACACACTGTTTCAGACTTTATAGAAGAAAAGAAAAAAAACACAGGGTATAAACTAGTCTTCCAATTTTCGCTTCCTGCCGAGACTGTCCATCATATTTGGCCTCGTCAAGCCTGTCAGAAGAGGTAGACAGAAGAAGACAATATTAAAGAGTGGACAGGGATAGATTTTGCCAGCTCAACTAGGGCAGCTGAAAACAGGACAAGGTGGAAAGGGATTGTTTCGAAGTCATCAGTGGTGCCCCAACGACCTAGTACGGTTATGAGATAGAATAGAAAAATAGAATAGATAGAAGCCTTCCTCGATGATCTCTTACTTCCTATCAAAACCACCGTCCGCGAAAAGCCGACACTGTCGACAGGAAGCCGCAGAATCACCCAGGCAGTCTTGGCAGGAAGCCATTTATCATGAATGTAGCAGTCTCGTCAAGAAAAAAGAGATCACTGATGGTCTCGGCAGAAGCCAAGTAGGACGGAGAGTCTTGGCAGGAAGCGAACACTGGTGGGCTAGTTTATACCCTGTGAAGAAGCGGGCATTTATAAGACGAAAGTAATGCTGTAAAAATAAAACAATACAAATCCCGCACCTACATGTACTAAACTGCATGGCTGTCCATCCTGGCAAACAGTGCACACCCTTTTAAAAGTATTCTGTTTTGTTCAAGAATTTAGGGTCAATGAGTAGGGGTTGAAGTAAGCGTAATAAACCATGATATCAGAGTTTTATTCTTCTAATTTTGCCTCTATTATAATAATGAATATGCCCGTGATACAATGGATTATGTAAAAAATGGCATAAATACATAAATAAGCAACTTGAGTATTTGTGTTAGTAATAATCTTGAACAATCTAGGATGATCAGTCAATAATGCGAGCATATGAGCCGCGACACGAGAAAACCAACAAAGTGGTTGTGCGCCCAGCGCAGACTCAGACCAACCTCGGCATCCGCCCAGTCTGTTCAGAGTCTTCGCTGTCCACATGGAGGTAGCTTAGTCCCTTAGCTACCCTTTAAGCGCTTAGTGAAGGGTCTGATCAGATCGGGTGGATGCCCAGGCTGATCTGAGTCTGCGCTGGGCGCACAACCACATTGTTGGTTTTCTCATGTCGCGGCTCATATTTTGTTGCAGCAATAAATGCTTCTAAACAAAAAAAAAATAATAAAGAATAAAGGATCATGATGCGCAGCCAGTTTAGAACAGCTCACTAGGCTTTTGCATTTTAAAATTGCGCAGGAAGAAATTGGCATGGGTCTTAACTTATTCTACTATATATCTTCCCAGTACGCTAAACTGGGTCTGAGGTTATAAAACTTGAGTATAATCTCAAACTCAAAATAAAGCACACTGATTGGCTGCTTCCGAGCATGTGCTCGGAAGCAGCCAATCAGTGTGCTTTATTTTGAGTTTGAGAATGCACTCACGTTTTATAACCTCGGGGCCAGGTTTGATTTCGAAAATAACTGAAAAAAGGCCGCTTCAGAACATTTCAAAATACCCGTTACTGTCCAAAATAATTTGATTTACGCTCTGACAACACATTTCAATGAAAAATAAACATTGCTATCCGGATATGACACAGAAACTGATGCTTCATCACCACAGTCATTAACTTTTCTTATATTGTCAATTTATACAATGGAAAGATCAGTCCGGCTTGTTGTTGTGTTCAACATCACCTGATACCTCGGACACCCGTATTCATTATCATATTGTGAGCCGGCTCCTGGGAAAAACAATCTTATATATTCGTTTTTTCCTCTGCTTTCTTTCTTTTTGAAGGGCTTCGCAATAAAGCGTCAACTCAGCTTAGAATAAATCCTGTAACAGAACGTTTTAAAATCACGAACTTATGATGGACATTGAACACGTGCGATTTTGTTTGTGGGACTATGTCACGTGCTAAGTTGTCGTTGCATTGGCTAGTAATACAGTATCAGCTGGCTTTCGAGTGACATTCTGGGTGTGGCTCGGAACTACATGTATGTATTCAACCACAAAAAGAGCTGTTACTTGCCATTTCTGTTAAACGCAGACTATTCGCCAATAACGTGGATTGCCTAACCATTTCAGTTTAGCACAGTCTATTCTCCCATAAAGTTAAGTGTTTCTTGCAACTTTCTATTCACCCTCAAATGATACTGTCTCGCATCATCTCCGTTTAGCTTAGTCGATGCATAAAGAGTCTCAGCCTTGGTTCGCAAGGGCTGTTACAAAACGAAAAAGAGCTGCTATGAAACAAAAAAGTCAGTTTGGTATTGTTTCGTAACATCCTTGAAAACCGTTAACCGTGTGTGACAGTTGCGATGCCTTTCGCCATTTGAGCTGCGACACGAGAAAACCAACTAAGTGGTTGTGCTCCCAACGCAGTCTCAGATCAGCCTGGGCATCTGCCAGTCTGATCAGAGACTTCGCTGTCCGCATGGAGGTAGCTTAGACCCTTAGCTACCTTTTGAGTGCTTAGCGAAGAGTCTGATCAGACTGGGCGGATGCCCAGGCTGATCTGAGTCTGCGTTGGGCGCACAACCACTTTGTTGGTTTTCTCGTGTCGCGGCTCATTTATGTTTAACTTAGCATGTTAATATAACAAAGTGATAATGTCTTTTGCAGCCTGTTTAAGTCTACTGACCCATAAAGTGGCACTTGTCAGAGAGTAGCTTTTCCCCCCTAGTAGTTTTTCCCCCCGGAAAAATGACTATTATTTTTCCGTAGTAGATTTTCCCACCGGAAAAATGGCTATATAGTAGAATTTCCCCCCGGAAATATGACTATAGAGCCAATTTTCCCCGGGGAAAATCTACTATACGTTTTTTTGCATAGCCGTTTTTCCCCTCTATAGTGGATTTTCCCCCTGGTAATATGATTGCAGGAAAACACGCTACATAGTGGAATTTGCTCCTTCTCCAATTATAATAGTGGGGTCCATAACTGAAACAGAAATATGAGTATCTGTCCATAAAATATCGATGGATAACAGATGCTAGAACCGCATGCATCAGTCTTTCTTATTTTTGTTTTGGGGAAAACAGGTAGGCATTTTGCTTTTCCATGTTAGCCTAAAACGGATATGAGTGTACGTGGTTGTGTGCATAAATTTGTATAATTTTGTGTTAGTACAAACGTTCATCTGTGCGTGAGCACAGCGGAGTGCCTAGACTAGTGTTCGCCTTTCATGCAGGAGTCGTGGGCTCGGCTCCCATTGGGACACACGTCCGGTTCTGATTTTCAATGTAGTAAACATCCTACTAAATCAAACATGACTGGACATACATTATATCTTCCTGTAATCTTGCATGCGTACATGTATGAGTACGTATATAAATATCTGCGATGGAAAGAAATTACACCTTAGTCGTTCATTAGATTAATAATTATTGATTATTATAAAAATATGGTTGCTAAATTTGCATATTGATTTTTTTAATTAAGCACGTTTATTACCTACTTTGAAGTACTGATACATTTCTTTTGCGATTAATTTCGTAAAATGTCTCTGTTCCATTCCGCTCCGTTTCGCTCCGTTCCGCAAAATTCCAATAGCCATACCAAATTCACAAATAGCGAAGTTCCCGGTGGGGGAAAAAGGACTATGGGGGAAAAGTGGCTCTATGAGGTCCGGACAATTCACTATATAGCCGTCTTTCCTATAGCCATTTTTCCGGGGGGAAAGGGGGAAAAACCACTCTCTGACAGCACTGTCTTGCCAGCTCAGTTGAAGGGGTATGGGTGCACCTTCAGGGTGACAACTCTGTCATTTCTATTTTTGCCTCCCTACCATCAATGCTCAACTCTAAAAGGAACGAATTTTCTCCCTCAGGAGAAGAGTGGACCCTATCTTGCCTACTTCGGAAGGGCTAAGTCGTCCAGAGAAGCAAACAGGAATTCACGAAAGTTGTTTCCATTTGCAAAAAATTAGTGGAAAATGGAGGTTTATCTATACACATAAAAGCTCATGTATTCTTCAACAAAGTAATAGGGGAGAGTCGGGTAACTTCGGACATGGGGTAAATTCGGACATACCATTGCAAACAGTAAAAATCCAGATGAGACGGCTCATCAGGATTTTCACTGTTTTGCCCAGTTATTTTTTTAGTTTAGTTCCAAACAAATGACATATAAAGGAAACAATGTCACTGTCCGAATTTACCCGTTGTCCGAAGTTACCCGACTCTCCCGTACTGTCTTTTTGCATTTTCTGCCAGTCAAATGATACATAAACTAACACCCTCTTTAAACAAAAGTTGTGTTCTCCTCGTTGCCATAGTGTTTTTCCGCATGCACTACTCCATTTACCCCATTTTGGGTTTTCTGTAAAAAAATAAACAATATTTGCAAAAGGGGGAGAGTCTGGTAACTTCGGACAGGCGGGTAAATTCGGACATACCATTGCAAACTGCGACAATCCAGATGAGACGGCTCATAATGAGCCGTCTCATCAGGATTTTCTCTGTTTGGCCAGTTAATTTTTGTTTTAGTTCAAAACACCTGACATATAAAGGAAACAATGTCCGACAGTGTCCGAAATTACCCGCTGTCCGAAGTTACCCGACTCTCCTCAAGATTATGTAGTTCAAATACAAATTTAAAATATGCTAGAAACATCGGGGCTGCATTTAGAGAGATAAGAAGAATTTAATCAATAGTAAGGTAGTCATTTAAATATTCTGGATATAATGTATCGTCGGTTTTAAACATTTTTAATGGGACCAATAATTATTTTGTTTTAAAGACGCCTATCATAGTAAAGCTGCAAGTTTTGACTAGTTTAAGATTTAGAAGGAAAGAAAGAAATAACTGAAAAACATAAATTTCTGAACGGTGCACTATTGCGATTAAATAAAAGAAACACAGATATAAAGAAAGAAAGCAACCATAAAGAATCGTCATTTTATAGTTCTGAGTAATAATTTATCAACTTCACATATTTTAATTACTCCTTTTGCAATTAAAGATGCGATTCTCACTTTTGTCCCAAAGACTTCCACTTTGTACAGAGACATTTTACCTGTTCGGTAAGCAACCAATCTCTTTCGCAGATCTAGAATTGTACCGGTACAGTTCTGGTATTGTAACACAAAGTGAGAATTATTACTTTGCGCAGGACAATTCAGGAGAAGTACCCATTTTTTCTTTGCGCAGAACATTTATTTTATTTTACTTTTTTCATTTTTCCTGTTGTTAATATACACGCCTATGAAATTTATATTGTCCTGCATTATTAAAGGCCCCACCCATCGGGGTTTCTGAACCCCACCAAATAGATGGGCTGCCTGATACCTTTGCATTATTTGCAAACTTGACTTACCACCATGATCTCATCAATAGGGACTTTACGGTGTAGCGTTTTCCGGCCACGCCTGCAAAGATTAAAATTTCAATATTGATGCTCGCATCACATCAAATTACTCATAATTGAGCCGCGACAGGAGAAAACCAACAAAGTGGTTGTGTGCCCAGCGCAGACTCAGATCAGCCTGGGCTTCCGCCCAGTCTGATCAGAGTGTTCGCTGACCGCATGAAGCTAGCATAGACCATAAGCTACCATTTAAGCGATGAACGAAGAGTCTGATCGGACTGGGCGGATGCCCAGGCTGATCTGAGTCTGCGCTGGGCACAAAATCACTTTGTTGGTTTTCTCGTGTCGCGGTTCATATCTTGACAGAATTGTTGTAAAAGCACTGCTGATGTTAAGCTGCATGAGTCTGGTTCTATCTTGCTGCCATTATGACTGTCGGTAAATACAATGTATAGGCCAGGAAACTACCTTTACTACAGGCAAGCTTATAATGCTGCCATGCCACGCCTTCACCATGAAGACAAAATAATGAGTTTTAATTACCACTATGTGTACATAGTACAGTTTAAAGCCACCATAATTCTCGGGGTGGTGTGAGCGTTCCAACATATATCACTATAAACAGCGTTTCTATTTTCATTTTCTTTAAAATTGATTATCTTGATAACAATACCCTAACCGGCAGCCAAACGCGACCAATGGTACCGAAAGCCACCGAATCCGTTCAGAAGTTAGCACTACGTATCATCGGTGACTTTGCGTGCTAAGGTATCATCTCCAATCTGTCTGTGCAAACCATTGTTGCCATCTTGAGAATGATTAGTGAAAATGCAATGAAAAAAATCACAGTCTTAGTACATCAACGAACAATAGCATATTTAACCCAGTGTATGCATACACTTCCATGCTGTTGTTTTTTCGCCAATTTTACAAAGGAGAACAACAAAACCTTTCAAGTAAGAAGCCTATTCTTATAGGAAGGAGGCCCGAATCCCCCTTTAAGAGTTAACCATCACAAAAACGGACTAAACGAAAATGCAAGTAGTGATCACACGGGTTATCCCGAGACAACGAACGCGGCAGAAGACAACCAACGCAGTTCGATTTGGTGACGTCAGGGGACTACCTAAGGTAAGAAAACAGCGATTTTTAACATTGATCATGAATACTTTTAAAAGTTATTTGGCAGGGTGAAAGCAGACTAATGTTGGTACCAACCGATGAAGTTTCACTGGGATTTGTTCATTCAAATGAGAGATAAATCTCATAACTTTTCATTTCGTTCAATTTCACTGACCCCTTTCTATTTCGGTTTGTAAGACATCTTATTTCTTATTTTTTTCTTATGTAGATATAGTATATTGTCTATGGTTTCTAATTCATTGCAAGCATTCGTCTGAAAAGTTATTGCCGATTGCTCAAATCCATGGAACAGTGAACACTTGAGTTTGTTCCTGGACACAACTTACCACGGGTCATGATACAACTGAACGCGATTCGTCAGCATACTTCGGGAACAACGAACGCAGTTTGTAAAATATCAAGTCCTTGGAAAAAATCGATGTTGCCACTCACGATTTCCTTAAAACTGCATTATTTGCGATGCAAATATTCGTGATAGCAAGCATGCACCTAACAGACACCCTTTAAATGGTATGAACATGGTGCGAGTTCAGCAGTGTGAGTGGTTATGGTGGTCAGAGTTATTCAGCTGAGTGCCCGATAGCGCTGGGGCTGCTGAACTCTCCTCTGTCGGGTATAAACTACTGAGTGACATTTGGCATAAGCAATATGGCTTAGTTACACTTAAGAAATCAAAATAGATGGATTGGTTGGAGTAAATTGGAGAACCATAATATTATTGCAGCATTTTCAAGTGATAGAATCGAAAACGCTCAGCTTTCACAATGAGTTGTCGAGTTATACATGTAATCCGCTCTTCGTCTATCAGTTGCAAGACGGCCTAGACATATTTCTCGTGCTCCGTTCTTAAGATGCTGTCTACTAAACAACTGATTCCTCTATTCTATTGTATCCCTTAACCTTACTGGGTCGTTGGGGCACCACAGATGACTTCGAAACAATCCCTTTCCACTTTGTTCTGTTTTCAGCTGCCCTAGTTGAGCTGGAAAAATCAATCCCTGTCCACTCTTTAATTTTGTTTTCCCACCTCTTCTTCTGTCTATCTCTTCTTCTTTTTCCTTTCACTGTGCCCTGTAGAATCATCTTTGCTAAACCAGAAGACCTTGAGACATGGCCAAACCACCTTAGTTTCCGTTTCTTGACCAGCGTCAGGAGTTCATCATGTTCTCCAATGGCTGCTTGGCTCTTTCTGCGAACTTCCTCATTGATTATATGGTCCTTGTCCTTGTAATGTTCCGTAACCTTTGGTAGCATCTCATCTCAAAGGCCTGTGTTCCTTTCTCTAACTCTGCTGTCAAGGTCCACGATTCACTGGCATACAGAAATATTAAAATGACAGGGGAACGCATAAGTTTCCCTTTGATCCAAGAGATATGTTGTTATTTCTCCAAACTGGTTTCAGCTTGGTAAGAGCTGAAGTGGCATGTGCAATCCTGAAGAGAACCTCCTGTTTTGAGCCATCGTCTGAGACAACTGCCTCAAGGTATTTGAAGCTTATTACGGTACCCAGCTTCTGCCCTTTTACCGTGATCTCCCTCTGGATGCCATCTGCGCTGTTTGTCATCAGTTTGGTCTTCTCAGCACAGATCTTCAGCTTATACCTTGTGCAGGTTTTGTCGAGACTTACTTTCAACTAGGGCTTCTAGTTCCTGCTCTTACTCAGCTAGAGCGTCTATGTCATCGGCAAACCGCAGATTGGTAATGTTTCTGCCGCCTATGCTGACCTTTCCGTCATGTTCATCCAGAGCATCAGACATGATCCGTTCGAGAAAAATGTTGAAGAGGGCGGGTGAAAGAAGACATCCTTGCCTTACTCGAACTGTTGTTCTGAACCATTCTCCTGTGCTGCCATTCATCAGGATTGCACTTGACGTATAGCTGCTCAATGGTGCGAACTAGATTTGCACTGATATTGTACTTCCGCATGGTAGGCCATAAGGCTGCATGCCATGCCCTACCAAAGGCTTTTTTGAAATCAATGAAGACCTGTTACGGATTCTGCTGACGTTGGAGATACTTTTCACACAAGATTCTAAGGTTGGAGATCTGCTCTGTGGTGCTTCTTCCGGCTCTGAACCCATCTTTCTCATCTTGGTAATATTACTCTTCTCATCTTGGTAATATTACGTTGACAAGATCGTGCTAAGGTTTACACTTAAAGCCGCGTTTAGATGAACAAAATACACCCGGGTGTAAATTTGCACCTTGGGTGCAAATTTGCACCCGGGGTTTATTTTGTCCATGTAAACGGTGTTTTTAGGTAGAATCAGTCGTCTTGGGGGTGTACTTTGTCTATCTAAAAAAAGTTTAAAGCAAAATCGGGGTGCCAATTTGCACCAGGGTGCAAATGCACACCCGGGTGTATTCTGTCCGTCTAAACACGGCTTACGACTGGTTGTAACATATTTGTTTTGTTTTGTTTGTTTTTTCACATAGATGCACATATGCTGAATCTGTGTGAGCGCTGGCTCTATACTAAGTGAAGGCTTGTTTGACCTGTGTGCGAACGATGACGGCCATTCTTGACTACTTCCTACCGTAAACGCGGTTCCATTGCAGTTGCACACAGCCTTTTATTATCACCCTTTCATCGTCCTGATATGACTGAAATACACCATTTCTCATGAACCGGCTCATTTGTTTTCACTATGAGCCGTTGGTTTGTGTGACTGTTTGGATAAGATGGGGTTGGTTTTGTTGGTTCAATAAGGTTTCTCAGAAATTCAAGTGAACGCTCTTGGAAGAAGGCTTACGTGCAATTTTCATCAAATAAGAACCTTGTGAAGTTTATGCATAGACATTTATGCACAGAAAAGCGTTCGCAAGTGTCACCCCGGTTAACTATGTATATATAAAAGCTGTTACGAAACTAAAAAAAAGAGCTATTACGAAACAAAAAAAGTCGGAGTTACCAAACGACCTGATGACCAGGTCGTATGATAACTATAACTCTTTTTCGTTTCGTAACAGCTCCTTTTCGTTTCGTAACATCCATGAAAACATAGTTAACCAGGTGTGAGTGTATGTAAGTTTGGGGTTCAGACCCACTTATGCATTGTAATCATGCTTTTGAGATGGGACGTCGTTCCCAAAATATAACAGAAGAAATGGATCGAAGATGTGACCCTTATATTGCTTTTTTGCTAGGTGATTGCATGGTGAATGAGCTCACGGCTTCTTTGGCTTGGAGAGCGCTGGTAAGTGTAACGTTTTAATGCCTTTCAACAATATTTATGATGCATCATAACGTCTTTCACCTGTGTGTGGCAGAGAACTTAATGCTTTTTCTTAGGCTGATGTTAGTACTGCATTGATTTCTCATTTGTATAAAATAGCAAGTGCAGGAATAGTAGACAAGCGGTTTCGGTGAGATATTTCAATCACTTAAAAGATACGAACGTATGTAGAGACCAGTTCAGATACAGCAAGATGTGTGCATCAAATGAGACAATACGTAATGCCGCACGGATCGAGGAACGCCCATCTGCAAGCATGAGGCAAAATATGTTACTAACAACAATAAAAAATAGGAATTGAATTAAGAGACAGTAGGGTATAGATTTTCTTTGGTTTAAAACTGCGTTGGTTGTTTCTGTCGAACCGTGTTTATTATACCTGGCCTAAAATGTGAACCGTGGTAAGTTGTTGCCAGAAGAATAGACAGTGCCTAACTTCAAATGCTTATAATTTCATGCTACAAAGTAATTTATGATTTATTACAACTGGCGTGTTTTCTGTAATCCCTGGTAGCATTGAAACTGTCAGAATCCCCAAGTTTGTACATTTGATAAACCGTTCACGGCCCTCTGAAATAAAATATATATTTTTTTGCTTCGTCGCTAACATTTCAAAGTTTCTTGTCGCTTTGTTGAATGTGCGAGAATCCTAGATTTCTCTATGACATGTAGAAAACTCCCCCCTTTCTTTTAATATGGAAACCAGAAATTTCGATTCAGTCTAATTAAGCAGAAAATAGGGAAAAACGGCTACTCACACCTGTTTTCCGCCTTACCTGTTGAACTGCGTTAGTTGTCTTCTGTCGCGGTCGTTGTCTTGGGATAACCCGTGTGGTGATTGGCTTAGTAAAATGAATAGAAAATTTTCAAATGCGTATTTTTTGTAACTTTGCAAAAGACAGAGTTTCGCATAAATAGATTTTTTTTCTCGAACAATTCTTGATTTACAGTATTAAATCGGTACCTGCATATTGCAATAATGCCTATGGCCATCAAAATAACACCTACTGCCGCACCCGTAACAATACCAACAATCTGTGCTGCATTTAAGCCAGAATCTGAAAAACATACATGTATACCGAGAAACACTAATTCTAATGCAACATTTTATTCTTACACTTTTGGGACTGTCAAAACAAACCAACCAGGCACACAACCTTGAATCAACCTTGATTCAAGGTTGATTCAAGCTTGTGTGCACAGTGGTAACATTCGGATAAAAAGCAAAGTCATTTTATCTTTTCTACTTTCATTTTCAGAGAGACGATACCTTGATCGATCACCTGTTCAGTTCAGATCGATCAGTTCTTAGCCGCCTATTTCCGCGAGAGAGCTATGACTTCCAATTAACCAACTAGGCCAGAACTTATCAGTGACGATAACACAACACTATCCTATCATCGTCATTCTGTATTTTCAAAAGTTTATATCAAGCAGGCCATAATTAATGTTAGAAATACGATCAACCTTGCAGAATAAAGACAAAACAATCTTATATACCTGCATCTCTCTGAGTCTTTTTAAGCCTATCTTTCAACTTGCAACCGCAAATCAGTCGAATAAATAGAAACGCGTACCAATATTTGTTTGAGTACAAGTGTTTGTATTAAGGTTTCGGCGTTCGCAAAGTAGTCCTCATTTACTGAGATATAAATCTATATGATGAAAGCCAAGACAAAAGAAAACTTATGCAGTCAACTCTGTATATCTCAAACACTGATTTCGCAAGGTACCCTCTTATATCCGAAAATACAGTCTGGACTTTTTTTTTTTTTTTTTTCAAAATATTTTTTGCAATTCAGCTTCCCTTTCCTCAAGCTACTAATATCTCAAAGTAAGATTAAAATCATAAAAAGTTCCTTCAAGAGCAGAGAATACATACAGAAGTAGGAACATGGAACAGACTACGTAGTTTCGGCTAATAAAGCCTCGTCAGTGACCCTGAAAATATCTGGTGACGAAACCAGGAAAAAGCATACTGTAATTTCTTAATTTTAATTGGGCAGTCGATTCAAAGACTGACTAGTTACAAAAGGATCCAAATAATATAAAAGACGATGATCTAGAATACTAGTATAAATCGATCTCAAATTTTAGATTTCTCAGAATCTATCCTCTGATCTTAAAGGATGTAAATAAAATATAATCTGCACTTTGATATCTCAAAGTAAATTTTCTGGGACCAGAAAATTTACTTTGATATATCAGTAGTTTGGAATGACCTTCGACATTGAGGTATCAAGAGTTGACTGGATTACTTACTGTATGGTTTTCCAATAATAATTTTTCTCTGTCGGCTCATAGTGTTTGATCTCGTCACGGCCACAACATAGGTTCTATATTGTTGTGAAGGATCCAAATCCGAAAACAGCACTTTGTTTTCGAAACCTCTAACCCTCTCACTGCGAAGTTTACCTAAAATACATGTTTATGGCCACTTCTCAGAGCAAGTCTTTTAGTTGAATCTTAATCATTAATTTCAGTGCATTCTTCTGTTCCAGTTGCTGAGATTAGAAATTGTGCATCTATCTTATGGTGCAAATAGTTTGTAATAAGGTAAGCAAAATCAAAGTTGTAGACTTAAGATATTTATGTTGGCAACACAATTTTCTAATCAAGTAAATGTAAACTATTAAAAAAGTATAACTAATCATTTGTGAAGCCAGCCTTATCAAGACAAACTTTCAGCACGATGACATCCATGCTAAACAGCTGTGAGCACGTTAGGCATAATTACTTGAGTAAGCCTGAACAATGCCCAGGTATTCATCGAGCTATTCGAAGAAACGTACACGTGTACTTAAGGAATGAATTTCATTTTTCTGGTGTTCATCAAAGTATAAACTACATTGAGTCGCATGTAAAGTAAGTGAACCCCGAAGGGGTTCATGTAAACTTTGCTAGCGACTCAATGTAGGCTATGCTTCGATAAACACCAGAAAAATTAAGTTCATTGCTTATATTTCTGTTCTTTTTTTACCACAGATTTGCTTTAGGGCAACAGTTGAAGTAGAAAAAGCATTTATACACACTTTTGCTACTAACAATGGAACATTGTCACTGACATCGTAACGTCGCCAACGTCCAATCAGATCGGAGAGAACCACGGTTCATTTTGACGTCACTTAACGTCATGTAATAACGAGTGAACCGATGCAGTTATAAAAGTATAAACTACATTACGTCCAAATGGTTTACCATAGCGCTTTTCAATGAATGCACTGATAATGTAAATATATTCGAATATCCTTAGGGATATCTGTGCATTGTTCCAGATTACCCAAGTAATTATGCCGTATATGCCCTATGTAAACTAAATAAATACAGAACAGAACAAACCTTTATTAAAGTCAGACAAGACCAAGGCCACACGCAGATGGCATGAGGGCTGTTAACAAAAGATGTAAACTAAATAAGAATACGTTCGAACATGAGTCTACCTGAGCAACTCTTTTCTGCTGCGCTGTCCAGAACACAAAGGTAAACTATGAAACTGAGCACATAAGGTTGTGGAGACCCGCTGTCACAAGAAGGGTAGTCCCATTGTATAAGGAGGGTCCCCTTTATATGATTGTCAATAAATCTTATATTCTGAGGTGCCTGTATATCTGTGTCTGAAAAAGAAGTATATCTTCTAAGAAATTGCATTATCATATGTTTCCATATTGATATACAAAAGCAGCCAGTCCTATGGGCATACATATAATAAACAACATAGTTTTGGTGAGATGGTCTTTACAAGCCTAGAGCTTCCGACCAAACCCTGATAATTCTGTACATTTATATGTGATAGTTTTCTTGAAATAAATATTGTTTCAACCAACATAGTTTTGCTATACTTGTACTTTCAGGTCTCTCTAAATTAATTAAAGTGTCCCTTTATTTAACATGACAAAGCTGGAAGAACAATATACAACTACCGTTTGCCTTTCTACTCTCTTGTTGACACACTCCAGCAAGTAGTTTTTCGAAGTTTATACTTAAAGGATAAAGAAACAGCAAATTCCACTTACATGGTTCAATTTACTCGCATTTCTCATTGTCAGAATTGTCCAGTAGAGTTTTTAGAAATTCATTGGCATGCTCTCAAGCTTGGAAAGTAATCTCTTGCAATGTATTTTTTTTTTTCAGTTTCAAAATGGC
This sequence comes from Ctena decussata, assembly GCA_963989385.1. Classification (NCBI taxonomy): domain Eukaryota; kingdom Metazoa; phylum Mollusca; class Bivalvia; order Lucinida; family Lucinidae; genus Ctena; species Ctena decussata. Next base: position 25,774,425 of record OZ022501.1, on the reverse strand, counting down.
GGCCTCAAGATGACCATTATTGCTGTAGGGGTGGCATGTTTCAAGCACATTCTTGAAAATTACCATTTCATATAAAATTAACTTGAAATCAGTTCAGAAGAATTTATTCTTATATCTTATAGCAGTTATTTTCGTAAGTAATATCTCTTTGGAAAACAAAAATATGCATAAGTGTAGCTGACACTGCAAGGAACCCTTTGCTGAAATGATCATATTCCAAAAAAGATCAAGTGATTAGAGATGACATCATTTCTGTTGTGATGTCATGATGGGTGGTTCTCCGCTTAATTAAAATTAAAATGAACCTCATCAAAGGCTGGAAACCAGAAGGAATATTTTTACTTTTGGAAAACCCACCGCCAAACAATAAATGATAATAATTGAAAATAGAGGTCATGCAATAAGCTGCAAGTCAGCATTTAGCTACGAGAAATGGTTCTGGGTATGCTAAACCTAAAATTTTGATATTTAAGCATCTTTTAAGAAAATAGTTCCACTAAAAACCACTTGCTGGAGTGCCTCAACAAGAGAGTGGGCATTGGTGATGAAGCAATAATATCAGATGACGAAAGCTGAGGGCTTTGGTACACCAGGTTTTGTACAGCTACGGTATAAAACCAGTATTTGCTTTGTTATAGTAGTTTACTCACTTTTCTAGTTTTAGATAATCTACTCTCTTGAGGAGCATTTTTATTCCTTTACCGGTTCCCTCTCAGGGAAGGGAGACAATGTCCTAGACCAAAGTGATGTGCTTTTGATATGTACTCAAATACTGTAATCATACCGTTATCTCGAGCATAAAGACACTTGGACCAGATGACGCCTGTACTTCCTTTAGACGATTGCACTGATATGCCCACCATATACTTGTGGGCTGGTTGAGATAATGCTGATAAATTTAATAAATAATGATCTTCCGTGTGAGGTAGGTGGGTCCAGTTGATGTGAGACTGTAAAAAACAAAAGAAATTGCAGTAATGCACCCATACCTTAACTAATTACCTTTTATAATGCAACACATCTACGTATAACGGTATGATGCTGTAATTATCAAATGATATGGACCGGAAATGATCTTGTGACAAGGACAGGGTAAAAAATCTAAATGGAGAATTGTAAAAATCATAGATCTCGACAAAAGCAAGCAGACATGTTTCATTCTGCAACTGAGAAAAATGGTAGTCCTTAACACGCACTAAATAGTTGTAAAATTTCGGATAGCATGTCAACATAACTTAGAAGTAGCGTAAGACAGACCCAGAAATAAGGTCCACATCGAGATCATCATCATCGTCATCGCCGCTTCCATCGTTCCATTCATTATATACGGTCTCTAAATCTTTAGCGTTTTCCAAATCGCGCAACAGCCTATAAAACGCATTCTATGCTACTTACACTACTCTTAGAATGGTATAAATTCATGCTTTGCTGTTTTAGTTCGGTCTAGCAAAACAGATTCCATATACCTGAGCTGCCGCCCACAAAGTAAATGAACCTGTCACGATCAGCATCTCCTAACCGATGAAATGTAGTACGGGCATTGCTTAGCCCGTAAGGCATTCTTCTATATTTATAAAATCGAGGAAAAAGTGGCAGGATTGTTCATGGGGCTCAATAGCATGGTAGGTGTCCAGTCCATATTCATAAGGCCCTGCGAGATGGTTCATATCGCTATAAGCCCGTTATTCCTCTAAGTCTTCTACTAAGAATGTTCCAATTCGATGACTGAAGAGTCTATGGCGAACAGGGTAGTATATGTTCATGTGCCTGGATACAGTTTAAGGAAAAACAACCTTGCCATTTCTATTTTGCCGCCTTACCGATAGGTCAACCCTTAAAGAAAACAAAATGCTCCAAGAGGAACATTTATTTTTTAGGACAGGCCCATTTTGGGAGGGTTACAACGTCCAAAGAAGCAGACAGGTTGGAAAAAGTACAAAAAACTGAAGCTTTACCCATGTACCTAAAGGAGACTGAGTTATTACCTGACATTTCCCATCAAGCGTCTTCTGGCACCAAAATACAGTGTAGTTAGTGATGGTGAAGGCGGCAAAATTACTTTGGAAAATCCAGGATATCTGAATGACTCTGCTTTGTTCTATGATAGTTGGCAGTATTTCCGCTTCGAGATCGAGAACTACAGAATATTAAAAAATCATGATAGCTTTTCAACATAAGTAGTTATAATCCAGGTCAGCGCTTCGTGATCCACAACAGACCTATTTAGTGACAAACTCAAAATTGCTGAGTTGGGTTAAGGCGCATTTGTGTTCAGGTATGGTTATTACTGGAACCGTAGGAGCGTCTGGAAAACTATTACTGACAAAGTGTGCTTCGAGATATGTAAAGCAAATGGCATGAAGACCTAAATAATGCATTTTCTGTTCTATCAAGTGCGGTTTTGGCTCAAATTTCATCATTCGATAATTCAATCTATACAGAGCCAAGAATCTTTATCGAACCTACGTTTCCTGTTTCAAAAACTTTAGTGTCAGTTAGCAGCGGAGCTTCAAATGTTATTCAAATTACCTGAACTGTGTGCAGGAACAAAACAGAATGAAGATTTCTCTGACTGGCCTATCACAGTAAATGCTTTGATGAATACAAAATAAGCAGATGAACACAACAATACGACTGCTGAGGATATGGAATCTTCTCCGAGAACATCATAAGATTTAATAAATGTCTGTGAACCCTCAACAAGTTCATAAATCTCTATTCTGTAACCCCAGATTTTGCCATTTCTGTATTTCTCTGGAACTGGCTGAAATTAAAAAAGAGAATGAGTGTTATTTATTTCTTAAGGTAGAAAAGTTATCTTAAAAATGTATATAATGTAGTATGGTAATATTGTGGTAATTTAACAATACAAATGAATCTAGTTTTTGTATCAGTTGAACATGTCTCTGTAATTGTTTAAAGACTTTGAAATGATAGTTTTAGGTCTTTATTATTATTACTATTATTATTATTTATTTATTTATCTATTAAATATTTAGCTCATCGCAATAAAAATTCATTAAATTTTGCAAGTTTTATGACAGACAATCCCCGCAGGCACACATCATGACGCTGAATCAACGTTGACTTAATGTTGGTCCAACGTTGTGTGCCCCTTGGGATACTACTAACCTTCCAAAAGAATGCAACATTCCTATCCCCGCTGACTTCACAATCTCTTCTAGCGTATGAAAAGCTATCTGGCGTCATTTCTGGAGATGCCGACGGTACTACGTACAGAAAAATAACAATGTGTCTAAGAAATACACGAGTGGTCATTTCATATGAAATTTATGAAACTAGCCTTCGGCGAGTTTCATAAATTTCACTTGAAATAGCCACGAGTGTAAGATTCTGTTTATCATATGACGCTTTAAAATGGGATTTTATCGCCTTCAAAAGGAACAGTATTTCAATAAGAAAACGCAATGCTGACACGGTCATTGTCAATGAGGTTACTTATGCGCGCCAAACTATTATTACACGTGTCGTCATTCGACTTTTATGATACGTCGTCATCCAATGAATAACAGCGACGCCATGTTCTTGCATTCTATTCACTTTACATAAGCCCATGTTTCACCAAATATAGCGGCTACTCAAAGTACTAAAATCATAAGTCCAAACTCATAAACCAAATAAACATTGATAAATCCGAAATACTTTAATACACATACATGGACCCCAAAAAAGAGACGTGTTATCAGGTACTTGCGAGCAGTAAGCTACCTCTGAATATTATAATACATTCGCTATGTCTGTCTAACTGATGGAAGTCGTTGAAAATGAAAGGCCGGCAAATGAAAGCCATACCATGTTCCGGTTGTGACCATCAGTGAGGAAGTAAGTTAAGAAACGGCCATACTGTAGGGATCAACTAGAAAATGGTGTTTCCCATAGAACTATTTTAGAGTTGACACAAGTTTCGCTCTGCAATAACCCTATGACAACAATTTATTGGTGAGTAGCTTCCCACTATTAACAAATACTTGATAGCTGAAAGGCTGTAGCATAGCGGACTAACGGGGAGACATAAGTTTACTCCGTCTGCCGAAGAAATATTGCTATTTAACTAAGGGAAAATTGAAGTCGCCCCTCTTGTTATCGTAAAAAGTTTTCCATTGTTAAAATATGGATGGCAATCTAAGTATGAGGCAGATGAACTGGAGTCTGTAGTATCCCTACTAACTTGCAAGTTTACCTAGTTAGATGATATCAATAAACCCTTTTATTTATTCACAGATAAAACATCATCTATGTGCCTGCAGGTGAAGTTAGATAGCGCTGTGCAAGGCGTTTTTGCCGGCTTTTAAGAGCCCTACATAGGAATTTCGCCTCATAACGCGCAGATAGGCGTTTTTCATAATGATTTTTGGTTGAACGCTTTTATAGTGTCTGCCACTTAGAGTACAGTCATGGAGACTTTGAGACAGTGTTAGTGAAATTAGCAGATGCTCAAGCAACCTCTAGACAATTGTCTAGATAGAATATACACATATACTGAAATTTTACACTTCGACGTTCATCGGTTTCATCGGTGATAGGACTAGGGTAAAGTCGGGTAAATTCGGACAGCGGGTAAATTCGGACAGTGAAATTGTTTCCTTTATATGTCAGTTGTTTGGAATAAAAACAATATTTACTAGGCAAACGGTGAAAATCCTGATGAGACGGCTCATTATGAGCCTCTCATCTCGGTTTTCCTGTTTGCAGTGATATGTCCGAATTTACCGGCTGTCCGAATTTACCCGACTTTACCCTAAGATTATGGAATTTTAGCTCCTCCCATTAGCTCTATCGCCGGATGAACATCGAAAATTAAGAATTTGATTCTTAAAGCAAAGCCGTATCAAGTCAGTAAAGTGCAACGGCGTTAATATGACACTATTGTTTTCTTTTGTCGTTGTTGTTGTTTGTTGTTGTTTTTTCTCTCAAAATTATGGACCAATTGGGTAAATTGGCACAAAACTAAATGATGGTTTGGAATAACTTACCACTTTCGTTTGTTAGTACCGAAACAATATTTATATCACTCCAGTGACCATACTGTAGATCTTGTCCTAGCTCTTGTCCGTTCTTTGTTGGTTCCCTATTTCTGCAATCTATTCCAACGTCATAAACAGTGTATCGGACAAGTCCACAAATAACCTGACTTCCGTTACAGCTGTTATTTCCTGGTTTCACCGACAGGACCTGGTAAATGATTCAGTTTGTTACAGACTGACGGGCGTTACAAAACGAAAACGCTGGAGAAAACATTTAAATACAGAGCTTGTCAACATATTCCCACGTAGCTGCAACAAACCTTTAACCACATGTTCGATCCTTTCACAAACAGGATAGAGCCCAGCGACACATCACACAAAAGATCAATCATAAAAAGACAAATTCAGAATTTAGGCTAACCCTTTTAGACTAGAACCACGTTTTGGGGACATGTGCAAACAGAGCAGACCCAGTTAAAGAAATGGACATCCAAATAATAAGGATGGACAAGTCCATCGGTCGCAAAAAGGGTAAAAGCATTATTAAGCGATGCCGCAGCTCACCCTTTCTTTACAAGTGCTCAGCTTTCGGTATAATCCAAAAAAAATCGTGTATGTATACAATATTTCTGTATAATTTATTAAATTTAAAAAAAAATGAATAACGCTTCTCTTTATCACAATATACCCTTTATCCAGAACACTGACCTTCGAGACTTCGCAGGTGCACATGCAGGTCTAGGAATGTGCATTTCGCATATGCATTAACATAAGTTTTGTCATGGCATTTCTTAATTGTTCTTTCCTGTGGTTGCACTGTTTTTCCGTGCCCAATACAAACAGATTTGACAGTTCTCAGCGCTTTCACGACCTATTGCGACATTATCGAACCGTTGAAGGGGTAATTCAGCCTAGATTGAAGCTTTAGTGCTTTCCCTCTTCTAAAATACCTGTACCCATTTATGTTAAACAACTTCTATTGTAGGTGAACATTGTTACACATTGAAGTGGTTCTGTGAAACCGGGTGACTCGGTTTCACAATATCGCTCCATTGCACAACACTGTTCACTAACTCTAACAATTGGCGGTGAGTCCAGTAGTATGGTTTCTTGGTTTCTTCTGAATCTACAGTCCCAAAGTCAAATCGGAATACTTACCGACCAGGCACTATCTCCTTGCCTAGTTGATCTGTAATGAATTCTGTACGATTTCGTACACCCAGTATAATCACAGCATCGCTGATTCTTTGTGTAAGCCCATCTCACTTCCACACATGAACTATTGAGTGGCAGAGAAGATATGCTGCCCACTTTGGGAGGCTTGTCTACAACAGAGAATAGAGCAGAAGAGAAAGGGAAGTAAAAATATACATGTATTGGTAAAAATCGAGGACGGCGCTCAGACCTCGACAAGAAAAAATCATTTAAGTCCCATGCTCGGCAAGCCTCGCATTAGACTAGTAATTTGAAAAACTGTCTGAAATTTCCTTGTTTCCTTGATTATTTTTCTCTGTTAGATTCTATTAATACTGGGATTAAAATCTGAAAGAGATCCTTCAAGAGCCGAGAATACATTCAAAAGAAGGAACATGGGCCAGACTACGTAGTTTCGGTTAACAAAGCCTCATCAGTGGAAATACTAAACAATGACACTGTTTTATTATTATTATTATTATTATTATTATTATTATTATTATTATTTATGTTTCTTTGATGTCATTAGAGGTGCATTTATCTTTTGGAGAAGACTGAAAAGGGAATGCGAGAGTCGTCCCTGCCTAACAATGTGACAAAGGAACAAAACAAAAACAAGCATGTTACTACAACAGGTACAACCATATTCGCAAGCCAAGGGTACTTAGTCCACTTTGTTCCTAAGGAACAAAGTGGATTTAGTACCATTGACTTGCGAAGATACAGGTACACCAGAACAAATGAAGACTTACGACAATCGAAGGGGTTGCTGATCAACCATTTGGAAATAAACTTTGGTTTTCCGTTGTTGGTTGTGATATTAACTGTCAGATTAAACCCAACATTTAAATTGACTGGGCTGCCTTCACCGTCATATATCTTACACGTTAACAAAGTCAGCTCACCACAAACACCATGGCTTTCTTCAGTTGTCCTGACAAGAAACACAGAATTAAATGATTTGAAAATAATTATTTGTTTGAGCAAATCTGAAGTTTCTGCTGAAAGAATATCAGTTTGTAATGCCATTGAATAATTGGCGGAATATGGCATACACTGGAACCAATGGCGTAATATATCTGTTACAATAGCAACTTAGAGTTCATACTGATGTATAAGTGACATCATTGAGACTTCATTCTGCCACGGTACTAAGCACATGGAGTTGGATATTCCATAATTGCTATGGTAACAGGCCTATGACGTCATATCACTTATAATTCGAGGGCAGCATGGCAAGTGGATGTCATGTTCCCCTCAAACTACATGTATATATGAGATGCTACCTCAAATTCATACGACGGAAAAGTGTCATTTTGTCAAACCTATAATTTATCCTCAAATGATTTTTCTACATATGTTACACTGAAAGCAATGCCCAGCAGGCACATTACGTCGAAATGACGTCGTACTAACGTCGATGCGACGTAATGACGTCGCATCTACGGCAGTTCGACGTCATTTTGACGTGATGTGCCGTCTTGGTGGGAATAGTTAGACTAAAAGTAGCACTTTTGACCGATCTGTTATATGCAATACAAGCCAAACTCATTTCGTGATAGTTTTGATTCCGCTAAATAACTACCATTTATAAGTAGTAAGGGTATGTTTACCAGCCAGGCCCAGAGAATATAAAACTTGAGTACATTCTCAAACTCAAAACAAAGCACACTGATTGACTGCTTCCGAGCACTTGCTCGGAAGCAGCCAATCAGTGTGCTTTATGCTCGGAAGCAGCCAATCAGTGTGCTTTATTTTGAGTTTGAGATTGTTCTCAAGTTTTATAACCTCGAACCCAGTTTTACAAACGGGAACAGCTTTTGGAATTCCTGCGTGCTTCCCGGAACAACAAAGCCCTTCAAAAATAAGTCTGTTCTTAAAGGAAAGAATTCGCTCTCTAAGAGCATGTTTTTTCTTTCAAGAGTTGACCCCACTGAGAAAGGAGTCTTAAAACATGGTAGAGTCGCTTACTCTGAACTTGTATCATTTCATTTAACCTTTACCCTGCTAGAGGCGACTATCGTCGCCCAAGGGGGGTAGGTCACTTTGAGAGCCTGTCAGGCAAACTAGACATCAAGGTTTCCCCATCATTTGCGGTTGTTTTATGCAGGAGGGAATCTGCTTTCTCTTAGAGCAAGGTTTTACCCACCTAACTGATTTGTTGACTTTAAAACTCGGAGAAAACGTCAAAAATATGTGATATTTTCAACTTTAGCTTTTCAGGTGGCTACCCCTACCTAGAGTCTGAAATCTATACTTCATCCTTCCATATTTGATGAATATTCAGCGATACCACACCGGGCCTCAGACAAGCAATCACTATTGTCATACAAAGCATATAACTGGCGCTAATATCTTGTATTTTTTTAAGTGTCTACGTCGGTTCCCGGTGTATCATGTGACATCCAAATATGGCAGGTCACGTGACCTTGGTAACTTTCGGCAAATGGCAGCTCACAAATCGGTGTTTTTGAGTGAAAATTTCAAGCAACTCGATCAGAGTTTGTGGAAGTTATGGCTTCTGAGATACCCTACCCCTAGTTTAGGGCCAGGTGAATTATTTTTCCAGCAGTGTAAGGGTTAAATGAATAATAAAATTGGTCTTACCATTCGGCGTGCACCTTTAATTGTGACTGGTTGTAGATCTGCAGTATTTCTTCTGGGACCGTCCAATTAAGAATAAGATAATCAGGTACCACCCAATCTTTCTGTTTTAGTAAACAATCGATATCTCCATAGCTGGTCTCTGTCAAATATACATGTAAATTCAGTATCTCTCTCAGAGGAGAAACTGCCGTAAGGCATACTCTGTATTAATGTATTAACACAGCACACAGCATCAACCATCTTCTAGGGTTCTGCATAGGCGCGGGGCGGTGGGGGGGGGGGGGGGGGGGTTGGGGGGAGGGGGCTAACTCATGCTAACCCCGACAGTTCAAGGGGGAGGGGGCTAACTCATGCTAACCCCGACAGTTCAAGAAATCCGACAGTTCATGAAATACCTGATTCTTTTCAGGATCGAGTCCTTTCCAAAACTTACTACAACAACAATTACTAATGATTATTACAAATTGCACAAGTACAGTATATATACATGTACACTGGTGTTGAGAACAGCATGTACAGTCTAATGCTTTTTAGTTGATTGGAAACAGAGTATTTTAAAAATCATTGATATACATAGTTTCTTCATCTCTAGAATCAAATACCTTTAATTTTCTGTCGGTATCTGAAATTGGCTCGCCTAAGATGAGCAGGCTATGTCGCCAGAATGCCGACCGAAAACGTACGCTGATCCACAGGTGTCACAAACACCCTAGAAGCTTATTTTAAAGGATTTCAATGTACCATTGGAAAACAATTGTTCAAACTGACGTTGTCTTATCAGAAAAATGTGTGGATTTATATGCAAAACCGCGAATAGCATAAAGTCAGAGCACGTTTAAGGATACATAAAAGACATTAAGTTGCTTCATCGGTCGCCAAAGCACGTTCAAAGCACGCATAAAAGACATTAAGTTGCTTCATGTGGTCGCCAAAGCACGTTCAAAGCACACATAAAAGGCATTCAGTTGATTCATGTGGTCGCCAAAGCACGTTCAAAGCACACATAAAAGGCATTGAGTTGCTTCATGTGGTCGCCAGAGCACGTTCAAAGCACACATAAAAGACATTAAGTTGCTTAATGTGGTCGCCAAAGCACGTTCAAAGCACACATAAAAGGCATTCAGTTGCTTCATGTGGTCGCCAGAGCACGTTCAAAGCACACATAAAAGGCATTGAGTTGCTTCATGTGATCGCCAGAGCACGTTCAAAGCACACATAAAAGGCATTCAGTTGATTCATGTGGTCGCCAGAGCACGTTCAAAGCACACATAAAAGACATTAAGTTGCTTAATGTGGTCGCCAAAGCACGTTCAAAGCACACATAAAAGGCATTGAGTTGCTTCATGTGGTCGCCAAAGCACGTTCAAAGCACACATAAAGGGCATCAAGTTGCTTCATGTGGTCGCCCTAGAACGTTCAAAGTACACATAAAAGGCATTAAGTTGCTTCATGGGGTCGCCAGAGCACGTTCAAAGCACACATAAAAGGCATTGAGTTGCTTCATGTGATCGCCAGAGCACGTTCAAAGCACACATAAAAGGCATTAAGTTGCTTCATGTGGTCAAAATAGCCAATATTTTTAATCAATTGGGAATACTTTGAGGCCTGTTTTGAATATTCGTTGTTGCATGTGCTTGGAGAAGAAAGAAGTATATGTTTATATATATACAAATTAAGAAGAAAGAGCTACCCTCAATACAGGTTTATAGTGTTTATCTTACCTTCAGACTTGGAGGATCTTACAGAAAACAACAGAAAAACCATCCCCATTATCATGTCGCTGCAGATGCAATCTTCTTAAAGAAACTCTCAAAAGGTCATTTCCAAAATAGCCTTGGGTTTTGCCGACATATGACGCCATCTTGGTATGCCACATTGCCTGGAAGGAAGGAAAAACTTTTGCTTATTCCTATATCTCAGTATTGAAGTCAGGGGCGCAGCTAGGGCAGTAACACGTTGTTGTTTCGATTCTCGTAACGATGTTCCTCAGGAGGCTGGCAGCCCACTGGGCACACAAGGTTGAATCAAACTTGAATCATCCTAGATTCAACGTCACGTTGAATCAAGGTCGATTTAAGGTTGATTCAGCCTTGTGTGCCCGCTTGGAGTAATATGATACACACAATCAGGTTTTATACTCCTGGAAGGGGAGTCAAACTGGTTAAGCCCTAACATAGTTCTTACATGTTTTTGCAGGCGGTAAGGCAGCTATGCCCTTGGAAGTCATCAGTTTTAAGCAGGATTTTTTTTTTTTTTTTTTTTTTTTTTTTTTTTTCATTTTTTTTTTTTTTTTTTTTTTTTTTTTTTCATTTTATTTATTTATTTATTTATTTTTTTTTTTTTTTTTTTTTTTTTTATTTATTTTTTTTTTTTTTTTTGCATTTCCAGCATTATGTGCTCCCTGTACACGTATGTACATGTAGTTGCCTAGTTTGCCTTCTCTGTTGTTTTCATGTGGCATATTTTGCGATGCTAGCAGTGTTGTCACCTGCAAGGCGTGTCCGACAACGGCGCATGCCATGATGGTTAGTACCAAGTAGTATACAAAATTGTGTACGGATTGATACCAGTAGATTGAGAGACGCCGAACACTCGAAGCGACACACTTTTCTTTTTTGTCAACTTGTGTAGATGTGTGGAGCTACTGATCGTCCGTACGCGTTTCTTCTATTGCAGTTCATCTTTTTTTAACTAAAAGTGTCTCTAAGCGCAAATGTTTTTGTTTTTTTATTTATTTATTTTTTGTATAGTTACTTGTTAGCTCACCTGGGCCCAGGACTACAATCATTCCTTTCAGTTTCGGTCACGATAACTTTAAGGGAGGTATTTTTGTATCATGAAAACTAACGTTTAATATGTATTTTTCGAGAAAGTTTTGTGTTTAATCGATTGAGTACTTCCCAAAGGGTTCAAAAGCCAATCATTTTATGACTGTTTTTAAGTACACAAATATAAAACACGACCTTAACTTTAAGGTATGATTGTTATTCTGGACCCTGATTCTTCGGCTCAGTGTCAGCTATTAGAATCTATCACTGTCCATCGTCCTGCGTCCTTGTCCCGAGGTTATAAAAGTTTTTTCATGCTCAACTCAGCTGAGCATGAAGTTTTACCTGCTAATAAATAGCTAATTACTGATAAGTACAGTTGTTTTCTTGAGCAATTTATCCGAGTACGAAATTTTCTCTGCTTATGAATATGAAAATGCCAATATCAGTTGGCATTTTCAAATTTATCAGCAGAGAAAATTTTATGCTCAGCTGAGTTGAGCATTAAAAAACTTGAGTTTAATAAGCTCGGGGCCGTGTTTAAAACAAATACAACGGTTACGTTTTGCCCGGTGAGCACAGTTTTAAGAATAGGGTGCTTTATCATATGACGTCGCATCTGAGAGTGTAATAAAGCCATGCATTAAAAACGATAATCCACTAGTGGATTAAATATGCAAATTACTTCGTAACGTTATGTGTTGACGTCGATAAAAACGTCGTGTTTTCTAATGGCGAAATCGTGACGTTTTAGTGCAAAATTTGCTAATAAAATCCGATTTCAGTGTCATATGATAAATAAAATCTTGCATTCGTGCTCATGTATTATTGAATTTATTAAACGAGTTGGGGAAAAAGATAAGATGCGAGGCAAAGCCTCGCATCTTATCTTTTTCCCCAACTCGTTTAATAAATTCAATAATACATGAGCACTCATGTAAGATCCTCTATGTAAACCATCGGGCAGCAACCTTTTTTCTCCAAAACAATATATGAATCAATGTCATTCAGTTTTACCGAAAAGCGTGTGCAGGAGTTCACAGGCGTTCGTAAATGGTGATTCGTCAAATTAGCGAAACTGCTCTTTTTACCGTTTCACTACAGGTGCTGGTTTCTCCAAAAACCTTTTTATTCATTAACTTATACGTGTACCGCTAAATCATTGAGCAAGTTTCGCACTAAATCAATGATATGGATTTTTTTTCGTTTGCGCTAATTTGATGATAAGCCTCGTAAACAGTAATATCATCATGAAGGAAGAAAGAAAAATCATACAGAAAATGAATAACGGTTTGTCCTGGAGATTATAACAATCCATCATGAGTGCCCATGTAGGATAGGGAAATCTCGCCCGAGGGGTCGGAATTTCAACCAGGGACGAGGCTTGCCGAGTCCCTGGTTGAAATTCCGACCCCGAGGGTGAGATTTACCTATCCTACATGGACTGGCTCATGACGGATTATTTTTCTCCCACCATTAGCGGGTTTTAAACCTCAAGTCGGATTTGGCTTCAGAACAGGAAAATTTGAACTTTTTAACCAATGATCTGAAGTAAATTTTGGGCTGCCCAGTGAGTTTATCGGGTCCTAAAATGGGTGTAAACACTTAAAAAAATAGACGGAAAACACGATATGTGGACTATTTTATCTTCCAGAGGGCGAAAACAAAATGCAACTTAGCCTCTCTCGTCACGCGCGTCAAGTTCGCTAGCGACGTTTATAACCAGTTTTAGTGACGTCATTAAAATTGAGTAACCTATGATCTGCTATCTAACGTCATCCGACATGCTTGCGTGTCCATTTTGTTCATTTAAAATTAAAATATTAGTCATAAATTGAAAAAAGTTTGGTTGCTAATATAAGAACATGTTGCCAGGTGTAAGATAGAAGTTTCTTATGAGCTGAGAGCCTATCTTATATAGGTAAAGGTGGGAGAAAAGGTGGAGTAATCTTTTTCGGCATATAAAAACGAACCAAACTTTGCAAAATGTTAAGTTCCAGAGTGTTTCTTTGGATGTCGTTTTTTTTTCCAGTGAACATATTCCCACGCGGAAGTTTTTTTCAATATGCCTGTTACTTTTGTGCAAAATTTTCAACTGATTGTTTGAAAACTGTGACAGGAGTGATTTGGTTTCTTGTATCAGCGATTCACCTGTTAAACTATTTAATAACTGTTGAACTTTTAATAATATATAACTAATGAGACATTGGACACAACCGAATTTAAAACCCAACGCTAAATTTATCCAATATTTCATACCTCATGGCATACGTAGATTATATTTACTCTTTTTTTATTATTTGCCAGGAATTAACCTTAACTGTCCTTGAAATTCAGTTCTGTTTATATGGCTCAAGTTAGAGGGAACTCAAACGAGAGCTAGGGGAAATTGGGGCAAGTGGGACACTTATAGGAAAAACACCTGCTTGTACAGGATAATAAAATAGAACGAGGTCAAATCTGTTAACACTTTATAACTCCCCATCACATGAGTTCATATCACACATAAGATGCCTTGTACCAGTATATGTTAAACAACCGGACAGCATTAATACCTTGCAGTCAAATGTCCCACTTACCCCATTATTTGGGGTAAGTGGGACACTAATTGCAAATAAATTTTAAGCATTTCAACTTTCATTTATGCTCACTATAAAAGAAAAATGCATGGGTTTAGGTTGCAGATAAAACCATTTGTACCATAGAACAGAAAAACCTAGAAAGCGAAACGCTTTTTTCCTTTTTATAGTATCGGGTGTACATAACAGAGAAAAACTATAGGGATAAAGTTTAGCCCGGCATTTCAGTTCTTTACTGTGGGCTTAAGTTATTTTAACACGTTCATTAACTCGAATATGCAAAAACAGTATGATAAAATTGTCAAAAACTATAAACAGTGTACTGACATTAACAAGAGAACGGGTATGTTCCATTTAAAGTTAATATCAAAATACCCCACCCACTACATTCTCTTTGTAAGTGTTCTTCCCAAATATAATAAAATTCTGCCGTCGACACTTTTGTTAAAATGACATTACTATTATGAAGAATCCGTGTAGAAACACTTTAAAACATAGCACTGTGCAAAGAGCGTTTAAAATAATAATAAATAATCAAACGATATAAAGTGGGTGGGGTAAAGCCAAATTATAATGTTTCAAGTCGAATTTGTTAAGTGAACATGAGCTAACTGATATTTTGTTACACCAGGTTGCTCCCAGCAAGATTCTGTATACCAAAAGTATTCAACTTATTCCCTGAGCTTCTACATCATAATATATAGCTGAACTTGTAAAGTCAAAATACTGGCGTCCCAGTTACCCCAGTATATTGAAGTAAGTGGCACAGCGTCAATTACCTGCCTGACTGTAGAGTTTGAAAGTTTCAAATAATATCGAAACTGTTAAAATCATAATACTTTTCTACCATTCTTTTATTTACCATCTGTTTGAAAAGCAATATGAAGATCGAAATAAAAATAGCTGACTCAAAATTATGAGTGCAACATCATAGAAAACGACAGTAAACTGACGTCACGTCAGATCGAAATAGCGTTACGTGTATTTGTAGCTCTATGTAGACGTGTTGTTGTATTGTATTGAAAATTTTCATACCGACAAATTACCACGCTTTCTGTTTAAGACGAGAGTATTGGATTTTCGCATAAAATAATACCTTTTTATAAGTTAATTTCCTTTTTATAACGTTATTTGTATATGTGCCCTGTACATTACGTCACTTCAGTCACAGCTTACGTCAGGAGTTTTATTTTCGGAGTGGCTATTTACAGTTAACTGTAAATAGCCAATAAACGTTAAAATGGCTATTTACAGTTGACTGTCAATAGCCAATAAACGTTAATATGGCTATTTACAGTTAAGTTTCCTCAAAGTCATTTCGTTGAAGCCTATCCGGTGATTTTTAATTTTAAGACGTACGTTAGATAAAAAAAAACCTCAATGCCATTTTAGAAATTGGAAAATTGCGTCGCTTGATGAAATTTGATACATTTGAAATGGAAGAACAAAGTCTGCGTAGAACACAGAAATTTGTGAGTTAGTGAATGATTTCTCTTTACGGAAAACAAATTTTCCGAATCTGCCTATAACCTTATGGCCCATGTTCCTTCTTTCGAACGTGTTCTTTGCTCTTGAAGGAACTCTTCAAGATCTTAATTTCCAACCGAAAAAACAGTTAAGATCAAGTTTAGTTGGTAAGATATTTAGAGAAGCAGCTGCTAGATAAGGTGTGATGCCAAAGCCGTTTACAAATAGTTTTAATTATTAACATGTGATACGGTACGCCTGAGGTCTTAGGTTTGAGTTCCTGTCGGGTCACGAGTTTGCTTCTTCCAGAAGGTAATGAATTTAACAAGGTGAAACATTTATGCGGTTGTTGCTTATTTCTCGAATGATTTTGATATCTTTTTTTACACATTTAGCATTATCTAAAATAGTAGAACCGATCGATAATTTAAAGTAATACGGACCTTTCCACAGTATTTCTGTCGTGTAATATAGATAATGAAAAGGGTCAAACCATCCAGAGACCAGAGATCAGATGAAACAACTAACCTAGCCGGCCCTCGGGAGTACGTGTCCAGAGCATTTAAACCCCTCATCCAACACGACTGAACATTATTTCATAAGACTTAGTAGCAGAAAAATCATATAAATAATATTGAGCCTGAAACTTTGACCTAGCGAAACGCTGAAATAATAAATTGACTACAAATATCAATGACTTTCAAACTGTAAATTTAAAAAGCCTTATCTGCAGCCAACTGTAAATAGCCGTTTTAACGATAATTGGCTATCTACAGTCAACTGTAAATAGCCAATTTTACGTTTTTTGGCTATTGACAGTTGACTGTAAATAGCCATTTTAACGATTTTTGGCTATTTACAGTTAACTGTCAATAGCCTCTGCCTTTTATTTTACAAATGGTCCAATGAATATTCGCTCATTTGTCGACAAGAAACAATAATACTTTAGCTCGACTTTAGACAATGACCCCTTGTTTTCCCTTGCTCGAGTGACATAATTTTAAGTGTCTCAGTGGAAGGGATAACTTAAAACGATGGTTCAAACTGACCAATGCTGCTATATCCTTCTTATGCAAATGAATGGTCGAGCCTTTTCTTGACCTTCAAATTTAAAATGCCAGCAGTGCATACTTTTGAAAACCTAAGACTCGTAGAAATATTATTTCTAAACAAAGAAATAGAAGTGCTTTGGCAATATTTATTATCTTCGTAAGTACGCACCATATGCTGGGTCTGGCGCTCAAAGAATAAAATGTGTCCCACTTACCCCATTGTCCCACTTGCCCCATTTTACCCTACCTGATTTTTAAATGGTATAATCACTGCGTGTTTGTATGCATGCGTCGCATGGAGAGCCGGATCTAGGATTGTTCCACGGTTTGAGGTTATAAAACTTGAGAATAATCTCAAACTCGAAATAAAGCACACTGATTGGCTGCTTCCGAGCATGTGATCGGAAGCAGCCAGTCAGTGTGCTTTATTTTGAGTTTGAGATTGTACTCAAGTTTTTATAACCTCCGATCTTGGTCGTCTTAGCTGAACTCTGTTAAAATGTCAAGAACTATTACTGATGGATGGTAATGGAAATGTCTGACTTCCTGTCGTAAGAAAACATAAGCATGCGACATCTCTAAGGCCTCGGTAGCCATACCTTTTTTTTAGACTTGTGAAAATTGGGTGTCTCTCGACAGTGCTTGCTCATGGATGAATCATTTAATTGACGGAACTGAATTTCAGGGAAATTAAACACTAATTATTCACTGAATCTTCTTGAAACTTATATACAATATTGATATGCAGGCTTGAATTTGAGCAAGGCTGGGCCATTCAGAAATAATTAACAGAATTATACCTCTTAAATTTCAACTGACTTACAATGAAATAAGTTTGTCCCGAGGCTGGAACCTAATATTTTCAAGACTTTGAAACTTTTTATAATATTATATAATATTCGTGCGAATTTTGCCACTTTTGGATTGCTTCGTATTCCGGAGAGCTTTGTACCTTTGCGTATATGGCGAGATAGAAACTGCATTTTACAATGGCTAGTCTTGAAATTTGTTATTTTCGACAGGTTTGAATTTGACCAAGACTGGACTATTCGCTACAGAAAACAGCCCCTTGAATATACTCCTTCCCATCCCTTTTTTTTAATCAAGACTTAGAAAGGCGCCGTGAATGCTCGGTTATAGTGCAGAAAGTCGCCGGAAGGTCGTGAGTTTGCGGCTCACCATCGCCATCCGTCGTCTGTCAACCCAGCAGTAAATGGGTACCTTTTTCGAATCAGGGAAGAATAAGGCAGCGAAAGGAGAAAGATAGGCTCCGCCTTTCATCTGCTGTGCCCAAGATACAGTAGGTCTCTAACCCCACTGCCCCTACGGCTATATTAGGCGATGGGAAACCTTTACCTTACTTTATCTAGTCGACAGGGGGACACTGTCAGAGAGCAATTCTTACAACTATCTCATTTAATTGGGAGCTTTCCTTTTAGAGTAACGCTCATTTTAAAAAGGTTTTATTGTCCGAGGAAACAAAAAGGACAGAGCAGAAGTTATTTCTATTCCGAGTAAAAATGGAGGTGTATCAAGTTACTTTGATAAACTTATTCATGACAAAAGCTGAAATTATTGAATTTTTAACAAACACACCTTAGGAAAATATAGGTGTGTCACGACAAAAATGCTTTTTGCAACTTTGTAGACACCGAACTGCACCCCCGCGCAGTCTTATCAGAGACTTCCAAATTGTAATATAGGTTCCACAGGCTAAATAGAACGTCCATGCCACAATGCACCGTAAAATTTTGAAACTTGGGACACCTAAAGCCATTACCGCAATTGCCCTAAAATATTGTATTGCCCTAAAATACTGTATTGCCCTAAAATAGTGTATTGCCCTAAAATACTGTATTGCCCTAAAATACTGTATTGCCCTAAAATATTGTATTGCCCTAAAATACTGTATTGCCCTAAATATTGTATTGCCCTACAATACTGTATTGCCCTAAAATATTGTAGTGCCCTAAAATACTGTATTGCCCTAAAATATTGTATTGCCCTAAAATACTGTATTGCCCTAAAATATTGCATTGCCCTAAAATACTGTATTGCCCTAAAATATTGTATTCCCCTAAAATACTGTATTGCCCTAAAATATTGTATTGCCCTAAAATATCAGTATTGTACAATGTGGTAATGAGGCCAAAAGACGCAAATTGCATGGCAAATAGTGTAGATCCTGATCAGACTGCTCCTTTAGGAGCAGCCTGATCTGGATCTGAACTGTTTGCTCTGTCCCTTTCATTCGAATGCTTGCGGTTTGAGTTCGCCATGGTACTATTTTTTCAATCAAAAGTCACCGAAACTGAAACCGAATGGCAGTGGCAGCGAATCTAGAGAAAAAGAAGAAAAAAAAATATTGAAAACACGCGATATTATCTTCAACTTTAAAATGTCATAATAACTATTGTCGCAAATAATTTATATTTTGAAAGAAGTAATGAAGTAATTTCCCCGTCAGTTTCAAGGTGTTGATAAGAGATATGATAACCATGAAAGAACAGAAAAACTTTATTTCTTTCTTTTTTCACAAAACTCATTTTCACACATGTGAAGAATCTGTCATAAAATGTAAAAAATACGACCCTTTTCTTCACACGTCTGAAAAATGCGCATTGTGTAAAACGTTCTGATATAACTGTGAATCCTGAAGCTTCAGTATTGCAATGTTGGCACTACCAACCAGGGGCAGTATTTATAAAGCCACTTAAGTGGTTGCTATGCTGTTGCTAAGGCTAAATTTCTATAAAGGAGATTCCTAATGAAATTTGCGCTGGAGGAACAGTCTTTTCCAGACTGTTCCTCCAGAGCAAATGTCATAGTTGTAGGGAATCTTCTTCAAAGAAATTTAGCCTTAGCAACAGCATAGCAACGACTTAAGTCGTTTTATATATACGGCCCTAGGGCTCGGTTGTTCAAAACTAAGAACGTCGCAAGTTAACAAGACATTTCAAACCCACGGTACCCCCCTCCCCCCACCCCCTCCAAAAAAACGCAACCTTTTCCGAAGAAAACGTGAGGAGCTTTGGCACTGCAAAAGCTGCAAACATTTTGTTGGCAAAATTATTATCACGCCTGATCTTATTCATGCTAGAAGACTTAACGAATCCTTGACTAAAGATCCGTTAAGCTAGCGATGCTTTGAGCAACGTGGCCCAAACTGACGTCGTATCGACACCGGTGCTATCTTGACGCTGTGAGTCCGCAGAGATGCAAGATGATATCTTCACAACATTTCACGAAACGCATTTTCCGCATACAAGTGCGTGACGCATGAGGTCGCATTCTTAAAACATCCAAGAGAACCATACACATACGTGTATGCCTTGAACGATGGCTACCTAAAAAATGCAAATCGTTGAATCTGCACATACCGCATATCCAGAAAACTGTCATCCCATCTGGATTTATTCTGTTCGCTTTCTATTCTTTGATTTCTCTTGGACCTCATCTTAGATCAGTTTTAAGATTTATGCTTAAATCACACTCGGTTAACTATTTTTTCAAGGCTGTTACGAAGTGAAAAATCATGTAGTTAATCAGTTTTGGAACTATGACTCTGTTTCGTTTTGTTACAGTCTCTTTCTCGTTTTGTAACAGCCTAAGAAGAATAAGAGGTAGATTAACTTACTATTACTTTTTCTAATGATGTATAAATCCATATTAATTCTTCTACTGGATTCTCAGTTCGATAAAAACAATAAACCCAATTAAGTTTAAAGAATCCTCTAATATGTTTCAATGAATACAAATTTTAAATGTATTTTTAAAAGCGGTTTGGTCAAATATAGAAATAAATGCACTCATGATGATAAATGTATTGGTATAGCTGCCCTTACATTTCAATTTTTTCTTTGTCCAATGAAGCAGAAACACCTGTAATGAAATCGCGTATCGATTGTACATGGAATTCCAAATAATATACGTGGAATTCCAAATAGTAACGTTATACTATAGCCAGAAATTAGAATAGTTGCATTTGCAAATTTGCAAACAGCATAAATTCAAATGAAGCGACTTATCTTAAACAGTATGCTCTCTCTATGCCTTGAATTCTTAATGAACGGAAAAAAATATTTTTCAGACGTAAATTTTGTTGTCTGTTTTTGTTGTTTTTTATTTTTCCGTCGTAAATTTTGTTGTCTGTTTTTTTTTCTCTCTCTCTTTTTTCTTTCTTCTTTCTATTTTTTTTTTTTTTTTTTTTTTTGCGGGGGGGGGGGGGGGGGGGCATACTGTTTAAGGGTTAACACAGTTTAACACAGTTTTCCTGACTATTAGACTACCCATCCAATTTCTATTTAGTATAAACTGATTTGTATCAAAATTGGATGCTGAATGGCAAACAATGCAGACACTGACTGCCCACGTAGGGAAGAATTCTCGTTATAGCGACGGGATTTTCCGATAATCTCCAAGAGGGCCGGAGATAAGCGGTTACCTGTATGCCGTTCTCAGTTTAATAGGGAAATGTAAGAAGCTCATAAATGAATTAAATTTTCTTATTTAATATATTTTCCGACATTAGATTATAACGTCTAGCACGAAAGAGCATTTCAAGCTCTTTAATCTGGTATAAAAATCATAGAAATGTGTCAATGAGAAGTTTTTCTATCAGAGCCCATAGTTTTCTTTCTATAAACCATAAGTTTCTTAACACAATTTATTCAAATTACGCGAATCTTCGTTTTTGGACCTAAATAACACATATGAATTAACATTTGCGAATCTATTTTAACGTATGAGCTAGAAGCTGTTATTCCACTGATTACAATGATGTATTTTATACATACATAGCTAACTGGGAAATTTCTTCCCTGAACGCCTAATTCTGCTAATTATTGATTCGAAGCTTGGTCGAAAATTTTCTAAGTTCTCTCTATTAACCATCAAAACACTGGAAAGGGAAGCAATCTCATTTATGGCCAAGGGCTAAAATTTACAGGTAGTACAGAGTTATCGATTTTACACCGTAACGAGTTTTCTGCCAGATGGCAGGCATATGACGTCGAAATGACATCAGTGCAATGTCATTACAACGTCAATTGCCTCCTGGGTATTGTATTGATACACTTTCTGCCATTTTCATTTTTTGCCTACGCAAGGGCGGTCAATTTCTTAGGAAGGAAATTGCTTCATACAAGTCAAGCCAAGACGATGAGCTGTATAACGCTTAAGCCAAAACAAAATTTCTATTCTGTTCTGTTCTTAAAGGAGAGAATTGACTTGTATGGGGCAGCATGGGAAAATGGTTCAGAACAACAGTTGGAGTAAGGCAAGTATGTATTCTGTCACCCAACCTCTTCAACATTTTTCTCATGATCATGTCACGGATCATGTCTGATGCTCTTGAAGAAAATGACGGGAAGGTTAGCACAGGCGGAAGAAATATTAGCCATCTGCGATTTGTCGATGACATAGACGCTGTAGCTGAGGAAGAGCAGGAACTAGACTCTCTGATTGACAGTCTCGACAAAACTTGTACAAGGTATAAGATGGAGATCAGTGCTGAAAGACCAAACTGATGATAAACAGCACCAATCACATCCAGAGGAAGATCAAGGAAAAAGAGCAGAAGCCGTGTACAGTAACAAGCCTCAAATACCTTGTAGCGATTTCCCAACTGATGGCTCTAAAAAGGTGGTTCTCTCAAGGATTGCACAAGCCACTTCAGCTTTTACAAAGCTGAAGCCAATTTGGACAGATAACAATATATCTCTTGGATCAAAGGTGAAACTTATGCGCTCACTTGTCATTTCCATATTTCTGTATGCCTGTGAATCGTGGACCTTGACTGCAGAGTTAGAAAAAAACGCAGGCCTTTGAGATGAGATGCTACCGAAGGTTACTGAACATTTCGTACAAGGACCATATAACCAATGAGGAGGTTCGCAAAAAGATCCGAGCAGCCATTGGAAAACATGATTGAACTCCTGACGCTGGTCAAGAAACGGATACTAAGGTGTTTAGTCACGTCTCAATGTCTTCTAGTTTAGCAAAGACAATTCTTCAGGGCACAGTGAAAGGAAAAAGAAGAAGAGGTAGACAGAAGAAGAGGTGGGAAGACAATATTAAAGAGTGGACAGGGATGGATTTTGCCAACTCAACTAGAGCAGCTGAAACAGTGCAATGATGAAAGGGATCGTTTCGAAGTCATCTGTGGTGCCCCAACGACCTTGTAAGGTTATGGGATAGAACAGAATAGAACAGATGGTCCAGTTGTTTTGTCGTGCGTCTTCAACACTATTCAGTGGAGTTGCAAAATGCTTGGACTAGTAGGTCACACTTTGCAATCGGCCTCACAAGTTACATATCACTGTGACCTATATTTGATAATTGGGTGACTTTGTCACATACATATTACCAATATGAATCATTCTTTGGATTTCAGTTCAGTCTGATACTCCGAAAACTCCGTACTCCTAGTATGTCGTTTTTCCTGTATTTTCATTGTGGAGTGATTTTGCTCAATATCTCCAAGACTACCGAATAGATTTGCATCGTGACTGGAAAAATGGGCCATAAGCCTCAATTACTACTTGTAGGTCACTTTGATCTGTGGTTCATAACTTGCTGATTTGCCATAAGTATTTTAAAACAGCTAAGCTTGACATTGCGAATGACCATCTTATTTAGGCCAATGGTATAATTACTGGTTTCAAGGCCTTCTGACACGAAGCGCGAGGCGGAAGAATCTGAGTTCTTAATATACATATTTAGTTAGCATGTCTTCTCTAACATATCCGCGATACTGTCCCTGCGCTGAACTGAAAGGCACGTTTTCTCTAGGGGAGATTCAAACTGTAATCAAAGTACATGTTAAGAACAATAACCTGCTCTTGAACAGGAAAAGGCTCGCAAAACTGCTTCTTCCTGGATATCAAATTACCAAATTTCATCCTAAAGAATATGAGTGATCATGATTGGCATAGGCTGCCGAGATGATAATTTGAGAAGCGACACGACTTAACCACCAAAGGGTCATGTCGCCCAACGAAGACGCTCAAATCAGCCTTGGCATATCCGCCCAGTCTGATCAGAGTCTTCACTGTGCGCTTGGCTCTAAGCTGACTTTATGTGGATAGCGAAGACTCTGATCGACCGGGCAGATGCCAAGGCTGATCTAAGTCTTCGCTGGACGCACCTGCAACTTTGTTGGTTTTTGTGATGTCGCGGCTCAATTTTAGCCACAAATTGCATGTGGCAGCATATATATTTGCGAAATCTGACATTCACAATGTTTGGCAAATTTTCGATTTTACCAAAACGTAGTTTGGTTGGCCATCAGAATTAAAAGTGGTTCTACTAGTAAATGCCTAGTACCATTTTAAGTGCATGCAACATATTAAGTGTTGTTTAAATTTTGTCCTAGTTCGTTTGAAATCAACATTTTTCAGTTGCAAAGTTAAACCAATGAGAAAGTGTCCTATTTAAACGTGGTATTACGTGTAAATGCCTGGTACCATTTTAGTACATGTAACGTTTTAGCTGTTGTTTATTTTCTCACAATGAACACTCTCTTAGTTTAGTAGTTATATTGAATAGGCCTCCTACCTTGAAATTAAGGAAATAAAATTGTGAAATTCTTCAGCATGTTTATACCTGATCTATAGCTATCACAAATAATTTTTCAAAAAGCAATTAAGAGTCCAATTTCAACTACTTTTAATAAATATGAGTTACATTGTAAACGTACACGTGTGTGACCTTATTATTTATTCATTTTTTTCTTGTTGCTTTGTTAGTTATATAGACTTTATCCATTAAGCACCTACTCTACTGCACTGCGCTTTCACTACGGTTCGAATTTTTGGTCAAAGCGCCATGGTTTGTAGCAGTAGCTGCAACAGCGTAGTCGAAGCTTCTATGCCGCAGTAAAGGCGTGTCTGAGGCGTCATAATCGCCACGTCACGGCGCTTGTTTTGACTTTGCTCAAAATCATACCGGAATCGCCGTGATCTCCAAGCGCAACGAAAGCGTAGATCTAATAACAGTGCAGCACGAAATTCATCGGAACTCAGCAGTATCGAGGCAACAGCTCAGCAACGCAGGACCAGCGCAGCGGAATCTTGCCGACATCATCAAACATTTCTGGCTCCTTCTCATATAACTGAGAATGAAGTGCTGTCTACACTCCTGGGGCCGTATTCATAAAGCCACTTAAGTCGTTGCTATGCTGTCGCCAAGGCCAAATATCTATAAAGGAGATTCCGTACAACTATGAAATTTGCTCTGGCGGAACAGTCTTTGTAAGACTGTTCCTCCAGAGCAAATTTCATAGTTGTAGGGAATCTCCTTCAAAGAAATTTAGCCTTAGCAACAGCATAGCAACCACTTAAGTCGTTTTATGAATATGGCCCCTGAGCTCTCTGTTGGGTTGGTCATAGTAGTGTTCAAATTGCTGTAGACAACAAAGGACGGACCCAGAACATTTTGGCCCTTCCCCTCCTGGATCACGCAGACCAGTCTCAGGTTCATGATTGCAGCCACAGCCACTGGCATTATTCTATTATCCATCTTGTTCGAACTGCTGCTGAACTGAGCCCGGTTTTCCTGCCGATTGATACAGAACTGTTCAAAGCGCAACATGAGTGCAGCATATAGCGTCGCGACGGTAAAATATAGCGTTCGAACGCTAAAAATAGCGTTCGAACGCTAAATTTACCGTTCGAACGCTAAATTTTAACTTTCGAACAGTAAAAAATAGCGTTCAAACGGTAAAATTTAGCGTTCGAACGATAAAAAAATAGCGTTCGAACGGTACCGTCGCTTTTGACCCATTTGGTACACGACACGATACTGTTCCGATACTTACAGACAGTACGTCAATGCACAATCGCAATAGCGTAGACAAGCACAGCTTTAAATCCTTTGCCGAACTGGAAACGTAGGACCCCATGGAGACCGTCGAGTATGGCTTCAAGCGTGGCAGAAGCGCAACAACACCGCTGAAGCATGGTGAACAGCGTAGCATAATCGTATTAGAAGCACACAAGTCCAAAGGTTTGGCACCTCCTGACGCTTCTACGGAGATTCGGAATATTTTAAAGAAGCGCCATGATCGCCATGAACGCAGACAAAGTGCCATCCAGTGGAATGTACAACGTTAAAAGAAAGTCAAACATCAGCGTCGGTGACGCGTGTCGGAAAATATTTTTTCTGGAAAGTTCAGATTAAGGTAAATAGGTACAATGTCAAGGGAAGCAACTCTCATTTTCATTTCTGCCTCCCTTATAAATGAAAGTCAACCCTTAAAAGTAAGACTTTGCTCCTCTTGGAGCAAATTCTTTCCTTTAAGAGTAGATCCCATTTTTGAAAGGGCTACAATCGTCCAGGGACGCAAACAGAGAGTCACAAAAGTTGTTTCCTCATGTAAAAATGGCACAAAAAAAAACATGTCTGTCTACTCATTCGCTTGAAGAAAACGCTGTCAGATTCTGTTCCGTAGGACTCAACGTTGCAACAATATCATTTAAAGTTCGATGAAAAGTCGGGAAATTTTTTTTTTTATTGGATTTTATTTATTTTTCCTTATTTATCTATTTATTTTATTTTATTTTTCTGGAACTTGATGATAAATTGTTTAGTATATCAAGTGAGCGTGAGATCAGCCTTTACAGGCCTGGGCCGTATTTATAAAACGACTTAAGTCGTTGCTATGCTGTTGCTAAGGCTTGATTTCTATAAAGGAGATTTTCTACAACTATGAAATTTGCTCTAGAGGAACAGTCTTTTTCAGACTGTTCCTCTAGAGCAAATTTCATAGTCGTAGGGAATCTCCTTAATTTACATTTAGCCTTAGCAACAGCCCAGCAACCACTTAAGTCATTTTATAAATACGGCCCCTGCAGTCCAATCAGTCTCCGCTGTTCGCTGCATACGAGAAGTAAGGTTTCTGATTTATGAATGGGACAGACCCCGATCGGGCAGGTTATTCAAGTATATGGATATACCTCCAATTCATTTTTATCATTTATCTTTTTTTTGTTGGTGTTTATTATTATTACTACTACTATTATTATTATTTGCAAAGAAAATAACTGTTGTGTTTTTCTGTTTGCTTTTCTGTGCGTTCAGTTCAGTTCAGTTCGATTCACCTAACGACGTTCCCCAAGTGGCTCAGTGGTACCTTTTCTGTGCGACAAAAACCCTTCCAAATGAGTTCTACTCCTTTTTTTAAATAATAAAAAAGGATTTGCTTTTTGGAGAACAAATTATTTCCATCAAGGAGAACAATTGTGCCACATTATTTTGAAATCCATCCGTAAATGTAGAAGTTATGACTCGGACAAGCTCAATTTATGGCCATTTTATCATTTGACCTTCAAGTGTGACCTTGACCTTGGACCTACCTGATCAAATGTTTCAAATGGCACTTCTACTCATCAAGGAGAACAAATGTGCCAAATTATTTTGAAATCCATCCATAAATGTAGAAGTTATGGCCCGGACAAATCCGGACAGACGCACGCACTAACGCACGCACGGACATACACCGAACTGAAATTGTAACAACTATGTCTCGCTCACCGCAAGCGGGCTCGACAAAAATAATACAAACTTAACATTTTATTCTTCCTTACATACTATTAGGCCTCGTTTCCTTTGGAACAGTTACATGTAATGAAGTAATCAATTGATGAAGTAATCAATTGCACAACCCGCAGGTTTGCACTACAATCACTGTGTGAGTCCGTCCGTCCGTCCGTTATCAGTTAGCGAAAACCGTTAACAGTTAGCGAAAACGCTTATAACTCTTGAACCGCATGGGATATTTTGACAAAATTTTGCATACTTATACATGTCAACATTGTCTAACGATTCGCATGCCTAACAACCTTATTTGATAGACGAGGCTTTGCTGAGCACAAGTTGAAAATTTACGGCCAACTACTTCTCTTGAACACCATGGTAAATATGGTTCAAATTTTGTATGCTTATGTATTTTAACATAGCCTAGCCACCGGCATGCAAAACAGTGACGATGCTTCACCGAGCATCAATTTGGCAGGTCAAGCTCTTTTATTAAAATGCTCATAACTCTTGGACCGCTTGGTATATTTGCTTCAAATTTTGTATACTTATGTAATTTAACATTGCCCAGCCACTGGTATGCAAAACAGAGACGAGGCTTCACCGAGCATCAATTGGCCGGTAGAACTCTTTTATTGAAAATGCTCATAACTCTTGGACCGCTTGGTATATTTGCTTCAAATTTTGTATACTTATGTAATTTAACATTGCCCAGCCACTGGTATGCAAAACAGTGACGAGGCTTCACCGAGCATCAATTTGGCCGGTCGAGCTCTTTTAATGAAAATGCTCATTCATAACTCTTGGACCGCTTGGTATATTTGCCTCAAATTTTGTATACTTATGTAATATTTAACATTGCCCAGCCACTCTTATTGCACAACCTGCAGGTTTGCACTATAATCACTGTGTGAGTCCGTCCGTCCGTCCGCCCGTTATCAGTTAGCAAAAACGCTTATAACTCTTGAACCGCATTCTATATTTTGATAAAATTTTGCATACTTATACATGTCAACATTATCTCACGACTCGCATGCATAACCGTCTTTTTTGATAGACGAGGCTTTGCTGAGCACAAGCTGAAAATTTACGGCCAAGTAGTGAAAATGCTCATAACTCTTGAATCCCGTGGTATATATGGTTCAAATTTTGTATACTTATGTATTTTAACATTGTCCAGCCACCGGCATGCAAAACGGTGACGAAAGTCTAAACAGTATTGCACGACCCACAGGTGTGCACTTTAATCGCTGTGCAAGTCCATCAGTCTGTTCCTCCTTCCGTTGTAGTCAGTGAGTGAAATTGCTCATAACTCTTAATCACATGGTGTAGTTTGGTAAAAATATGCATCATTCTACAAGAAATGACCAATTTCATTTCCATACATTCCTTCTGGCACCAGAAACTGTTTATTCTACATTCACCACGGGTTGTGCACATTACCATCAGTTGATTGTTTGATCTAGTTACATATTTTTGTCCCAATGTTGCATCGACGTTGACTAATTTACACTGGTCTGGCATTCAACATAGGCAACGAAGGCAACGTACTTTAAAACACGATTGTTTTCACATACTTCTTAGATTAATTTCAAACTTATGTTCTTACGGACCCGGCAGTTTGTTATACCTCTTAGCCAGACTAGATTTTTGAAGAAATTCCGTCTAGTATAAATGCAGTGCTTGGATAAGTTTCTACACCAATTCGTTACCTAGTCGTTGTAGTCTAAAAATTGTTTTCAAGCATTTCTTGAATATGCATATCAATTCAGTAAAAATTTTGATTCCTATTTCAAGAGAAGGTGGTCGGATGGTCCGTGAGACTATACTTCTGAAACAAACTTATCCTGATGAGCGGAACAAATAAGTTTCCTTACGTTGTATTCGCTACCTGTGCTGAATCGCGGCCAGACCAGTGTGTAATTTAAATGTTAACTTTCGGAGGGACAGAAAGATGGACAAACGGGAAGACGCACAAATGGATGGCCCTCCCTCCCACTGAAATACTGTTGAAATGATTGTAAAACCGCTAGTTATTCATCCTTCCATCCATCTTCACACCGTACATTCGATCTTTAACATTTTGGTAGAACGCGGTCGGGTACGGAAAATACAGATGTTTATCCAAGCGCGCGCTTTTTCGCGGGTAAGTCATTTTCTTAGTTTCTGGTGAGCTGGCTGGATTGTTTCTTCAATTTTCATAGCGAGCGGACATATTTTGTCCCTTTCTCTGAAACGGTGCAAATAGATGGACATAATTCAGGACCATTATCATTTTATTCGGTTGCTAGGTGACGCTAAATATACGGGAAATGGCAGTCGGTATATTTTGATTTGGTAAGGACTATAACGGACGGCGATTACGGAAGATACGGTCGTTTTTATTCATTTTTATGGTACGGGTCTATCACAGACGGCACTAAGTACAACATTCTAATTGCAAATTCATATGTTATGCCACTTTTATTCCTAATTTTATATCTTGTACTAAATTGGCCATACATTTGTCGCTGTTAGGATTGTATTGAGAATTTTTATGCTTCCATTGCAAAAGATTTACTCCAGATGAAAACGACAGAGGTGTGGTGTTTCCCTTGGAAGTGTATACCCATCCACCTGAAGCTCCGCTTGCCGAACTATTAGCGAGCAGTCGCTTGCAGGCGCAAAGGAGCTTTGAAATAGTGGGAGCTCTATTGTAGATGATTGGTAAGGCATATTTTTACCTGTAAGATTCATTACTTTCAATGAAATTTCTTTCATAACGACACCAAACGGAAGTTAGAATTAGACTGGTTCGACGAAAAACTTACAGCGTACAGTCGTTCTGTCGCTACGTTACCTAATGACGTCAAACGTTCCGTTTGAGAAAAACAAGATGGCGTCAACGTTAACCGCTTCAATGCGAGGAGGCTGAACGTTGGATGAAATAATTCAAAGGAAATAAAGCACCGTAGAGAAGGAACTGAAAAGGTATAGCCCGTTTTACGAGGGGATAGATTACTAGAGGTAAACTGTTTTCTGACAGTTTCTCATCAGTTTGTAGACGGAGTTCGCAGCTGTGGAGTTGCAAAGCTTTTAATACAAATTTAATACTACAAAAGAAAAAGATAAAGAGCGATGTGCTCGCCCTAAGGCAGTGCCCATTTTCATATTATGCTCTGAATGGAGAACGTGCGCATGCTGTTACTTCATGCGCAGTTCCTTTCTGCTACTTGACAACGGCATAATATGTTCTGCATGAAGTGAGCGGATATCGCACAACAATCATCATTTTTCTTCTTTTAACTTAGCATTCAAACAGCGTAAGACTCAAAAAACGTTGTGACGACGTCGATGCAACGTTATGACATCGCAACAACCTTGTATAGATGTCAGTGAAACGTCGTAACATTGGGTCGACATTGTTACAACGTTGTTTCGACGCAGTATGCCAGTATGAATTGTCGCATTATTTCTGATGATCAACCGGTTTACTAGGCATTTCTAATCTCCCAAGTATGCGTAACAACTCACGCGCATGCTACTTTACCGATCTATTATTTGTGCACTGCTCGGTTTTGATATTAAATGGCAAGCCTCAAACATCTCCGCACTGTCTTCAAAAGGTTAAAAGACTATCATGTAATTCATACACAGAGTCCACTCATCAGATTGAATGTCTTCGATGTTTTGCATGTACCCAGTTCAGGACATAAATTTACCAACCAAAGCACTGAGCATACAATGTTGAAATCAACATAGAATCAACGTTGATTCAACGGAATGACATTGGATCAACGATGTTTCAATGTAGAGTGAATGCTGTGTGACTGCTGGGTAAGGTTTCTATGAGGAGTTGGTACATGACTTTGCTCATCTACTGTCAATTCAAGGCAATGGGCAGAAATACGTCACCGTGTGACGTCATCCTGCATGTTTTGGTCACAGCCATTTCGATTTCGAGTGACTTCGATGGTAAGGTTTTATTGATTTCTCTGTGTAATACTAGTTAAGAAGTTTTTGTGCATTATGAGCTGTATGCATTATGTATTTCAGTAACCAATTCATATTATGAAATTGCAAACTCTTCGACACTCACAAGTAGGCTAATGCATGACATTCTAGAGTGTGCCCAGCAGGCACATGACGTCAAAATGACGTCATACTGACGTTGATGCGACGTCAGTACGACGTCATTTCAACGTCATGTGCCTGCTGGGTGATCTTTCATATAGGGGCAATTGCAATCGGACATCCTCGCCGATAACTTCGATATTGCGGATACGGAATTGGCCGAAGTGTTACGATTGGGTCAATTGGTGTCAAAGTAAACATGAGAACCACAGGGGCTTGGTCATATGCTTTGTTTCTTCGAGCCCGATGAAAAATAAGAATCTGCTTGTACAGGGTGGTGTATATGAAGTACTTCATGTACAAACGGATCGTTTGTCATTGGGATCGAAGAAACAAACCGTATGACCCGAGTCCCTGTGATGAGAACAGGCAATGATCAGGAATTAATAGGCTACAATCAAATTCCAAATCCTGCCCTCAAAACCTGACAAAAGTTGCTCGATAACAAGTTTTTTGTTGTTGTTAGATTATGAAAACTTGTTACAGCTAATGCGCGATTTAGCTTTGTATGAAACTGAACCTTTTACAGGAAAAAAAGGTAAAATGTTTCCCATAGCCCTAAAAGCCGTAGGGGCAACGGGGGTTAGAGACCCTTTGTATCTTGGGCATAGCTGATGAAAGGCAGAGCCCATCTCTCTCCTTTCGTTGCCTTACTCTTCCATGATTCGAAAAAGGTACTCATATTTACTGCTGGGTTGACATGCAGAGAGAGTTTTCCAGTCGTCGGATGGCTGCGATGAGCTGCGAAATCACGACCTTCCGGTGACCCGAAACACTCTAACCACTCGACTACGGCGTCTCCCTTTATAGGAAAAGGGAAAAAACAATCATATCAAACTATCAACCAAAAACGGCTGCCTCGTTGGTCGTGAAAAAAAATGGCGTCGTGGTCAGGTGTTGCATTTTTCTTAATTATTCTTAATTATAAGATCGGGTTCCAGTGAGCACATGACGTCGAAATGACGTCGTACTGGCGAAATGACGTCGTAATGACGACAATGTGACATCATAACGTCGCATCGACGTCTGGTCGACGTCATTACGACGTCATGTGCCTGCAGGGTTATAAATAACGTACGGTAGTAGTAAAATATTCAGGCATCCTTTCATTCACTCAGGCACTTAAATGAATTTGTTGTTTCCATGTGGGACTTGAATTGCGCCTTCAGTCGTAAGTTCGAGCATGTACGGGGAATAATACAAAAACATCAGCGGACAAATTTATCATACTTTCACTTTCGTATTCGATGGATGATTTCCGATTCAAGGGACTTTCAAACGATATTTCTGTCATACCCAGGAAGATTGAAGAATCCGGGAGCGCTATTACTTGCCCAAACGCTAGTCACTGTTTTTTAAAAGTGAAAATATTACTTCATATGTCCATACTGGCTCACATCGGGAACGTTGGTTGTTGGTTGATTTGATGCTTAACGTCCACGGTAAACAACTAAGGTCATGTCGGGACGGTCAGTTAACCTAACCACACTATTCCTGGGCAGGCTTAGACCTTCTAAGCGGTTAACCAGTACTAAGTGCACATACTTTCGCCAGTAACTGACAACTGCCCTTCTTGAATCAGCGGAAGGAGAAACGAAAGTATGTGGCCAGACCGGGATTCGAACCCAGGACCTCTGACTTACGAGCCAGGTGCCACATCGGGAACGACCCTTGTAAAAAATCTGTCTTTAGGTAAACAGGTACACTTTCGGAGTTTCCGGGGAAGCAACACCGACATTTTCCTTTTTATATCCCTTTCCATCTTTGAAAGAGTTGATCCCATTTTGGAAGGCTTTATCCTCCAGTGAATCAAACAGGAAGTCTTAAAAATTGTTTCCCTTGTAAAATGGCGGAAAACCTGTATCCAATTACCTTAGAATCCGCATGTGAACAAGCTGGTTTGTATGTCACATACATCTTCAAACTCAGAAGTGCCGTTAAATTTACGAGGCTCAAAATCTAAATAAAACAGATATTCGGTCTACCAAGTATTTTGCCACCAGAGACATATCAGCCGGCGCATCCGTGTCTAACCAGCTTCCACAGCGACTGCTGAAATCACTCCGCAATTTGAGAACATTGTGTGTTTATCGGGCATGTGTGTCCGTCGAGGACTCAGATCAGTCTGGGTATCCAAATGCTCAGCTGAGTTGAGCATCAAAAATGTTTTATAACCATGGGGCCTGGTTGAATCTTAAAGACTGTAACCGACTTGAAAGACTTAGAGCTGTTGCTATAGCTTAAACCTATCTGCTCACCTGCTTATTATCAACGTTTCCCGCCGTTTTACAGGGATTTTATTTTTTGAGAATTTTATGCTCCCCAGAGAAAGAAATCCTTCCAAAAGATTTACTCCAAATGAAAAGTACAGAGGTGTTTCCCTTGGAAGGGTATACCCATCCACCTGAAGCTCTACTTGCCGAACTATTATGCTGTGAATGGAGAATGTGCATGCTGTTACGTCATGCGCAGTTCTCTTCTGCTACTTGACAACGGCATAATATGTTCTGCATGAAAAGATCGAGTATTGCACAACAATCTTCTTTTTTCTTCTTTTAACACAGCATGCATACAGCTTCTAAAAAAACTTGTGACGACGTCAATGCAACGTTATGACATCGCAACAACCTTGTATAGATAATAATACTGGCAGGCTACCAGTGGTGGCCTTTTTTTATTACACCTTTTTATCTTGAAACCGACATATTGTGTTACTAGGCACACGCTACGTATTACATCGAAAACATACATAAATAATTGTTACACGTGTGCTGTAATTTACAAGAATTTAGATACTTTCTTGAAGGTTGGTTGCAGGTTATACCTTTTTCCTGATAAATGAACATTAATACAGTAATTTGTACATGTTTATTTCTGTATTTATTTATGTACGTGTTAAGTGTTGTAGTTCCCCGGAAAGGCAATGATGTTGATATGAGGGTAGCCTGGTGACATTGTTTACCTTTTGCCTCCCAGGCAGAGAATTTTACCCAGCTTCTTCGCGGGCGTTTGTTTTGTTACCTTGTACAAAATGGCCGAATCTGAGACACAACAAATGCGTTACTGCGAGTGCAGAACGCAAATGGCCACCACTGGTACGCGGCCACCACTGGTCGCACGCCAGTAAAGCGTCATAACCTTGCATCCAGGTCGTTATGTACAACGTTGTTTTGACGTTGTGTGTCAGAATGGAATGTCTCATTATTTGTGATGACCAATAGGCTGGCATTTTCAATCTCACAAGTATGCATAACAACTCACGCACATGCTACTTTACCGATTTTTCATGTGAACAGCTCGGTTTTGACACTGAATGGCAAGCCTCTAATATTTTCGCATCGTCTTCTAAAAGGTAAAAGGACGATATGATCATGTGATTCATACACAGCCGATCTGAGCAAAGCCTGAACAATCTGATTATGTCCACATGATGATCTGGATATGCATAACTCGGAGTTCCTTTCATGTGTTAAGAAATCACATATATGACAACCCGGTATAACTAAAATACTGATGATGATTAAGCTGATATGAACATGAGCTGGTCTAGTCTAGAATCTATCCCATAACCTTGCAAGGTCGTTGGTGCACCACAGATGACTTTACAACAATCCCTTTCCACCTAGTCTCGTCTTCAGCTGCCCTAGCTGAGCTAGCAAAGTCCATTTCTTAATATTGTCTTCCCATCTCCTTTTTCCTTTCACTGTGCCCTGTAGAATTGTATTTGCTAAGCCAGAGGACCTTGAGTCGCGACCAAACCACCTCAGTTTTCGTTTCTTGACTTGAATGTTTACGTTTAATAGCAAACCTTTTGATTTAAAATTGCAATCCATCCATCTATCCATCCGTCCGTCCGTCCGTCCATGTTTACATCAAGTCAGAAAAAAAGCTGAGAGTGCCAAGACCAGTCTGCAGTAACCAAACACACACGGTTTTTAAATTTAGTCGTATATGTCAGAACAATACTATATTCTTGCTGAACATGATGCTATACATGTATACCTAACTGCACTTTTGGGTGTGGAGTCAGACCTGTCTGCACAACCGCTCATGTCTGGAAGTCACTGTTCGTTTGACACACCGGGGAGCAGTAAAGACTTCACCAAGGACGCCCAGCTGCACTGGCAGGTAGAAGTACTGTTATCGCAAAAGAAAAAAAGTATGCCTCTAGCCCAGACCAGCCTGCTCAATTATGGTCTTCAGCATTCAAGACTTCAGGATGGCCCACAGAACAGTTCCCGATCAGTTGGTGGTCAGAATGCATTAGAGTCCACTCATCAGATTGAACGTCTTCGGTGTTTTGCATATAGCCAGTTTAGGTTATTTACAACCATTTAGCAACCAATGCACTGGGCACACAACGTTGAATCAACATAGAATCAACGTTGATTTGACGGAATGACATTGACTCAACGATGATTAATTTTTAGTGAATGATGCTGTGTGCCTGCTGGGTAAGTTTTCTAACAGGAGTTGGTTTTTGTAATTTTGAGGAAAATACAATATTCATTCATTCATTATCATCTCATACTTATTAGTTTAAATGATTCTTTAAATCATTCAGTTGATTAGTACATAGTAGGAGTCAGTTTTAACTTTGTTATATATCACCCAGCAGGCACAAAACGCCGAAAAGGCGCCTACAGACGTGGATGCGACGTTATTACGTCGTATCGACGTCAGCTTGACGTAGTTAAGACGTCATGTGCCTGCCTGCTGGACACGTGGAAATAGAAGAAAAGACTAAGCACGAAGTAAATTCCTGACACTATGAGCGTTAGCTTTATTTGTTGTACTAAATGCCTATATTCGGTCTCGACACAAAAATAAATTATGCAATGTTAATTTTCGTCTGCCATCATCTCAGTGCGCTCGCACTAAGTCTTACAATAACCGTTGAAAGATCAAGAGATCGCCGAATCCACCTTGTAGTATGTGAAAGGTAACCTATTGAGTCGCGTACCTTTCACACCCCTGGTTAACTTTTTATATACAAGGGCTGTTACGATACGAAAAAGAGCTGTTACGAAACGAAGAAGTCATAGTTACCAAACGACCTGAAGATCGCGTCGTTTGGTAACTATGACTTTTACGTTTCGTAATGTTCAGCTCTTTTTCGTTTCGTAACATCCTTGAAAACAAAGTTAACAAGGTGTGTTTGAGGTGCTAGAAGGTGGAATTCTCTCAAATATTATTATAAGACTATACAAATTTAGTACGTGCGCACTGAGATGATGGCAGATGACAGTTAACATTGCAGCTCAAATCCAAGATAAAAGGCGATTGTTGGACTATACATAAGCCTTCCCAGCGAAAAGACGTCGAAATGACGTCGAACTGACGTCGATGCGACGTCAAAATGTCTCATCAAAGTAAATACGACGCCAGTTTGACGTTCTGTGCCTGCGGGATTAGTTCAACGCTCCTAAAGACGGAATACCAACAAAGTGGTATGTGCCTCTAGCGTAGACTCAGATCAGCCATGGCATCTTCCCAGTCTGATCAGAGTCTTCGCTCTGCACTGAAAGGGTAGCTTAGGGTCTCGGCTAGCTCCGGGCGGACAGCGAACACTCTGATCAAACTGGGCCGATGAAATACCCTGCAACGTGCAAGGTCTACACTGGGTCTCGCTAAAGCTCTTGGCAGGAGGGTAATCTTGAGTTTAAAAAAATCCTAGCAATAATCAAGGAGACGTGGAGCGGACATGAAAGTTAAAGTGACAGACGGACGAACTACAACTAGACGGAGGGATATCGCCACGACATAATACGACCCATCTTTCGA
Source organism: Ctena decussata (assembly GCA_963989385.1). NCBI lineage: Eukaryota > Metazoa > Mollusca > Bivalvia > Lucinida > Lucinidae > Ctena > Ctena decussata. The sequence continues at coordinate 25,737,340 of OZ022501.1, read as the reverse complement.
AGGGGGTATAAAATGATCATTGCTGATACCAACCAGTGATGCGATACCTAAACGCATCATCAACAACAAATTTCGCTTGATATATACAGGAAAACTCTGCTATGATCATTTTTGCTAGCCAGGGGTACTAAGTCCACTTTGTTTCGTACAATTTTCCGACGACCTATTCGCTAATCAGATTGCCCACAGCGCCGCCCTTTGGCTGCAGCGAGTTGCTCCCCCGGCGTGTTCGTTTTAGATCAGAAGATCTGTTTCAAAACACAGTTTTTGCACAACTTCGCATGATCGTTCAAAAACACTGATGAACTGGTTAATCTTGACCGTCTACTCCTGTTTGGTTGTTGATTGGTTGTTTTGGGTTTAACAGCTCTATCGAGCCGTCCTGTTTAGTAACTGTTAACGGTATCCACGATTTTTTCTGTTCTGTTCTGTTTCAATTCTCGTAACGACGTTCCCCAAATGGCTCAGCGGTGCGTTACTATAGTTGCACACATCTGGCGCCGAGTGTCCGTCTATCACGATATTTTCTATCGACAAAGCGCCTATTATGCGGAAAATATTTTGTAACGGATAATTTGATTGGCTGTGATGGATGTTGTTCGCACCCAAGAAATGGCGCAGTGGGAAATTCGATTTACGAATATGCCTTTGGCCAAGGGTACGTAAAGCCTCATTCACACGATCAAAGTTTCTTTGTCACAGAAACTTTAACAAAGAAAGTTTAAATTGGCATATTTTTTTCATTCACACGAGCACATTTTTCTATGACAAACCTACTTGGTCACAGGAATTTTGCCCGTGTGAACGAGGCTTATTAAGGCATCCTTGGCTTGCGAAGATGTGCTATGACATAAAATAGTGCTTTATCAATTCAAAATGTTTAAGAAAAGAAGTACACTACAGAAACAGTAGCGAACTGTGCAACACCTGCGGCCAACACTGCAAAACGTTTTACTTCAATATGACTGCTATACCCCGTATCGAAATGTATTTCATCCGTCCGTTTTCTTCCGTAGAAAGCGACTGCCATGACCCGTATACGTGAAAATTCCATACGGTATGAAAGACGCCGCTTTTGCTCAAGTGTTATCAATCAACGTGATCTTACTTATGAATTTATATTTGCTTTAGATATCTGGCTACCAAAAGACATCAAAATATATTTATAAATTATTTACTTCTAGGAGAAATTAAGATTACAAAGACAAAATTCGATGGCAAAATCCATCCTTTTCATATTCTTGTGAAATTTCTCGTCAGTAACACAGATAAAAACGAGAACGATGGCATGTAAATATATACATGATTACATACAAAAACGACAACTATCTATCTGCCACAAAATACATGCATAAAGTAGAAAAAATAAAGAAAATAACTCACCCGCGAAAAGGCACGTGCCTCGGAAAACATCTGTATTTTCCGTACCCGACCGGATTCTACCAAAATGTTAAAGGTCGAATGTACGGTGTGATCTTTCACTTACTCTTTCATAACTGATATATCCATATTGAATATGCTTGCACGTCTGGGCAGCGACTATATTGACTTATCAATCTGCTTGATACAAGAATTGAGCCGCGACACGAGAAAACCAAAAAAGTGGTTGTGCGCCCAGCGCAGACTCAGATCAGCCTGGGCATCCTCCCAGTCTGATCAGACGCTTCGCTAAGCACTTAAGGGGTAGCTTAGAGTCTAAGCTACTTTCATGCGGACAGCGAAGACTCTGATCAGACTGGGCGGATGCCCAGGCTGATCTGAGTCTGCGCTGGGCGCAAAACCACATTGTTGGTTTTCTCGCGTCGCGGCTCAATGCTTTCAAAAATGATTACTATTATTAAGGGTGTACATTTTTTTACGTTTTAATAGCTCGTTTTTGCCTGATTGCATATTTTAAAAAAAGAAATTCGATTTTAATTGACCAAGGACATTCATCAATGCAATAATGACAAAGAAATTATAATTGTTGTTGATATCTTTGGAGGTTTTTTTTTTTTGTTTTTTTTTTTTTCTTTCCTTTGTTGGTAATAAAATTATATGGAAAACTACACAAAGACTCGAGGTATTTGGGGAAATAAAAAAAAAATAAAAGAAAAATGAACCCAATACTTTAAAAATACAAGCTATCATGATGATAGCGATTTTTATCGAGAAACAGCCCCTTTTTGTTACCCCTGAATATTTGCCCTGTCGAGGGCCCTGAGGGCCCCTCCCTTGCCACGTGTGATCCCAGCTTCCTGATTGGAGGTCGGTTTGCCTCTTTGATGCTGCACAGGGCAACGCGTGGTCTTTCTTTCCAACCTCGTGGCTGAGCAGTCAAGACGCCATTTTCAGTTCCTGTGCTCAAACGTTTTTCAGCTCCTTTTCTCAAACATTTAGTCGAAAATCTGGATTTTGTTGGAGGGATCTTGTCACATAAACCGCGTGAGTAATGGCGTTTTCTTTGCCTAAAGTGCTTTTGATGGGCCATAGTTTTATTGGTCGGTTGCAGCAGGCGTTGTTCTCAGAGAAGCATCCATATTGCATTCCGAATTTTGGTTTGCAGCAATGCAGTGTAAATTTTTTTACGGTCCCGGGATGGACGATCGGGGACAAAGCGGATAAATTTGAGCCTTTGCAGCAAAGAGTGCGACCGGTGTTTCAAAGGGAGCATTTTGATGCGGTAGTGATGCAACTGGGGGACAACGACTGTTGCAATAGTGGGTCGTTTAGTGCATTAGGGTTGGCATCATTGTTGGAAGACTTTGGGCAGTGGTTGGTGAAAGAATGTGGGGTAAAGGTGGTCTATATCTGCCAATTATTTACACGACCACGGCCTAGAAATGTGTCGCCTGCAGTGTATGAGGAGCGGCGACTGAAAGTAAACGAGTATTTGGAGGTCCTGCTGGAAGCCTCGGCCTCCCTAAAATTATGGAAACACCATAGAATTTTTGAAAGTCCGTTCTACATATTTGTGAACGATGGATGCCATCTAAATGAGGTTGGAATGAAGAAATTTTATAAATCCATCAGGCAGGCCATAATTCTGGCGGTTGAAAATGCAAAATGAGTTTTGTGATCCCTGTTGCATTGCAGGCTTGAATTATATTTACCTTTATGAGCTCCTCCCAGGGGGTCTCTACCAAAAAAAAAAAAAAAAAAAAAGTTGAGACATTTAATATTGGTTCCTTATAAAGGACATATTCCCTTGTTTTTCCGGAACCCTGGGTAGAGTTCAGTTTGCTCAGCTGCTTGCGTTTGCTGGCGGCTTTCAAACAAGCTCCTTTTAGCTGAAAGGTAAAGTTGAATTTAAACAAATAACCCGTTTTCTCTGAACTTTGGGAGGGGGTCATTTTGCTTGAAGCTGCTTGCGTTTGCTGGCAGCACGCAAGACCAGTTGCAGTTGGTCTCCTGGTTTTAGCGGGGTGTTGTGGTGGGCTCTGGTGATATAGCACCTCAAGCTTCAGTAGTGAGGCAGCAAAAAAAAAAAAAAAAAATAATAAATAAATATATAAAAAAAAAAAAAAAAAAAATAATAATAATAAAAAATAATGATAATAGATAAATAAAAAATAATGATAATAGATAAATAAAATACTTGTATTGAATAGATCTAGGCTCTAGGCTAGTCTAGAAACATCTTTCTTGCATGCATTTATTAATTTGGAAAGTCTTGAGCAAGACAGTGTGCGAATTGTTAATTTTTTTGAGTCATTACAACACTTATCCCGGCCTTTTGGGTGTACAGTGGCAATATTATCCCTAGTTTGTAGCTAGAGCTACCGTATTTATTTACTAAGTGCCTCCATGACAGAATCATATTATTGTTATATAAACTTATATTTATTTATTTTTCTGTTAGGGAGTGGTCTCTCTCTCTCTCTCTGCTGTTGTTTTACTCTGTCAAATGCTACGCATTTGGGAAAGGAGAAACCCCAAACTGGGACACGATTTTAAAGGCTTTTCATCTTAGGGAATAGGTACGGTATAATGCCACTGTACTTATCCCAGTTCATGTATTTGGATATTTAAAGTGATTGATCCTGGATTTCAGGTTATGTCTATCCTGATTGTTAATTTTTGGTGGGCCTCTTTCTTTGTAATGAGCTCTTAAGAGGCTAAATGGTAGATTTCTGATAGTGCTGCATGCACATTCCATCACAGCTAATATTGCATTGAAGTTTTGTTATAATTAAAATTATGAAATCATGTGAGTACTAACAAGTCTATAGAAAGTGACAGTTTCGCTCCAAGCTATGAAATTTTGAAATGAAGGGAGGTAACTTTAACTGGCATAGATGGTTAGATTTCTGGGATCTGTCTTGTGTTAAAATAGCACGGGAACGCTGGTGCAGGATTGACTCCTACAGCTTTCACAATAAGCAGGGCTCGAATTTAACTCCTATGCATATTTCTATAGTTTTGCAGGTGCCCAGACTTGTTTCTCGCAGATAAAATTTTTGAATAGACCTAGCAAATTAAAGGCAAAAACAACCTTCAACATAGAAAATGGGATGTTGAAATTTAGCCTTCAGGGTGCCATCATGACAGGCATTCAGAAACTATTTTCAATTGTTTAGACAATTTGTGTTTATGTCTGGTCAAAATATGTTGAGGTTTAGTGCATCCCTTCATATCTGCATGGAGATGAACGAAATATTAGGGCACTTTTGCTCCTGGAAAAATCGCAAATGCCATGCAAAATCATAAATTTCACATTATTATTTATTTATTTTGATTTCAATATTTTTGCGAGTTAGCAAGGGGTAAATTTCGTGCCCTGGAAATGTGTATGCATGATTGAGTCATGCATGTTTCAAAACAGTTGCGAACAGGTTCTAACAGAGTCGATTAGAAAATTCAAAGTTGATTATGTTTTGCAGGATGGAGCGGGGTCGTACTAAGGCTAGGACAAACCGGATGGCAGTTAGATCTCTGGCGGCTGCAGTTTCCCAAGCAAGGGCTGGAGGGCGCAGAAGCCGTAATTCAGTGATAAGGTGCCGTAGCAACCAAACTGTTCAGTCGGAGGGACAGAATAGGGCTGTGACTGATTCCACTACTAACAGTACGAGTCCTCCTACAGTGGATGTGACGGCATTAGCTTCAGCTCTGGGCCAAGCGTTGGCCCCCATGATCACAGCTTCATTGAGTCAAATGGGCTTCAGTTGTGCTAGTGGTGAAATGCTCAATGACAAACACAGTTCTGACAGGGGTCAAGGTCACAGCGAGCATAGTAATAGGGGAGTGAATGATGTGCAACAGAGTGGCGAACATTCAGGCCAACTTGGCCATGAACATTCAAAACAGGGGTCCAGCATCGAGCCAATGGACTTGCATAGTGAACATGATGACCAAGCGCTTCAGCAGTCGAGAGATGTACAAATCGTTTCAGTTCAGGGACATGACAGTCAAACACAGACACAACATAACATACTTCCTAACAATATAGATGACCTACATTTATCTCATTTAGTGGCTGGGTGCCAAGCACAGTCAGGTGCGCAAGCTGTAGGGCTCACCTCATCCTCCAGTTGGGTTGACGGGCCCACATTCGTCCCATCCAAACTGCCGTTGTACGCAATGGTTCCTATGAAGAAAAGAGAGCAGATTTGGCGGGGCGAATTTGTCGAGTTGTCAACCCTGCAGGAGGAGGAGCCAGATGATGTGTTGTTTAATATGAAAACCGGCAAAATCACACCTGCACCATCCAAGAAAAAGTTCCTTACAATAGAGCAGTGGACGGATGCTTTTTCAATTTATGCATCCGTTTACCGCATTAAGTATCCACAGGAGGCTGAAGCTTTGGCTTCCTATATGAGTTTGATACGACGTATTGCGAGCGAGCGTGGAGCATGGTTCAATTATGATAGGCAATTCCGTAAACTAAAGGCAAACTCGGCATCTTTAAAGTATAGATGGGATCAAAGAGAGGATGAACTTTTTTTCTTAGCCTTGAATAAGCGTCAGCTTTTTCGTCCCGAAAGGGGAAATTTCCAAGAAAGGAAATACAAAATTGTGTCATGCTTCAAATACAATAAGGGAAGCAACTGTCCTGGGTGCTCCTACCCCCATAAGTGCGGAGAATGTGGTGGACCACACCCTTTTTTCAGGTGTTGGAATAAAAACAGGAGATTTCAATCAAACAAGTCCCGGGGGGAGGGGAATAATGCCCCAAGTGCCGGTGGCGGACAAAGAGGTCAGGGGGGCCAAACTCAGTCCAACGTGGGAGCGGCTAGACCAAGGCCAAGCAATTAGGAAAAAATTACCTACTCCTGTTATTGTAGAACGCCTGGCAGAGCTTTTAGTTGGCTATCCTAGGGATCAATATGATTATGTCATCGATGGGTTTACAAATGGTTTTCGCATTGGGTTTAATGGTATTCGCTCTCCTCAGTCATGTCGCAATTTGAGGTCAGCTAATCAGCATCCAGACATTGTAACTTCCAAGCTTGAGAAAGAGGTAGCAGAAGGTCGTATTGAGGGTCCATTTAAAGAGGTTCCCTTTGACAACTTAAAAGTATCACCTTTGGGTCTGGTTGAAAAGAAAACTCCGGGGGAATACAGGTTAATTCACCACTTATCATACCCTCGGGGGGCGGGTACATCTGTAAATGCCAATATCCCCAGTGAGTGTGCAACAGTATCCTATGCGGGTATTGATGATGCCATATCTTTAGTAAAAAAGTTAGGGCGTGGCTGTTTTATGGCAAAAACCGACCTGAGAAATGCATTCAGACTGGTTCCCGTACATCCTCTTGACTATGAACTTCTTGGGATTACATGGCAGGGAAAATTTTATTTTGATCGATGCCTAAGTATGGGCGGCAGTTCCAGTTGTAGGATTTTTGAGGCAGTCAGTTCGGCCCTACACTGGATAGCAGAACACAAATTTGGTTGTTTGATGGTGCATATTTTAGATGATTTCTTTTTCGCTGGTTCAAATTACGAAACATGTCTCGAAGCCCTGTTACAATTTTTGAAGCTCTGTGGGTACTTGGGTTTTCCTATAGCGCAGGACAAAACCTTTTTTCCTAAAACATCAATGGACTTCGTGGGTATTACGTTAGATTCTTGTATTATGGAAGCCAGATTACCTGTGGAGAAAGTCCAAAAGTGCTTGCAGGTCCTTACTGACTTCATCAATAAGAAATCATGTAAACTACGTGACCTGCAGGCGCTTTTGGGCTATCTGAATTTTTGCAGCCTGGTTGTTGTGAGTGGTAGAGCTTTTTTGAGACGCTTATATAATTTGACCATAGGCGTAGACCAGCCATACTACTATGTTCGGCTGGATAATGAGGCTCGAAAGGACCTACAAACATGGTACAAGTTTGTGCAACAATTTAATGGCAAATCTATGTTTATTTCGGACAGAATGGTTTCCAGCGTGGCACTCCATTTATATACAGATGCTGCAAAGTCCTTAGGCTACGGTGCTTTATATGGATCCTCCTGGTTATATGGACTTTTCCCCTGCGAATGGCAGAGTTTTTGCATAACTTTTTTGGAGCTTTACCCAATTGTCCTCGCGGTTCACATATGGGGACACCTTTGGAAGAACCACTGCATAATATTCCATACAGATAATCAGGGATTGGTTTACATTCTCAATTCAAAAACTTCTCGAGATACGAGCATTATGTATTTGGTTAGGGCATTAGTTTTGGTATGCATGAAATATAATATTCTGTTTCAGGCCATGTTTGTAAAAGGATCTGATAATATTTTGGCTGACTGTCTTTCTCGCCAACAGGTAGAGAAGTTCAAGGCATTGAGTCCCAACAGCAACCCACATCCAACGCCAGTGCCACCAAGCTTGGAGCCAGTGGAATTTTGGCGAGCTTTAACATCTTGCTGAGTTCGTCGTTAGCGCCTTCTACTAATAAGATATATGCAAACGCAATCGCTGCTTTCGAAAAATTTATTTCCGATATAATGCAGAGAAGGTGCGTTTTGCCTTGTTCGGTGATAGACGTTGCATTATTTGTAGCAAATTTGCATCATGAGGGTATGGCCCCCAAAACAATTTCCACATATTTATCTGCAATATCTTACGTACATAAAATCAGAGGATTAGATGATCCTACTCAGTCCTTTTTAGTGCGCAAATTAACTGCTGGGGCATACAGACTGCGTCCGACATATGATTTAAGATTACCCATTACCATTCCAATTCTCAATAGACTGATATTTTCTTTACAGCATACCACAGCTAGTAGATATGACTATGTTTTGTTCCGCGCAATGTTCTTATTTGCATTTGAAACATTTGCTCGCATAGGTGAGATCACATCAAATAATTCTCTCGCCTCTGTGGTAAAGTTCTCTGATGTGCGCATGGTTGCGGAACAGGGTAGGCAGCAAGTAGAGGTAACTTTTCATCAGTTCAAGCATAATTTAACAAAAACACCACATAGGATAAGTTTTGGAAGGGGCTCGGCCTGTTGTTCTGCTGCAGGCTCTGTATTTGAATATCTCCAGTTGAGGGGTTCAGCAGAGGGACCATTTTTCTGTACCGTTTCAGGGAAACCTATACCTAGGTACTTTTTTGATCAGCAACTGCACCGATCTCTTAATTTCTGTCGGTTGGATAATGCTAGATACAAGGGTCACAGTTTTCGCATAGGGGCAGCTTCTCATAAGGCCGAGCTGGGCTATTCTGATGCTCTAATAAGGTCGCTTGGACGTTGGAACAGCAATGCATTCAAGAAGTACCTGAGGATGCATTCGGCATAACGTATGATTGTTACTCGAGTAATCGTGGCCTGAAACTTGGAAACACTGGGGGCTTGCGTTTGCTGGCACCCCTTATTTAATTGCTAGATATATGTCCACGCAGGTATGTGCAGGGATACTTGTAATGGGGGTAATAAACATGCAAGGTTTGAGTCTGCCTGCGTTTGCCGACAGCCTCAGAAGTCCAAGCATCTTACATTTTCTGTCATGTATAAAATTTGGTGGATACTGCAGATGAGCTGATTATGGATTAATTAAGGCTGTTTGCGTTTGCTGACAGCCTCTAAAACATTTATGGCCTTCTGTATTAAATTTTTGTAAAGTTGAGGAACCATACTAACGAACACCTTTACCCTGGTTTTGCTGTATTTACATGATGCAAGCACTGGGTGATGATGTGGATGGAGATTTTCATAGTTAAGCAGCTTGCGTTGGCTGGCTGTTATCTGAGGTTCATGCATGTAAATGTGTTATAATATACCATATTATGGTAGTTATCATATACTTTGAATTTCCTCACAAGACGAGTTATGATTGTGTCAAGAATTTGAATATTTACCACTGAGACCAGTATCAGTCTGCTGCTGTTTTTCTTTCTTTCTTGATGGGGCAAACCATGTCGCCCTTTTGCCGAAAATTAAAAGTGAATGTGGAAAGTGCGATGTTTGGCAAAAGGGCGACCTGGTTGTATGGCAGTAGTGTTGCCCCATCTGCTTTCTAGATGAGGTCATAAGATTATTTTATCTTTTGGGAAGTTTATCTTCATTACATGCTATATGAAAATTTACAAGATTCAGAACTATTAATTAGGTTTGTGAAATTTTTCCAATAAATAAAACCCATGGATACAACACAGTTGTATCCACAGCAGCAGCACTGTGTTGGTTATTTTATGTTCATCTAAAAATTAGAGTGTTGCATTTGCATGCAGGGGGTCTGTCATGCGAGGGGGCTTCCCCCTTTTATACTGTAAGTCCTTGCAGATAGTCTATTTTGACTATACGTGTTATACCTTTCACACCCCGGTTTCTAGCAATTTTTCCTGGGAGAGTTTGATTCACACCCCTGGATGCATATGCTACACTTTTAGAAATGTGACAGTGCGGATCTCACAAGCAGAGGGGATGCTATGCCCCTCTGTAGTGTTTTCTGCTCTTATTATGGTGGCGGAGGTGAGATAAATACAAGCTATCATGATGATAGCGATTTTTATCGAGAAACAGCCCCTTTTTGTTACCCCTGAATATTTGCCCTGTCGAGGGCCCTGAGGGCCCCTCCCTTGCCACGTGTGATCCCAGCTTCCTGATTGGAGGTCGGTTTGCCTCTTTGATGCTGCACAGGGCAACGCGTGGTCTTTCTTTCCAACCTCGTGGCTGAGCAGTCAAGACGCCATTTTCAGTTCCTGTGCTCAAACGTTTCCTCCTCCTCCCTCCTCCTCCTCAATGGTGTGGTAGTGTTGTGGGGCAGGGCAGTAGTGTTGCCCCATCTGCTTTCTAGATGAGGTCATAAGATTATTTTATCTTTTGGGAAGTTTATCTTCATTACATGCTATATGAAAATTTACAAGATTCAGAACTATTAATTAGGTTTGTGAAATTTTTCCAATAAATAAAACCCATGGATACAACACAGTTGTATCCACAGCAGCAGCACTGTGTTGGTTATTTTATGTTCATCTAAAAATTAGAGTGTTGCATTTGCATGCAGGGGGTCTGTCATGCGAGGGGGCTTCCCCCTTTTATACTGTAAGTCCTTGCAGATAGTCTATTTTGACTATACGTGTTATACCTTTCACACCCCGGTTTCTAGCAATTTTTCCTGGGAGAGTTTGATTCACACCCCTGGATGCATATGCTACACTTTTAGAAATGTGACAGTGCGGATCTCACAAGCAGAGGGGATGCTATGCCCCTCTGTAGTGTTTTCTGCTCTTATTATGGTGGCGGAGGTGAGATAAATGAAAATGTCTTAAATGCGTAGGTGTAACCGTATCTGTAAGACAGAATCAAATCATATTATTGAAACCCATTTATGACAATTGGACTCTTCAACCAGGCTCTTTGGACAGGTCAATTTTCAATTTAAGGGGTGTCATATTTATTTTATGTTATTGTTACTAATTATCTGTCAAAAAGATAATCTGATCTGGGTCTACACTGTTGACTAATGCCTCTTTTATGTGTCTCCAAGCGTTGATGGTTAAATGAGCCGCGACGTGACAAAACCAACAATGTGGTCGTGCGCCCAGCGCAGACTCAGATCAGCCTGGGCATCCGCCCAGTCTGATCAGAGTCTTCACTGTCCGCATGAAGGTAGCTTAGACCCTTAGCTACCGTTTGAGCACTTCAGAAAGAGTCTGATTAAACTGGGTGGCTGCCCAGGCTTATCTAGGTCGGCGCTGGGCGCACAACCACATTGTTGGTTTTCTCGTGTCGCGGCTCAAATGTCCATACAGGGGCTCGCGTATTACAAGCCAGTGACACCACCTAATGAAAACAAACTCTAAACAAAACATCAAGGCAAATATTAACAAACAGACAGACAGATGGTATATATATGCCAGCATTATGAGGGTCGAGGCGGGTATTTCGGACAGCGGGTAAATTCATCATGAGCCGTCTCATCAGGATTTACACTGTTTGTCCAGTTAGTTTTGTTTCAATTTCAAACAACTGACATATAAAGGAAACAATGTCACTGTCCGAATTTACCCGACTTGACCCTACTCTTGAAGCTGGGATTAGCACTAACAGCAATAACCTTGCTGTAGCAGTTATTACCCCCTGAAGTTAGGATATAAGAACAAATGCCTGGCTGTAGCAGTGATTACTCCTAAATATGGCAATAGTACTACCAGAAGACTTTACCTGTGTGAACACGGGGGTAATACCAATTTGGTTACCTGTGCTTTCGACCGAGTCTGTACTATGCAAAGTGGCTGTCGACCGAGAATACGATCGTAAGCATTACCAGTAACGGTAAATGATACTATTGTTAAAGACTTTCGACCAAGCTGATACTGCTGTCGCTTGTCTCGGTCGACAGCCACTCTTGCATGTATGGTAATTGACTGACTCGGTCGAAAGCACAGGTAGGGAAATTTGTATTACCCCCGTGGTGAAAGGACTTTTATGGTTAAGGCGAGGATTTCCCCCATTAGACCGGCACGACAGGTTCGAATTTTCAAAAGTATAAAGTCTACATATTTTTCTTAGTAATGCTGGCACAAATATGTAACCCGTATGAAATCAGATCGTTTGTGATTCAGACCCGAAGACATGGGGAGATAATCCAGGTTGGCCTTACCTACCCTAAATTCAAGGTTTTCTCATACCTCATTTTTTGTCGGAGTAAAATTATTGCAATCAGTCATTCATTCCTTAAATTTTTGTCATACATGCATGCTAAAAACATGCATATCACAATACAAAGCAATGATTTTCTTCTTGTTACGCCTGATTAGCATTTAAACTTGCATAACCGTAGTTATACTTCCGGTTTAAACGGCCAAAAGGGAACGCTTCACTATAATTAAAATACAAGTACTTCCCCCCACCCCCGTGACCCAGCATTTCCTTTATGCAGCAGACTTATGCATAGCAAGTACGCAATATATATGAGTGGGAAGCTGGGTCACACGGGGGGCGGGGGGGGGGGGGGGGGGGGGACGATACTCAGTAAGCCAAAGAAGAAGAATGGTCAAGAGTAGCACTGTGATCTTGAAGGATTAAGTTGTGTGCAATGACCTTGAAACGCGGTCAAGGTCACATACATATAGTCAAAACTATCCAGTGTTGTCTGTTATGTAAGTAATGTAAGTAAAAAAGGTGTGAAATGTATACAATATACCATTATTTCAACCGCCAGTTTGAGGATAATTTAGAATATTTACATTCTTGGTGTATTTACTGAAAAGCCCTATAGTAAACCATTGGAACGTAATGTAGTTTACATTCCAATAATTACATTGAGACACGCGACGTCAATGACGTCAATATAAACAATGTCTCTCTACAACCTGATTGGACATCAGCAACGTCATGACGTCATGCCTGCCGTTCTGCTGTTAGCAGAAAAAACTGCGTGTACATGTTTTACTGCTTCATTTTTTGCGCTTATAGAAGATTTTTCATGAAAGATTTGATTGAAACGAATGTAAATATAAGCAATGAACTTAATTTTTCTGATGTTTATCGAAGTGTAAACTACATTGGGTCACTAGCAAAGTTTACATGAACCCCGAAGGGGTTCATTCACTTTGCACGTGACCCAATGTAGTTTACACTTCGATAAACCTCAGAAAAATGAAATTCATTCCTTAAATATTTACATTCTTGGTGTATTTACTGAAAAGCCCTATAGTAAACCATTGGAATGTAATGTAGTTTACATTCCAATAATTACATTGAGACACGCGACGTCAATGACGTCAAAATAAACAATGGCTCTCCAACTTCATGCCGTCATGCATGCCGTTCTGCTGTTAGCACAAAAAACTGCGCGTACATGTTTTACTGCATCAATTTTAGCGCTTATATAACATTTTTCATTAAAGATTTGATTGAAACCAATGTAAATAGAAGCAATGAACTTAATTTTTCTGAAGTTTATCGAAGTGTAAACTACATTGGGTCACTAGCAAAGTTTACATGAACTCCTTCGGGGTTCATTCACTTTGCACGTGACCCAATGTAGTTTACACTTCGATAAACCTCAGAAAAATGAAATTCATTCCTTAAATAAATCTCAACAATGACGTCAACGTCAACGTAATTTTAACGTACTAACAGAGACAAACACTTGAGAATTCATTTGTCATACAAGTTACATATCATAGTCATAAATGCAAAGCAAAAGTCAGTGATCCATTAAAATTTTCAATTACATGTATGGGGAAAATTCACACCTTAAGCATAGAAGTCCTTAGCAATAGAGGTTTCAGCCGAAAAAGGTAGTCGATAACAAAAGTAGTACATGTATTATTTTATCATATTGTATTTTACATCATACTGCTGCTACTTTGCAACTTACGGCGTCGTGTTTGCATGTAGGTCTCATATAATGTCATCAGTCATATGATGTCAGTCGTAACCAAACAAAGTGAGGTAATCATTTCATCAGTAAAATGCCTGTCATTTGTTGAAAATCAGCATGGATATCCGCCGAACCTGATCAGAGTCTTCTTCTTGTGCTTTAATGCTAGCCAAGGGTGTACGCTTGCTCCATGCGGACAGTAAAGACTCTAATCAGACAGGACAGATTTTCAGGCTGATCTGAGTCTTTGCTGGGCGCACATGCTTCTTTGCTGGTTTTCTCGTGTCGCGGCTCCAGTGTGTTTATATATGCAAATAATCACAATCCATTGATATAATATGGACGGACGCTCGGCGCCCCGTTACTGCGGCTATGGATTCGTTCCGCTGAGGTGCGGGGACAACGTCGATACGAGAATTGAAATACTACTACTACATTGATATAATCTGGATAATAGTAGTTCGCCTTGTCTCTTCGGGGGTAGTAGTCCCTCTGCCTTACCTTGATATGCCTGTTAATGTTACGGCACGGCAGCTATCAACGTTGGATTCCAGAAGAGGAACAACGATGGAGACAGCACAGCATGGGAGCTATCCTCGAAGACACGGAGCAGCAGGATACAAGCACCAACATTAAAATACAAGCACGCACGCATGTCAGCAACACGCTAGCCAGCACACAAGCACGCAAACACACGCACGCACATACGCAAGCACTACATATTGCAAGCACGCAGATACGCATATGCATACTAACAATCAAAAAGCAGTGTAATGCCTCGATGGGGTGAGGCGTTTTATTTACAAGCGGGCACCCTATCGTTGGCATCATTACCGACAGCAGCAAAATTACTAACACGGCCTGCAACTTATAAATACTAACCACCAGAGTTAGTAAACATCATTATCCCCCATTAACAAGGGGATACAACCCATTTATTTTTTAAGACCCAAAGAGCGTGACCCATCCCTACAAACAACTTATTAAGGTTTTGTTATCCAGTATTAGGTTACATTGAAACGATTACGAGCTAGGCAAAGGGAACAAACTCCTACTGCCAAGATTAAAAAGCTCAAATTTAACGGGGAAGTTCAAAATTGAAACTTAATAGTTGCACCCACATTATTGCTCGATTAATTGATTAGAACTTAGAGAAATATGTGACAGGGTGCAACTATCCCAACCTTGGGGACCCGGCAAGGATCCCTATAGGGTAACTGCGTTAATCCCCACTTAGGTTTAAGGTCAATTTAAGGGACCTTAGCCCTGTTCCCAATTAAGAGGTAACAGGGAGAGGTTTTCATTTAAGGGCTAGCAACAAAAAGGACCCTATACGGGTCCTTAGTAATCTTAAGGGCTATAGTGGCCTACGGCTACTTGACCTGAGATTCGTAACAGCGCTGCCTCCCGGAGCGGCCTGGGGCCTGGTGGTCCTCTGGGTGTCGTCGCAGGGATCGGCTTTCATGGCGCCCTCCTCCATTTCCTGGACCCTGCTAATGTACTCCCTTTCCACTCCACGCATGCAGCAGCCGTAGGGCCTTGATGAGCAGGACTGACGGACGAATCAGACTAACGATTGACAATCATGGACGGACGATCGGCGCCCCGTTACTGCGGCTATGGATTCGTTCCGCTGAGGTGCGGTGGGTGGGGGAGTCGATAAGAGAATTAAAATACTACTACTACCTCGTTGATATAATACATTTACGATAGCTTTGCATTTGTATCCACATAGCGGAGAAAGAAGCTCGTTTATTACGTTACTGGAGTATTTCTGTATAACTTTCTTATTTTACATTTAAAAAACAATATTTCGTGTTTCTTTATTAAATATATAATTGTCTCATTGAGTAACCAGAGAAAGAACACAAGAGACTTTCAATGAAAATGTACAGTTCCAAATGACGTATAAGTATGTGCTGTCATGCATGTTCTTTGCGCGCATATCATTCTAAACACTTGAATATACCTCCAATGATATATAGAACTACTACTGAATATCAAGCAATCGGATACGCTAAGGTTATTTAAACAAAAAAATCTGAAATGCCCCTTGTATGTCTTAGAACGAATAATCATAAAACTTGCGATTGGAATAAGGCAGCGAAAGGAGAGTGATGAGCTCCGTCTTCCATATGCTGACCCAAGATACAGTGGGCCTCTGATTCCCAATCCCCCAACGGCCATTAGGCTACCTTTATCTTTTATGTGTCCTATTTTTTCTATGAATCTTCCTCATTTTCTCATGAACTATCCAAGGGACAGAGGATAACGACCTACAGTTTTTGAGGGAATAAGCTTTTCAGTAGACTCCTAAATAAAGGAAGTTATCAAGTAAAGGCTTTCCTGAACCGAGCTATTATCAATAACCATTGAAGTACCTATATAATATGTATGTAAATTGGTCCAATTTTAAACAAATTTACTTGACTTGTTGCAGAATAAATTCCATATAGGCATACTTTGTCACACTTTTTATTTGCCTTCTGTCTACCACACAGGGGCTTGTATCACTCTTTTTCAAGGTATGGTCATAGTTAAAGGTAGGTTCCTGTACTTTGGAATGCATCCAAATATAATTTTGATGAACTTTCATCCAAGGTGTTGGAAAGCACTTATAAAAGGGAATTAATAAGTTTCACTAAAAAGCGTAAATCAAAAAAATATTAGAAAAGTCGTTTTGCAAGGGATTTCCTAACTCTGCTTCGCACACCAGTTAGCGCTATTTTTAGTTCGCGTCAAAAATAGATAACGCAACTGATGCCATGCTGCATTGCATTTTGGGATAGTTTTAACCCATCCGCCATGCCAGGACCTCTATGAGAGCTCACATCAAGGGAAAATTGACCTTTGGAGAATGGCATCAGAAATTGCGCACTTATAGACATAATAAACATAGTTATTTTTAGAACTGGAATTCCAACAAAAGAAAATAAACGAAAAGGGAAAACGAATATTTTCTTCAACATGTGACGAGTTTCTCAGTAGCAACAAATTCAGAAAAATAAGAGAATTCAATACTGCTCAGAAAAAGACGAAATTATTTTGTGGACATAACTGACATCGCTAGCCCAGGAACCTACCTTTAAGTATACCGTATTAACCCTATTAAACATCCCGAGGCGTTGCATTTTACGAAGGTGTCTGATATTTATAAAGCATAAAATTTAGTAAAAAAATACCCCTAATACTGTTTAAAGTGTGAATGGTGAGCAGATGAATGGGTATGAATAAGAGAAAGCACCTCTTTTATTTTTCCCTCCTTTCTCAGTGAGGGCAACTCTTGAAGGAAAAAGGGAAAGACTTTGCTTCTCTAGGAGCAAAATCTTTCGTTTAAAAGTAGACTTAGCTAACAATACTAACACTTTCATCTTTTTTCTAATCTCACTATCATTCTTTTAGATCTCACTGTCACTTTTTTTTTTACTTTTACTCTTACTAACCCTGCGCATAACACTCAGTAGAGGGTGATGCAGTAAACATAGATAGATAGATAGATAGATAGATAGATAGATAGATAGATAGATATAGATAGATAGATAGATAGATAGATAGATAGATAGATAGATAGATAGATAACCTTCCCCAATAGAGGAAATATTGGTTCAGAATAAGACAAGTTGGAAATTATTAGTCAAAAGGACAATAAGGAACTATAGGACAGAACATCTTCGAATGGAGGCAGAAGAGAAGTCAACCCTTGAACGATGCCATCTTGATAGTCTTCAAATGGGAAATACCAACCCAGTCTGGGATACAGTCACCTCCAGTAGAATGGGTGTAATGCGGGCTATCGTAAAAGTGCGCATCCTAACAGGGACTTATATTCTACAAACACATAGAAAGAAATTCAGAATGGATGGAGAAACTAATGCGAGTTGTCCTTTATGCTGTCTTGAGGATGAGGTATACAGCCCGTTTCATATTTACGCAAAATCTGACTGTCTGAAATGTTTCTCTTTTTAAACTGAATTAGACAGGATAACGGTTTTCTCCGCTACTAAAGTGCAGGTGTACAACGGTAGTTTAGCTTCAAAGCAAACCGTCTTGTCACAAACTTAACGGCACCTGTCAGCGGTATTATTAACGCATAAATCACCAAGCACGTGGCAATTCTCTTCAACTGTGAAGTTACAAAATACGGTGAAATCAATCGAATAATAATAGTAAAAAAGGATAAGCAGTCAAGCCCGACTGCGTAAACAATGCGCTATATAAATGAGATAAGGCATTGTTATTATTATTATTTAATAGAAAAGTGCAGAGTTCCTGGTGGTTTAAAACGGCGGTGATAGTTTAGCACTAAGGGGTAAAGATGAGACAATCTGCAAGTATACGACACTCAGGCAATAAAGATAACATAATTCGCCGCCCGTGTACATACTGGTAATACTGGTCAATACCCCTACCTGAGCTGTCATTTTAATTGAGTCGCGACGTGAGAAAGAAGTACCTTTAGACACGGGCAAATAGCGAATATTAAGAACAGCCTGCAAGTCTGATCTGAGCAGAGTGTTCGCTATTTGCTGTAGACTTCATTTATTGTTGATCAGGAACGAGGTGATTTTGCTAACATTGCATATGCACAGGCTGATCCGAGTTTGATCGAATAATCATTATATACGTGCAAAAGTGGCTGTCGTTCGATACAGTCTATAAAAGGATCTACTCAGTCGATAGGGGAAGACGACTCGGCTTTTGGGACGCTATTACAAAAAAAGATCCGCGTGTTATGTGTATCTGCGCAGTTTACTGTACAGTCTGGTCAGAGCATACACCGTATGATTCACCTATCCTGCAACATGTGCCTATCATGCTGTTTTTACATATTAGTATATAGGCTTGTTTGGGCAACGACGCGGCTTGAATCCAAATGGTGTCATTTTCATAGGGTCAACACTTTTAATAAGAAAAGGATTTGCTCCATTCAGAAAGGGATGTAAAAATGAAAATGGCAGTGTTGCTTCCCCGAAAAGTGTGCCCATTCACCTTAAGACAGATCTTTCCCGATATCAACCAATACGGGACATACCATGTATCCTTTTCACTTCTAAAGTTTGATCAAATACATTATAAGATCAACTCTTAACCACAACAAACTGGCCAATCTGATCTGAGTCTGCGCTTCGCACAACCACATTGCTGGTTTTCTCGTGTCGTGGCTCATATGCAGGTGTACCCACACACATTAAAAGTTTGTTATAGTAAAGGCGACCATTTTACACATAGGGTATTTAGGTAAAATTTTCAATCACAGAAATCATTTCTCCGATTCTGAAAGGACGCCATCAGACTCAGTGCCGGGCTCAGATAGAAGATACACATCAATGATTCTTCCTTGGCTTCCTGGGGAAACAACTTTGAAAAGAAAAAATAAGATATTCGAACACGCAGCAAAACGAGGGAAAACTGTTACATGTATGAGCTGTAGGCCTAATGTTTAATAGTCCGAAAACTTTGAGAATTTATCCGCGCGGCAGAGTCAGTTTCGTTTTCATGTAAATACAAGTTCTGTGATTTTGCCATGCGGAGTTCTGATTTATAAAACAAACTTCTCACCTCTTATTTTTCCTTCATTTCGATGCATCTTTTAAAGTCCGAACATTTGATTATTGATCCGTGCGGCAAAATCATGTTTTCTATATTTCATGAATGAACTAATTAATAAGCTGTGACATATCTTTTAGCTATCAAACCAACAGTTTTACGGATTTGCATATCTAAGATAGTCAATTCAGTATACGTCAATCACCTTTGAGACTGCCCTGTTGCAGCGTTCGCTAATCAAGACACGCCACTTATTATTGTCGCGTGCAGGTTTAGTGATACAATTGAAGGTAAAACTTGACAGTTCTTACATCAGAAAGTCTATGCTTACTTGTCCGGGGGCTTATCAAAATACGAAGTTTTACATTTGCAAAGGCATTTGAGCCGCGACACGACAAAACCAACAATGTGGTTGTGCGGCCAGCGCAGACTCAGATCAGCCTGGGCATCCGCCCAGTCTGATCAGAGCCTTCGCTGACCGCATGGAGGTAGCTTAGACCCTAAGCTACCCTTTGAGCACATAAAGAAAAGACTGAGTAAACTGGGCGGATGCCCAGTCTGATCTGAGTCTACCCTGGGCGCACAACCACATTGTTGGTTTTCTCGTGTCGCGGCTCATTTGTTTTTGTTAAAATCGCTAAAGGGAAAATCGGCACGCACAAATTAACACTTACATGGACCACAAAAGTTAAAAAATAATCGCACAAATTCTGTTCATTGCTCCAGTGACCTAGTGGGAAAGAGCGCTGGCTCTTATACGTTACCTCTGTGACTGCTGTGGGTTCGAGCTTTGCTCAGCGCACAGGCCGACAACAGCTCTGCTTGCTAAACGTCAGGAGTTTTTCCCATGAGCTCCGGTTTTGGCTATTAAAAGGGCCTGTTAAGGTCAAGAATACGTATATGACTGGCGCAATTAATTACGTGCGTCGCGAAGGACGTTACGTCACGAAATACTTCCTAGTCAGTGTAATTTTCAATATGGCAGCCCCTTCGGACATTTAATAATAACGTCAAACATGGGGAAAACGGAGTTGTTGTCATTGTTTATTCAAGCCTTTTGCTGATATTGCAATGTTCTTTTCTTTCCCTGTATGTTTGAAGTTATTTCATCAACACAAGTGTATTTATACAAAATTAATGAGAGAGAGAGAGAGAGAGAGAGAGAGAGAGAGAGAGACTGACAGACAGACAGAGTTTCATATGTATAACAATTTAAGGCTGGCCGGAATACATGTTCCCTTCCTGCTTTCAGGGCTCACAGGACTTTTCAGACACACATATGAAAGGCGGAGCCCATCTTTCTCCTTTCTCTGCGTTATCTTTCCCTGATTTGAAAAAGCTACCCATTTATTGCTGGCTTGACAAAGAGACTTTTCCAGTCGCTTGCAAGCTGGCCGAATCCGGATTCGAACCCGCAACCGTCTGCGTCATAACCGAACGTCCGCGGCGCCGGTGGGATTATGCATCCGAAATAATTAATAAACCAAGTAAATGTATGCCAGCTGATTTTAGAGCTTTAGGGATCGGAATGTAAGATTTATTATAATGCCAATTTTTGCGATTTTCTGGACATCGAAAATTTTATTTTGATTACAAAATAATCTTGAATGGTACAATATTTCTTCCACTTGTTGTATGCCGTTGCCAAAGATATAGCGGGCCTCTTACTCACACCGCCCTACGGCCACTACGCTACAAGAAGTCTTTGCCTTTACCTATCCCGCCGACGGTGGATTTGGAAGTTGACCATGTAACTTACCATCATCTCGATATGACTAAAATACTGTCCAAAAAGTCAATTTTATCTGACTTCCATGGGCCACACCGACAGAACACGAGTCGTCAGTAATATGGTACATGCACACAGATCAGTCTGCGCATACGCACAGACTAATAATTCTCTTCGCTGTTCCTCACGGAATCATTGTACCAGAGGACAACAAAGGCTCTGGTAAGGTTGGGCGGGTGCGCACACTGATCTGAGCTTCCACCGACCGTATATGCCCCAAAGCACCCATTTTATCATGGCACGGCGCATTTTGTGATTTAGGGTAACGCAGTTTTTTATGTGCGGATCAGTCGTGTCGGCTACTGTTAGAAGTGTGCTTGCAATTTGTACTATTTTTTGTTTATGGAAGTCTGAAAAATAAATTCTTTCACTTAAGCCTCTTTCACGACATAAAGTTTCTTTGTCACAGGATCTTTAACAAAGAAAGTTTGCCAAAAATTTTGCGTTAACATGGAGCAAATTATTTGTGAAGAAAACTGTGGCATGGAATTTTTGTCAAATAAACTTTGGCAAGGAAATATTTGCTGCTGTGTTCAAACGATCGAACATTATTTGTCAAGGTTACCTGGACAAATAAACTTTGCCCGTGTGAACGGCCAACCATGCCACATTTTCTTTGTTGAATATACTTTGTTCAAAATTAAACCAATTTGATTATGAGCAAAGTTTTCTGTGCTTATCTCCATAGCTAGTTTCTTTGTTACATACATGTATTCTATGGCAAATTTTCTGTTCACACGGACAAATTTTGTTTGTCATAAAAACTTTCCCATATACATTTTTTTCTTTTCCAAACCTACTTTGTCACAGAAACTTTGCCCGTATGAACGAAGCTTAAGGAATTCATTCTGAGAACCCTATTAGTCCTCATCTTTCCGTATTCTCATAACGGTCTTAGCATGTCTTATAACGTCGCCAGTAAACGACTGCAACGTCGCTTATAAATGACGTCGCGGAATGGCGAAAATCTATACACACCTATGCTTGCTTATCAAGCGCTACTTGAAAAACGAGCTCGGTAGTCAAGGACTTTTCTTACCTCATTTTAATCGACAGATCCTGTGACATAAAATATCAGTTTTTGAAAAAAATCTATGTAGTGGTAAACAAGCTGTGTACGTTTAAATTTTTTCATTGCATTCCCATTGCAGTCAATGGAAACGGCCTAAAAATCTGATCTAGCGACTAAACGAACTCGGTGACCTATCTTTTTTATTGCACAATTCGATGTAACACATGAAAATGCACCCCTGTGCAAAATTTTAAAAAATTCTATGTATGTGCCATTTATGTATTCTTGACCTTAATTAAACACTGGTTTTCTTTTTTCTCTTTTTAAGCTTGCCAATGACTATATCATTAACATCATGTCAAATAAGAAGTTCGCATTTTGTACATATTTCAGTTCAGTTCAATTGCATTTGATAATAGGGTGAAAGGGAGGCGGGTCATATGGATCAATAATAATTATGAGACTACCAATAAGACTGATGTACTTTAAGCTGACTAAATAAATTTTGACAGACATAACAAGTTAGTTCGACACAACCGTAATAGCTTTGTTTACGGTATCTTGACCACGGGCTTAATGTGGATCCTGACAATGCGGCTCTTCCCAAATGGATTTGAAGTCTAGTTCTTTTGTTGTGTTCAAGAACATTTACTGACCGTTCCAAGGCGGTACTTCTGTTGTGGTTCTTCAATTTTAGGTGTTCTTAGGTCCGCTTGTCTGTGGTCTTCTGGCGATATGGTCACCTGTGAAGCTGCCCACTTTGCTCTCCCTCTCTGTGTGTGTGTGTGTGTGTGTGTGTGTGTGTGATTTATAATAGAAAATAGGTAAAAGTAAATGTTACTGTTGTTTTTGATGACCGCCTATTTGGGAAAGAGCTGTTAAATGAAATCAAAAACTGTAAGTTAGTGTAAAGAAACCATAATAAATAAGACGAAGCAACATTGGGCATAACATCACCTGAAACTGAACCTTAAAACGAATGAAGGAATAGGGAAGGTAAAGATCAGCCTGCGCTTCCGCGCAGTCTGATTGCGTAGATAATCTGATACTGGGGAATAAAAGTGAGGATTCAGTTTGATCACATTACACAGCGTGATGGCATAGCTTGCATTTTTAGGCGAGGCATATCATATCGCGAGTGTGTTGTCCATAGTCGAAGTCATCAGCTCAGCTGCATGCAGTCATGCATCAAAAGGTTAATCTTTTACTGCTGGGTTGACAAAATTTTCAGTCGTTGACCGAGCCGGGTTTCGAAGCCGCGACTTTCTGTGCAATAGCTATGCGCTCTAACAAATGGACTACGGCGTGACACACAAATCACTAGAAAACTGTGCAGTCCAAAAGTCTGTAACTCTGGTAACACACGTTGGTTGGTTGTTTTGAGTTTAACGGCCCTTTGAGACAGTATTTCAGTCTATATCGGGCCGTCTCCCAAAGAGAGGGAGAAAGAAGAGAGGTGTGATAGCTCGAGAAAAATGTCCAAACAGCCCACCTGCACCTACTGCAAGCAAGGACGCCACGGAATTGGAAGTTATACCCAGCACCATCGCACCACCAAATCACCCCGGTAACACACGTGAGAGTCGTCAGGCTAAAAGTAATGCTTTAGCTGTTGTGCACAAAACACAGGTTGGTCTGAGTCACCAAAGCCCACATATGCCCTAACGCCCTTTTACGCGTCAGTAAAAGGGACGATGGGAAATTAGCGAGCTGCCCAGTTTGGGATTAGACTCTGCATTCGTACATAAATCCCGGGCTCGAGATGCGTTGGAAGCGGGTATCTTTTCAGTCATAAACAGCCTTTCATGATCACAAACCCATCGTCCTGATATAGCTGAAATTATGTTTAAAAGGGCGTAAAATCGTGATTCATTCACCATCGACAAAAATTTATAGGTTTGATTTTCAACAAATTAATCTGATAAAGGTAGCAGATCCGAATTTTTTAGCTAGTCAAAGCAGCTAAACATCTTTTCAAGCGCAGAAATTGATTGACACTTCCGGCTACTGATTACATCTCTCTACCGTTATATTGTCATGTGTACTCAATACAAGAGTCACAGGTCTTTGAGACGTTACAGTTATGTCTGTCACTGACCCGTTAAATCGTATAGAGAAAGTAAACGTTGTAGACGCTCATATTTCGCAAAAATATGAAATTTGCCATAGTTCATATGCTGATACGTTGTCTTGCGTTCTGTGCAGTACGCTCGATATATATGAGTGAACTCAAACAGTGTCTTCAGACCTCACTAGGGCCCTGTGCATGGGCAAATTGTATCAAGGACTCTAAAACGTTAGTTCAGTTGATAATAGACTGTCAAAAACTGGTTCCTGATACTCTACCGGACAATACAGAACTCTTGAAATCTATTGAAATCAAAACAAGACTGTTACATGTATGTTATAAGTTGCATCTGAATATGTTATACTGTTACATGTATGTTATAAGTTGCATCTGAATAGGTTATACTTGAACAATGTCAACAAGGGGGGTTCCAGTCGGGGTGTGGCTGTCGACTTTACACAAAATAAACTTCAGATAGACAACATCAGTGATTAACATCACGTGCGCCTATACACAGGCGGAGAATACACAAGAAAGAAAGAAAGATAGATAGATAGATAGATAGATAGATAGATAGATAGATAGATAGATAGATATAAACTTCAGATAGACAACATCAGTGATTAACATCACGTGCGCCTACACACAGGCGGAGAATACACAAGAAAGAAAGAAAGAAAGAAGATAGATAGATAGATAGATAGATAGATAGATAGATAGATAGATAGATAGATAGATAGATAGATACCTCATCCTCCTGGTGAATGATTGTCCTTCCTGGTGAATGATTGTCCTTGGACGTATCACCAGTAAACAATTCTGATTCTGATCCAGAGAAGCAAACATGGATTCATGCAAGTTAATATAACATTTTTAAAATGAAGCAGGGGCGTTTATAATATTAGAGAAGAGCATTTATTATGATTAATACGGTATAATATAGTTATGTTTCATTATGACTCCGGTCTGAAAAAGAGCGATACAAGCCCCGGTGGTTGGACACGGCTGTCGGATGAATAGGACGAGACTTTGGAACATTTCCTACTGCGATGTAACAGCCTAGAAACAGTGAGGCAATCAATACTGGGTGATTTGAGCCAAGTGCTATTAGAATCTACAGAAAGAACTTTTAACCATTTAAGTACGGAAGATAAACTCCGAGTGCTGGTAGACTGCTCATTTCTACAACTGAGGCATTTAAATAACAGAACAAGAGCAGAGTACATATCTAAAGTGGACTTTCAATGTAAGAGACTAGCATATGCACTACACAGTATGAGATACCAGACTTTGAGCTATGTAGAAACGAGAAAGCGATAGGGGTGACAGCCTTACTATGAGATATCTCTTAGAAACATTACAAGGAAATTACACACCGAACCTTAATGTACATAATTAACTGTTCCTGTGAATAGTGTACATATTTATACCCCACCATAAACCTTTTAAAAAGTTTTAAAGACATTTTTAGAGTGTATCTAATCTTAATTGGCAACAAACTCTTTTTACATGCATATGCATGGTTCTCCTATGCAGGAGGTGAAGAATACAGAATACAGAATAGCCGCTTTGTAAAGTTCACGTGGCGGTAAGTTTCACAGGAGCTGAGAAACGGGTACTTTCAAGATTGATTTAATTTTTCTTTTAATTCTTTATACCTGTGTGCGAGAAAACCTGTGCTCGCTCAAGAATTTAGTTTACAAGTAGCTGTTTTACTCAGTAAAATTCTCATCCCATTATTTAACCACTGAGAGTGTTTTTTTATAATCGCCATGTATTAGAATTTCGCCTGGCATATAATTTCGTCAGTCTGACGATGACTGATTCTGATTCTGACCCACCTCATGTTGACCCAGTTTCTCTGAGAAGGTCGGTCAGTAGACACGGGGGTAATACCAATGCTTCTACCTATGCTGTCGACCGAGCCGGTACTGCGTATTTGGCTGTCGATCGAGAATTACGGCTTTCGACCGAGCAGTACGGCTGTCGATAGTGTTAGTATCCAAGTTCGGGTGCCTTCTGAGCTACGAAAAATAAAAAAAGAAACATTTTAATCACCGCCGATCGTCAAAGAGGTGTTGAACTTTATATCTGATCTCTTGGTAAGCGTTGGGACACAAAGATCTTTACGAAAATGTACTTGGTATCAAAAACTTCCATTTTCTTCGTTTATTTGCAAAATTTCAGCGTTTACAACTGTCAGAGACAAATAAAACTGCCTTGACAGTTTGCTTTGCAAAGGAGCTCTGGCGAACTAATATCATTAGCCTCATTTATTGTTTCTGCTAGATGTTATGAGCGATCTAAAAAAGTTACAATACGGCTGTCGATGACCAATGATACGGCAGTCGATTGTAAAAATATTTGCACGGTACGGCTGTCGATAGTGATTGGAGATGGCATGTTGTGGATTTAAGTCAAAACCAACGCATTTTATGGGATTTTTTGGTTGAGTCTGTACAAAACGTCACTCAACAGACTATAGTGTAAGAACAAGCCGCTTAATACAGTCCCTTTGTATATATGAAGCACAGGAGTAATGAAAATAAAACTAAGCGTTTAAAGGCGTTCCTAGGCGACGGTTATTAACGGTAGTTAATATCACTTGGGGTAGGTGATTTGTATCGTATTTTGTATTGCTGAAGCTGTTGTTATCACGTTTAAATGTAAGCTTTAGCAGATTTACAACCTCGGCTGGGGAAGAGAGAGCTAATTGTTGTGATATTGATTACTTGTTTTTTTTGTGGATTTTGTTTGGAGGGGTTTTCTCTTCTTCTTGATGCCTGTGATAGGCTACGTCATTTGATTGCAGCACTCTCTGGGCATTTCATTTTACATTTAGCAAATAAAATGTACAGTGTTTGCAACGTATTTTATGTTTCGCACAGCGAAGACTCAGATCTGCTTGGTCATCAGCCCAGTATGATTAGATTCTTCGGAGACTGCATGAAGGAAGTTTAGATCAAATCAATCCATCGAGCACAATGAACACTCTTATCAAACTGAACGAATCTGATCTAAGTCGTTATTTGGCCTAGCATCAATTTGCTTTTTTTTTTGTCCTGCAGCGGCTCGAATACTTTCCTTTGAAGAAGATCTGATATGATTCTACACCGCTTGTCCAGATCCTTCTGGTCATATCTACTCGTAGGATCGTTTCATTTTGCCCGGTTGGCTCAACTGCATACGATCTCTCTCTCTTTCTCTTTCTTATTCTCTCTTTCTCTCTCTCTCTCTCCGTCTCTCTCTCTCTCTCTCTCTCTCTCTGATGAGATATTTTCAATTTAACAAATACAACTGATGTTATTTTTCTTAGTTTTCACAATCAAATGTGATTTAAAATCACATGGAACATAAATGAACTTCTCACAAATCTGTGTCCAGTGGCACCAACCACCGGCCGCCTGCCCAACTTCATAAGCTGGCTGGAGGCTTGAAATCTGAGATGAAGGGTGATGAACCTTTTCAAAAGTTTCGTCATGAAACTTTACAAAAGTTTCGCTATGAAACTTTTCAAAAGTTTCGTTATGAAACTTTTCAAAAGTTTCGTTATCCTTCAATCTCATGATTGTAGGCTACTATCGAGACTATGAACAATGATGCTGTCCTGACTGTGCGGATGCGCATGCACAGGCTGATCTGTACCTTTGTTATTACAATATGCGAAAAGCAGGTTTGTCATGTATTGATATGCTATTGTTTGCTGGCAAACGTTCCGAATTTATTATCATCTATTCTATTCTATTCTATTCTATCCCATAACCTTACTATGTCTTTGGGGCACCACGGATGATTTCGAAACAATTCCTTTCCACCTTGTCCTGTCTTCAGCTGCCCTAGTTGAGCTGACAAAATCAATCCCTGTCCATACTTTAGTATTGTCTTCCCACCTCTTCTTCTGACTACCTCTTCTTCAGTTTCCTTTCATTGTGTCCTTTAAAATCGTCTTTGCTAAACCAGAAGACCTTGAGACGTGGCCAAACAACCTTAGTTTCCGTTTCTTGGCCAGCGTCAGGAGTTCATTATATTCTCCAATAGCTGCTTGGGTCTTCCTGCCAACCTCCTCATAGGTTATATGGTCCTTGTACGAAATGTTTAGTAACCTTCGGTAGCAACTACTCTCAAAGGCCTGCGTTCATTTCTCTGACTCTGCTGTCAAGATCCACGATTCACAGGCATACAGAAATATGGGAATGACAAGGGAGCGCATAAGCTTCACCTTTGATCCAAATCATATGTTGTTATCTCTTCAAATTGGTTTCAGCTTGGTAAGAGCTGAAGTGGCTTGTGCAGTCCTTGAGAGATTCTCCTGTTTTGAGCCATCATCTAAGACAATTGCCCCAGAGTATTTGAAGCTTGTTACAGTACCGCGCTTCTGCCCTTTTACCTTGATCTCCCTCTAAATGCCATCTGCACCATTTGTTACCAGTTTGGTCTTCTCAGCACTGATCTCCATCTTATATCTTGTGTCGAGACTTTCAACTAGGGCTTCTAGTTCCTGCTTTTCCTCAGCTAGAGCATCTATGTCATCGGCAAACTGCAGATTGGTAATGTTTCTGCCGCCTATGCTAACCTTTCCGTCATGTTCTTCCAGATCATCAGACATGATCCGTTCGAGAAAAATGTTGAAGAGGGTGGGTGACAGAGGACATCCTTGTCTTTCTCCAACTGTTGTTCTGAACCAGTCTCCTGTGCTGCCGTCCATCAGGACTGCACTTGCAGCCATGTCGTATAGCTGCTCAATGGTGCGAACTAGATTTGCACTGATATTGTGCTTCCGCATGGTGGCCCATAAGGCTGCATGCCATACCCTGTCCAAAGGCTTTTTTGAAATTAATGAAGACAATGTACAGATTCTGCTGATGTTTGAGATACTTTTCACATAGGATTCTAAGGTTGAAGATCTGTTCTGTGGTGGTCCTTCCGGCTCGGAACCCAGCCTGTTCTTCAGCGATTTTCTCTTCGGCTTGTTCAAGATGACTTTCAGCAGAATTTATTATCATCACATGCGTAATAAACGTGCATTTTTTTTGAAGAATGGACCCAGCAGGCACATGGCGTCGGAATGACGTCATACTGACGTCGATGCGACATAATGACGTCGCATCAACGTCAATATGACGTCTTTTTGACGTCATGTGCCCGCTAAAAAGCGTTCACAAATATTGATGATCATTTAAATACGTTTTGTGAAAACATGCCAGAATGAGTTTCCATTGACGGCATGCGACCTGGTTGAATCGAACCAACCTTGAACAATTATCTCCTTGTGAAAAACGTCCATTTTTGCAACACTCAAGTTTGAAAAATGCAGTCATCGACTGATTTAAAAACTAAACACTTTCTATAATCAACTATAAAATTAAAAAATGCAGTCCTTGCCCAGGTCTGCTTTCAAGTTTAAACTTGTAATCACTGACTAGACGTAGTAGACTAAAAAAAAGGCAACCCCTCCCCACCTACTCCCACACCACCAAAACAACAGTAACTCGGAATTGGCTATTTTTCAATTATCAAGGTAAACAAAAGCACTTTTCTTTCCATTTTCTCTTCCTTGGTTACATATTAAGAAGAACTTCGAAAACTATTAACCATCACGGTAACGTAACCCCAGATTTACACCTAACATAATAGTAACAAGAGGGCTGCGAGGCCCTGAATCGCTCACCTGAGTAAAAAGGTCAAAGGTCAAACTATGGTCATCATTTGAACAGACCTGGCAGTTTCACAGTATCCGAACGCACTGTACCATCTCCTCCGGTTTTGATAGCGTTGAATCGAGAGTACAAAATTCGCTTATAACCAGTAGCCGGAAATCATTATGTTTTGAGTTTTTATCCGGAATCTACTGCGTCATTTATAGTTATTCAGCTACGAAAATGTAAAGAGGTAAGTTTAATATAATTTTCTTTTCGGTCTTTTACTTTATTGTCCTGTACAATGAAAAACTCCTTGCCGTCGCAGATTTTTTTTTCCGAACAGCTTAATTTAACACGAGATTGTGTCGTGCAAAACCTAGCTATCATTCTTTTATCAAAACTAACAAACTGTAGATTGATAACGCCTTCCGTTTATTCTAAAGATTTTTTATAAAACATGTAAGAAAATGCTCAAAATGGTTTAAGAATCATGCCAAGGGCGATTTGAATACTGTACCAATTACTACCCACCCATACACGACATTGTACAGGGTAATAAAGTAAAAGACCGAAGAGCAAATTATATTAAACTTACCTCTTTACATTTTCGAAGCTGAATAGCTATAAATGTTGCAGCAGATTCCGCATAAAATCTCAAAACATAATGATTTCCGACTACTGGTTATAAGCGAACGTTTGTACTCTCGATTCAACGCTATGAAAACCGGAAGAGATTGTACATGTAGTTCGGCTACTGTGAGTTTTACACTGTCAAAATATGAGAGTTGTTGTTTTATTGTTTTACGTCCACGGTACACAGCTATGGTCATGTCGGGACGGTCAGTTACCCTAATCACACTATTCCTGGGCAGGCTAAGACCTCCTAAGCGGTTAACCAGTACAAAGTGCATATACTTTCGCCAGTAACTGACAACTGCCCTTCTTGAATCAGGGGAAGGAGAAACGAAAGTATGTGGCCGGACTGGGTATCGAACTCGGGATCTCTGGCTCTTGAGTCAGACGCGCTACCGACTGCGCCACGCGGCCCAGCAAACTATGAGAGACATTGGTTGAAGGTCAAAGAAAGACCCTGATCTCTATTGCTAAAAAAAGCTCAATGTATTCATTTGTTTGACAGTATGTATTAACTTGTGCACCAAAATTTTCAACAAGTTCCATATATAAACTCTTACATAAAAGCATTTCCCCATATAAAAGCACCAGAAAGCAAATTTGACCTTGCCATAAAATATGTCAAAGTCAACTAAAGATCATCATTTGAACAATCGGTTTCTCTTTCATGTAAGAAATTACGAAAAAAATTAGAAGATATCATTCTTCTATAGTACAGCATAACCAGCACTACTGCATTAGCACCAGTTCAGGAGACTTAACCCTCTAGTACCGACATCAGCGCCACTTCAGGAGACTTCACCCTCTAGAAGCGCAGCGGCACTAGCGCCACTTAAGAACACTTCCCCCTGTAGTAGCGCAGCGGCATTAGCGCCACTTCAGGAGACTTCACCCTTTAGTAGCACAACGGCATTAGGGCAACTTCAGGAGACTTTCCTCTCTAGTAGCGCAGCGGCATCAGCCCCAATTCAAGACCCCCCCCCTGTAGTAGCGCAGCGGCATTAGCGCCACTTAAGAAGCCTTTCCCCTGAATAAGGGCAGCGGCATCTGCTCCACTTCAGGAGACTTCACCCTCTAGTAGTGCAGCGGCATTAGCACCCTTAAAGAATACTTCCCCCTGTAGAAGCACAGCGGCATTAGCGCCACTTCAGGACACATCCCCCTGTAGTAGCGCAGCGGCATTAGCACCGCTTAAAAAGACTTCCCCCTGTAGTACCGCAGCGGCATTAGCGCCACTTTAGGAGACTTCACCCTCTAGTAGCGCAGCGGCATTGGTGCCACTTAAGAGGACTTCCCCCTTTAGTACAGCAGCTCAACCTGGGCATTGTTTGTGACCCTTACCAGTTCCCAGGATCAGCTTGACTTCATCTAGTACACTGACCCTGTAGGGAGTTTTGTCCAAGCGGCCTTCGGCCATGATGCTTGCCTAGTGTCCGGTGTCATCAGTAAAGAGCTGATTGGATCATGCTTGATAGTAAGGGGCCACCGCCAAGATGACTCAGTAATGAACAGCACCGCCAAGATAGCCTTGACCGAGGGGCATTTGGCCCTGCGATCCCGGGCCCTTCGGGCCCTTGCATAAGGATCTTGTTGTAAATGGTTGTCATGTATCAGGAAGATTTGGATTCATTGCTTCCAGAAATTAAGGTGCAGTATCACTGAATAAGCATTGTTGTGACATTCTATGGCCATTTTTTAAGGTGACAATATGCCTGGTTCAGCTCAACCTGGGCACTGCTTGTGACCCTTCCAGTTCCCAGGATCAACTTGTTTCCACCTGATTGCACTGACCCTGTAGGGAGTAGGTCTGATAATGTCTGATAAAAAAAAGTCTAAAGTGTTACCATAAAGATAACATAAATTGTAAATTTTGGCAACTGAGTTATGACTGCGGACTCAGGGATGAATACAATGCTGAGCTACTGAAAGGTGATGACTTCTAAAGTCGCACAGTTCCACTGCTTTATTAAAGGTGATGTCTTCTGTACTAGCGCTAGTTACGCTGCGCTACTAAAAGGGGCTGTCTCCTGTAGTAGCGCTAATGCCGCTGCACTACTATAAGGGAATGTCTTCTGAAGTAGCGCTATTGCCACTGCTCTACTATAAGGGGCTGTCTTCTGTAGTAGCGCTAAAGCCGCAGCGCTACTATAAGGGAATGTCTTCTGAAGTAGCGCTATTGCCGCTGCGCTACTATAAGGGGTGTCTTCTGAAGTAGCGCTATTGCCGCTGCGCTGCTAAAAGGGGGAGTCTTTTGAAATAGCGCTATTGCCGCTGCGCTACTAAAAGGGGCTGTCTCCTGCAGTAGCGCTAATGCCGTTGCGTTACTATTAGGAAATGTCTTCTGAAGTAGCGCTATTGCCGCTGCGCTACTAAAAGGGGCTGTCTCCTGTAGTAGCGCTAATGCCGCTGCGCTACTATAAGGGAATGTCTTCTGATGTAGCGCTACTGCCGCTGCGCTACTTTAAGGGAATGTCTTTTGAAGTAGCGCAAATGCCGCTGCGCTACTGTAAGGGAATATTTTCTGAAGTGGCGCTATTGCCGCTGCGCTACTAAAAGGGGAAGTCTTTTGAAGTAGCGCTATTGCCGCTGCGATTGTATCAGGGGCTGTCTTCTGAAGTAATGCTATTGCTGCTGCGCTACTATCAGAAGCTGTCTTGTGAAGTAGCCCTATTGTCGCTGCGCTACTGAAAGATGACTTGTGAAGCAGTGCTTATAAAGGAGCACTATTTTTTAATTTTGTAGTTGATCTATCTGTACATTGGCCCACCCACCAACCCTCTTTTCGTGATGGTCTTACATGAAAGATGGATCGAACAAGGTTGGACCAAAATCTTCAAAACTTTCCATGAAATCTAGTGTTCTAGCATATTCTTATATTTGATCTTGGCGTAAAAAAGGACAAGGTCAACTCAAGGCCATCATTTGAACAATCTTTGTTTTACTCGAGTACCCAATGCTACATACCAAAGTTCAAGGACATTGGTCCATTGGTTCAGGAGAAGAATACTTTTAAAGGTTTTTACCTTATGGTGGCAATGTTGGTCATGTGCTCTGGACGCGCTGAACATATTTTCGTTCCCTCAACTCCTCAAGGCTCTGTATGAAACATGGTGACAATTGGCCCAGTGGCTTTTCAGGAGATGTTTTAAATTGTCAAAATATGAGAGTCCTGTGTCAAAGGTCGAAGAATGACCTTGACCTTTTGTACTCACAAATCTTTATGTACTCATTAACACTACAGTTTAAATTGTTGAAATATGAGAGACCTGGGTCAAAGGTCAAATAATGACCTTGACCATTTTTACTCACAAATCTTCATGTACTTAGTAATAAAATAATGACCTACACAGTCACAAAGCCGATAATGTGACATTTGCGCCCAGTGAAGTCCTAGATCAGCCTGGACATTGGCCCAGTCTGATCAGAGTCTTTGCTGTGTGCTAAGTGTATAGCTAAGGGCCTACGCCCTTCCTTGCGGGCAGATAATACTCTGATAAAACTGGACGAATGCCCAGACGGATCTGTGGGCGCAAATGTCACACTGTTGGTTTTGTCACGGTGCGACTCTGATAATTTCGACGAATGGTCCTAAACTGTACGGAAATAAAGTTATAAAATGATTTTGTTCCGCTTTATAAATGCACTGCAATCCTCTTGAATCGTCGACATCCGTACCAAGTTACATCGACTGCAGTATCAGACACAATATTACCTCATCGACAGCAGTATCACTGAAAACAAAACTCTCCCGGAACATCTTTCCAACGTGCATTTCGTTGCAAACTTGAAACGTTTAACCTTTTGGATGATACTTCCCACATGTTTCAATGGTTGATTAGCAACGAGATAGGCTAAATAACACACTTTTTGCATATTGTGCCTATTTTTTTACTTTTTGGGGTTTGACATCGCTTCATATGAAAACAAGCGACACAATCGCTCACCAAGACTTTTTGCAGAAAAGGAAAATATCTTACGACAAAGTCTGACAGAAAAAATATTTAAAAATACCTTAGGATTTCACTAAAGAAACTTCCGTTCGCGTGTTATCCCTCTATCGACAGCAGTACTGCTCGGTCGAAAGCCGTAATTCTCGGTCGACAGCCAAATACGCAGTACCGTCTCGGGCGACAGCATAGGTAGAATCATTGGTGTTACCCCCGTGGTAGAAGGGGTTCCATTCTGCTAGGAGAGCTGATAGGATTCTGATAGGTGTTGACAGGGGCGGATCCAGAATTTGGGATAGGGGGTTCAAATTAGCTATGGGGGTTCGATTTGTGCAGTTTGACCAATTTTTTCTGAAATTCTCCATGAAAATAAGCTAATTTGGGCTGAGAAGGGGGTTTATTAGAACCCCCCGAACCCCCTCTGGATCCGCCACTGTGTTGAGTATTTCATACAGAACCTAGACAAGTCGACCAGCAGTGTTCTAGAGATTTTAAACGACAGCCAGTCTGCTGTGGGACTCCTTACCCTGGTAGACAGCACAATTGGAAAAGTTGGTGTTAACCTCTTGGTATAGGGTCTGATTTATTATTTTATTGTGATATGATTTTGTATATAATGTTTTGCTGTTTGTTTGTATAAATGTACATCTTGTTTTGAAAAGAGGACCTCAGGGAAGATTGGATTTTGTCCAACTGAGCCTCCTCTATAAATAAAGTCATTATTATTATTACTATTATTATTCCCTGTAATTGTCCAATTTTCAATTTTCCATACTTTGAATTATGAAATTTTTTGTCAAAGATTTCCCCACAACCATGCAAGCTAGAGTAGTCATATTTGGTATGCAGGTTGATGACGAGTCATTGACGACATGTTGTATCGTGGGACTGAGAACCAGCCTTCTCCTGCATATTCTCCCCTGTATTTGTTCGATTTTCTTTCTTCCTATACTTTGAATAATGAAATTTTTCGTCAAAGATTTCTCCACAACCATGCAAGCTAGAGTAGTCATATTTGGTATGCAGGTTGATGACGACATGTTGTATAGTGGGATTGAGAACCAGCCTTCTCCTGCTTATTCTTCCCTGTATTTGTCTGATTTTCTTTCTATCCATACTTTGATTAATGAAATTTTTCGTCAAAGATTTCTCCACAACCGTGCTAGCTAGAGTAGTCATATGTGGTATGTGGGTTAATGACAACTTATTATGGGATTTCAAACGTGCCTTCTCCTCTTATTCTTCCCTGTATTTGTCCAATTTTCTTTCTTTCGATACTACATGTATGAATAATGAAATTTTTCATCAAAGAATCCTCCACAACCGTGCAAGCTAGAGTAGTCATATTTGGTATGTAGGTTAATGACAACTTATTGTATTCTATTCTATTCTATTCTATCCCATAACCTTACTAGGTCGTTGGGGCACCACAGCTGACTTCAAAACAATCCCTTTCCACCTTGTCCTGTCTTCAGCTGCCCTAGTTGAGCTGGCAAAATCCATTCCAGTCCACTCCTTGATATTGTCTTCCCACCTCTTCTTCTGTCTACCTCTTCTTCTTTTTCCTTTCACTGTGCCCTGAAGAATTGTCTTTGCTAAACTAGAAGACCTTGAGACGTGGCCAAACCACCTTAGTTTCCGTTTCTTGACCAGCGTCAGGAGTTCATCATATTCTCCAATGGCTGCTTTGATCTTCCTGCGAACCTCCTCATTGGTTATATGGTCCTTGTACGAAATGTTCAGTAACCTTCGGTAGCATCTCATCTCAAAGGCCTGCGTTCTTTTCTCTAACTCTGCTGTCAAGGTCCATGATTCACAGGCATACAGAAATATGGAAATGACAAGGGAGCGCATAAGTGTCACCTTTGATCCAAGAGATATGTTGTTATCTCTCCATATTGGTTTCAGCTTGGCAAGAGCTGAAGTGGCTTGTGCTATCCTTGAGAGAACCTCCTGTTTTGAGCCATCATCTGAGACAACTGCTCCAAGGTATTTGAAGCTGCTTACAGTACCCAGCTTCTGCCCCTTTACCTTGATCTCCCTCTGGATGCCATCTGCGCTGTTTGTCATCAGTTTGGTTTTCTCAGCACTGATCTCCATCTTATACCTTGTGCAGGTCTGGTCGAGACTTTCAACTAGAGCTTCTAGTTCCTGTTCTTCCTCAGCAAGAGCGTCTATGTCATCAGCAAACCGCAGGTTGGTAATATTTCTGCCGCCTATGCTAACCTTTCCGTCATGTTGTTCCAGAGCATCGGACATGATCCGTTCGAGAAAAATGTTGAAGAGGGTGGGTGACAGAAGACATCCTTGTCTTACTCCAACTGTTGTTCTGAACCATTCTCCTGTGCTGCCATTTATCAGGACTGCACTTGTAGCCTTGTCGTATAGCTGCTCAATGGTGCGAACTAGGTTTGCATTGATATTGTACTTCCTCATGGTGGCCCATAATGCTGCATGCCGTTCCCTGTCAAAGGCTTTTTTGAAATCAATGAAGACATGGTACAGATTCTGCTGATGTTGGAGATACTTTTCACACAGGATTCTGAGGTTGAAGATCTGTTCTGTGGTGGTCCTTCCTGCTCGGAACCCAGCCTGTTCCTCAGCGATTATCTCTTCGGCTTGTGGCTTAAGCCTGTTCAAGATAACTTTCAGCATGACTTTGCTTGAATGACTGATGAGGCTGATGGTTCTGTAGTTCTGGCAGAGCTGTAGGTTGCCCTTTTTAGAGAGAGTAATAATCAGCGACTGAGTCCATGGGGTAGGCCATTCTCCTGTTCTCCAGATCCTGTTACAGATATCTGTTAAAACATCAATCATGGTCTCCCCTCCAGCTTGAACAAGTTCTGCTGGTATATTATCAACTCCGGCAGATTTTCCCTTCTTCAGTGCTGCTACTGCAATCTCAACTTCCTCACGAAGGATCGGTTGTTGATCTTCATCTGGGGGCTGACTGCAGTCCAGAACCGTATTGTCACCATCAGTCTCATGGTTGTATAATTCTGAGCAATATTCTGTCCATCTGCTGAGAATCTCTTGTTCTTCTGTAAGGCATTTCCCAGACTTGTCCTGGATAGTTGAGGATCTACCCTGTTTCTCTGAAGTTAGATCCTTCACCAGCTGGTATGCTTTCTTGCTGTTGTTTTTGTTCAGGCAAGTTTCGATCTCCTCGCACTGACTAGCTATCCAGTCCTCCTTCGCTTTCTTCACTGCCTTCTGAATCCTCTTGTTTGCTTCCCTGTATTCTTCTGCTCCTCCTGCTTCATACCTCTTCTTCTTCAAATTTCTCCTCTCACAGAGGTCGAGAACATCTCTAGTGACCCATGGCTTTTTCCTGCGACGTTCCTTCCCAAGTATCTCACTGGCTGCATCAGTCACTACTGTATTGTAGGTGGTAATCATGGTATCTATGTCCATGTCATCATCCCTCAGACCAATGAGTGGTGCAAATTTTCCACCTATTGTTGCTTGAAAAGTGCATGCCACCTCTGGGTCCCTTAGCTTCTCAAGATCAAACTTCAGTCTTGGCTGGGTTGGCTTTCTAGCCTTCTTCAGACGAACTCGGAAGGTCATCATGACCAGGTCATGTTCACTTCCTATGTCTGCTCCAGGAAAACTCCTTGTCCTATGGATGTTGACTCCTGATGGGAAGCGCTTCCTCACCAAGATGTAATCAATCTGATTGTGGTGTTTCCCATCTGGGCTGTGCCATGTCCATCTCCTTGATGGTTTGTGAGGGCCAAGGGTGTTTGTCAGTACTAGGCTGTTACAGGTTGCAAACTCTAGAAGTCTGAGACCTCTCTCATTTGTCTCGTCATTGCAGTAGGGTCCACAAAAGTTTTCCCAGTCTGCCTGTGCATCCTTTCCAACCTTAGCATTCCAATCCCCTTGTACAACCAGAATGTCCTTCTTGGGTGTTTGGTCTATGATTTCCTGGAGTTGCTGGTAGAAGTGTTCTTCCTCATTGTCGTCATGTCCAGATGTTGGTGCATAAATCTGTATGATGGTGATGTTGAAAGGAGCTGCTCTCAGGCGAATTGAAATCAGTCTGCTGGAGACTGGTCGGCATCCCAAGACAGCACTCACCATGTCCATATGCACAAGAAATCCAACCCCATATTCATGTTTGTCCTCTTCTCCACTGAAATAAACCTTGTGTCTGTCATCTGTTGACATCTCACCAAAGTTTTTCCAGCGCATCTCGCAGAGCCCCAGTATGTTCCAGGGATACCTGTCCATTGCATGAGTCAGCTCTTCAAGCTTCCCAGCTGGCCTCAGAGTCCTTACATTCCAGGTGCCAATTGAGATGTTCTCCCTACCTCTGATTTTCTTGATCTGTGTTACACCAGTTGCATACTTGTCACCTACGTCCTGGTGTCCAACAGTAGGCGCGGTCATTGTTAACCCGGGCTGCAACCGATCTGGTATTAAGGTCTTATCTAGGTTGTCAACCATGGTGTTTCAAGGGCAGAATTCAGCATGACGGAGCCCATCCCTCTCCAGGCTATATATGTTGACCACAGCCGAAATCCATGATTATTGTATGGCTCGCCTTGGTCATGAACACATGGCCGTAGACTCAAAGAGTTCTTCCCCCCTGGCCGTTGACTTCTTCTAGGAAGACTGCCGCCCAGTGATGCTGTGGTAACACCACCCCTTGTTGACCCAAAGGGCTGGGAGACTCATGGAGGCGGGAGCGTCTTATTTCCTCCCATCAAGTCACTGACTTGTCCACTGCCTATAATTTAGACAACCAGATTCAAAGAGTCAAAGTGATCGGGTCTGTCCCTACCTATCAGTGACCCCCTTAATCTAGCTGTTTCACCAAGCTGAGCAGGGCTCGCTCGGGTCTGGCTGCTAACACTTGATTTAGATTAGAGTTCCACTCTGGCCGTTGACTTCTACTAGGAAGACTTCGGCCCAATGGTGCTGTGTTCACAGGTTTTGTTCATAGGTTTTGTCTAGAGACCTAGCAATGAACTCCCAGGTGGACTGCCTGCCAAGGCTAAGAGCTCCACCTACCCCTTCTAGTTTTATTTAGAGACTAGTAACTCTTAGACAGGACACCTTCCCAGGTTGATGAGCCCCATCTGCCCACATGCAACAGGTAGTATTGGTTTACATGGTATCAGTAGCAGGTTATGCCTGACCTGACCAAAACTTATTAATGAGAAGGCCCTTTTGCATTCCCACAATACTTATTGTATTGTGGGAATGCAAAAGTGCCTTCTCATTTTATTCTTCCCTGTATTTGTCCAATTTTCTTTCTTTCCATACTTTGAATTATGAAATTTTTCGTCAAAGATTTCTTCACAACTGTGCTAGCTAGAGTAGTCATATTAGGTATGTAGGTTAATGACAACTTATTGTATTGTGGGATTGCAAAAGGGCCTTCTCATTTTATTCTTCCCTGTATTTGTCCAATTTTCTTTCTTTCCATACTTTGAATAATGAAATTTTTCGTCAAAGATGTCTTCACAACTGTGCAAGCTAGAGTAGTCATATTTGGTTTGTAGGTTAATGACACTTTATTGTATTGTGGGATTGCAAACGGGCCTTTTCCTCTTATTCTTTCCTGTATTTGTCCAATTTTCTTTCTTTCCATACTTTGAATAATGAAATTTTGCAAAAAATTTCTATGCATCTGTAATTCACTAATTTTGAGTAGGGATATTTTGTATGCAGGTTGATGATAACTTGTTAGCTCACCTGAGCCGAAGGCTCACAGGTGAGCTTATAGTATAGGCAGGCATCCGTCGTCCGTCCGTCGTCCGTCCGTCAATATTTTCAAACGACATCTCCTCTGAAACTACAAGGCCCATTGTAACCAAATTTCATATATAGCATCTATAGGCAGGGGGAACCAATAATACTGTTTTTTTATCCAAATCGCTTCAGAACTTTGGTTGCTATGACAACTTAAAGTTTCCATTGACTTGTATGGGAAAAATTGAAAATTTGCATTTATTGCTATGTCACTGCAGATATTTTGACAAAACTTTTACAGAAATGTTCCTTGACTATTCCTCTATCAACCACATGAACTTTATGTAAATTGCACAATTTGGCTGGTTGCCATGGCAACCGAATGGTTAAAAAATAGAAAAAATAATAAAAATTCATCTCCTCAGAAACTATGCAACCAATAAAGCTCAAACTTCACAGAAAGGATCTTAGTACTAGCTTCTATAAAAGTACTGTTTTTCTTGGCAATTGCTCTAGCAGTTTGGTTGCTATGGGAACTGAAAGTTGCCATTGACTTATAATGGCAAAATGGAAAATTTGCATTTATTGCTATGCCACTGCGGATATTTTGACAAAACTTTCATAGAAATGTACCTTGAGTAGTCTTTAACCAGCCATGTTAAATTTATGCAAATTGCGCAATTTGGCTGGTTGCCATTGCAACCGAATGGTTAAAAATAGAAAAATATTAAAAAATCATCTTCGCAGAAACTGTGTGGCCCAATAAAGCTCAAACTTTACAGAAAGAACCTTAGTACTAGCCTCTATAGAATTATTGTTTTTCATGGCAATTGCTCCAGCAGTTTGGTTGCTATGGCAACAAAGAGTTTCCATTGACTTATAATGAGGAAAAAGGAAATTGGCAATTTTTGCTGTCTAACTAACTGCAATTTCTAACTAAATTTTTTCTACAGAAATGTTTCTTGAGTAGTCCATTACGATTAATATGAATTTTCTCCAAATCGCTGAATTTGATTGGTTGCCATGGCAAAATATAGTGTAAATTTCGAAAAAAAAAAATCTTCTGCTCAGAAGCCATATAGGGGATGAAGCTGATATTGTGCAAACATGTTGATGACAGTAGTTTCTACATAAATTTTATTCTTTTTCTTCCAATCCCATAAGAACTTTGGTTGCTATGGCGACTTATAGTTTCCATTGACTCATAATGGGAAAAGTGAAGCCATGAGGGGGATGAAGCTGATACTTAGCATACATATTAATAATTTTAACCTCTACCTAAAGTGTGTTTTATATTATCATTGCCCATGTGAATTTGTTGCTATGGCAACTTAAAGTTTCCATAGACTTATAATGAGGAAAGTGGACATTTGCTATTTATTTCTGTGTTACTGCAGATATTTTCACAAAAATTCACAGAAATGTTCCTGGAGTAGTCTTCTACCAGCCATATGAATTTTTCCCAATTACCCGATTTGATTGGTTGCCATTGCAGCTGAAAGGCCAAATTTTCACTTTTTTTTTTTGCCAAAGATCTTCTGAGAAGCCATTAATGGGGGATAAAGCTTATTTTTTTTGCATAAAGTTTATGTTTGTGATATTATCCTCTACATAAATGGTGTTTTTTATTGCTGTTGTGCATGGTGTTTTGTTGCTGTAACCTCAGTGCCTCAGTGCTCAGGTGAGCGATATAGGGCCATTGGCCCTCTGGTTGTATTGTGGGATTGAGAACCAGCCTTCTCCTGCTTATTCTTTCCTATATTTTTCCCATTTTCTTTCTCTCCTGACTTTGAATAATGCAATTTTTTGTAACAGATTTCGCAGCAACCATTCAAGTTTGAATGTTCATATTTGGTATACAGACTGATAAAGACTTGTCTTACATGTATTTATAATTTTTTCTTTCTGTCAATTTGAAATCATTTTATTCCGTGTAACATAGAAAGGGATTTATGTAGAATATTGATATTTGGTATACATGGTGACAATGAGTTCTCTCTCTATGCTTTATGTAACAAAAAATAACACCATTTGATTTAAGCAGTGAAGTGGGGTATAGTCGGATTCTC
Source organism: Ctena decussata (assembly GCA_963989385.1). NCBI lineage: Eukaryota > Metazoa > Mollusca > Bivalvia > Lucinida > Lucinidae > Ctena > Ctena decussata. The sequence continues at coordinate 25,695,184 of OZ022501.1, read as the reverse complement.
CGACAGTTCTAGTTGAGATCAGCTGGACGCCTGAACATGCAAGCATCACTGGGAATGAAAACGCTGATAATCTAGCAAAAGAAGCAAAAGAAGCTGCTACTGAAGCCTCCCTTCAACCAGAAAATAAGTGGTACAAGAGGTTAAAGAAGCCAGTAAGAATGCTCAGCTTGTGAGATGGCAGACCAGATGGACAAACTCCCACTATGGCTGAACATATCACTCTGTAGTGCCAAAAATCTATGTTAAAAGACACAACAGGAGAGGCTATTGCTCTATTGTACAGTCACAGACAGGATATTAAGGACTTTAAAGACTATGTAGATTCAAATTAGGCCAATGTGAAGACATTAAATGTGTTTGTGGTGACATCAAAACAACAGACCACTTCCTTAACCACTGTCACCTATACCAACAACAGAGGGAAGCTATGTGGCAGGGGCTTGCAACACAGATAGGCCTTCATAACTCAAACATACAAATCCTACTAGGTGATGATGACTATGATGAAATCTCTAATTGGAGAGAGATAATTAGACAGGAGCAAGCCAGCTACATAGAGGCAACTGGTTCATTTGCAGAGAAGGTATTATCCGGACCTCTGTCCTCACCTTGATCCCCAATCCACACCTTGTTTTTAAAAGTACATCAGAGAATAGTTAGTGTCGAGTTTAGCCATACCAGTGAGATCAGCTGTACCTAGGTGACCACTAGAGTCGAAGAGGTCGTGGATTAAGGATTGAGGATAATTTCATCAGCTTTACCTGTGATAGATATTTTAGTATTACGTAACATCACATGTAGACAACGGCAATTGTAATTCTAAAGTCAAAAACACTTTTATCTCTGGAGCAACTATTCATATTCACAAAGTACAACATTGAGAAAATAAATAATTTTGAGCGTCCCAGCAGATTATATCATCATATTCGTTCACTTAGTTTCTGCCAGGTATATGCTGCCACAGACTACAATCAGATTCTTTTTGTCCAACGACTGTTGTTTGATGTAACTGTCTTCCTACAGGCACGGTTCTTGTAAGAGATCTTGACTCCTTCAAATTGAAAGTGAGCATGATGTGACTTCCAACAGGGTGGCAGTTTTGTCATGTGATATTAGCTTATTCTTCTCATTTGCACAGCATAGTCAGAGACCTCATTGTTGCATCTGTGGCTTTGACCTCTTTCATAAAATACTGATGTGACACACAAAGGCTCTTATCAGACTGCACTTAAGTGTAGTCTGTTCAGAGCCTTTGCTTGTCACCAATGCCACATTGTTGGAAATCACATGATGTGGCTAATTCATGTGAATTAGGGTAGATCAGTGAGTGGTTTAGATATAAGCTTATATGAACAGTTTGTCTCCCTTATTCCAAGTGATTGCTGGTGTCCCAGTTTATCTTGCCCCCTTGATGGCTTGCCCCTTTGGGACAAGCCAACCATAGACAGTTTGCCCCACATTTCTGTCTGACCCTTAATGGTACAAAAATAGTGAATGGATACTCTATCAGAGGGAGCAACTCTGTCATGTTTGCACCTTTTCTCAGTTGGGATCAAATCAAAAAGGAAAGAATTTGTTTCCCTTTAATAGAAGACCCCACTTTAGAAGGGCCATGACATCCAGGGTAGCAATATGGAAGTCACAAAAGTTGTTTCTCTTTGTAAAAGTGGCGAAAAACATGGTAATGTACTTACAAATTTCAAACTTTACGGTAAATACACTGCTCAAAATATTTAAAGGAACAGCAGCTATTTTCCCATCGACATTACTACAACATATACCCAGTTCAACTGCCCATAAATCTGACCGCCAGTGAGCAAGAATTCCTATCCTTTTGCAGCATTTTGAAGAATGATCGAAGCTTAAGATAACAAGAATTTCAATACAAATGATGGCCTGCTCATTTCCATGGATCAAATTTTGCAATTTTCGAAATTTCTGAAATTGAGGCATTTTGCTGGAAGTCTATTAACTCTCATTAGCGTCATTTCAAAGTGATCCTTTCAAACGGGCCATCTCATAAGACATCTAGTTTCATAGACAAAATGAACGTTTTGACTTTGGTTGAAATTTTCACACTTTTCACCTGTTCTGAAAATTTACAAACTTTTACCAAAATTCCAATTTTACAAAAATCTCTCCATGGACATGGGCAGAATAAATATTGAATCAAAACTTGTGCTATCAGTAACATCGAACCTCTTCGAAAATTGACAAAATAAATGGAATTTCCGTGCCTTTGTTGATCGAAAGTAAATGACCTCAAAGTGAAGATGCATTGCACTATCATCTATGGAAAAATATTAGGTGCTCCTTTAAATAATTTGAGCAGTGTAGATACACTTTCATAGGAAGCAACTCTGTCAATTTCATTTTGCCTCTCTTCACAAAATGAGTTGACTCCTTAAGGAATTTGCTCCTGTAGGAGCAAATTAAGGAATTTGCTCCTGTAGGAGCAAATTAAGGAATTTGCTCCTGTAGGAGCAAATTCCTTCAAGAGTCAACCCCGTTTTGGAAAGTTTCAATACTCAGGGAAGCAAACAGAAAGACACAAAAGTTGTTTCCCTTTGTAAAAATGTATCAATACACCTTAATATGGAATTTTATCCATACATCGGTTTATAGCTTGTAAGTGTCATCCAGAGGTATGATAAGGAAATCTAATGTAATAACATGCATAACTAATCTAACTAATCTAAAGTTGTGCCATTTTCCAAATTAGGGACCGACCATTTGATATTCTGGGGGGGGGGGGGGGCCTGGTATATTTATCAAAAAAAATCCCTGTCTTTGGATATGCAAGAAAAAAATAACCTGGCTCATAAGGGGGTTCAAAAAAATAATCTGGCCTCAAAAGCAAGAGAAAAAAATAACCTGTCTCCACCCAAAATTTCCAAAAAAAAAAAAAAGAAATAGTCTGCAGATAATTCCATTGGAATTGAGTTTTTATAATGTCTCTGGCTTCTGGGGGGGGGGGGGGGGGGGGGGGGGCTGCGCCCCCCAGACCCATATTTATAGTAATATTTTAATATTATCTACAAGTGGTTTACACCAGCAGGCCCGCCTGTGCATACATTTACTAAAACATCCTATACAACGTTCACATACATGTATTATTGATCTACCACATTACTAAGTAAATGTTTCCACTAAAACTGAATTGCAAAAGAGTCACTAGCTTATGATGGGGGGCAAAACCATTATGGCAAAATAAACACTCTAAAAGGCAAAAGTCCAAATATAAAAACCCTTATTTTTATCATCATTCCTAGTTTTTCTCTATTGTTTCCAGTCTTAAAATTGCCATTGAAATTGGGAAATTGCTTTAGCTTCTGGGGGGCGCAGCCCCCCAGATCCCCCTTTGTTAACTTCTTAGCATATAACTTTCAGCCATTTTATTAATTGCAATTCATGTATAATGTGACTCTATCATGTAAGTATTTATCAAACTTTCTAAAGTACAAATAAAGCATGTTTGGGCATATATTGGGATAGAAAAAAAACACTTAAATTCCTAATGTTAGCCCTAAAACTTTGCCAAAATAGCCCTAAATTTTGGCCAAAATATCCCTAGTTTAAGGCCTAATTTTTTGCCAAACTCATACAGGGATGTTTGTATCTGTACCTTAGATGAAAAGAGTAACATGCTCCAGGCACTAGTTTGCAAAAGCAAGCTAAGCCATGCCCTTGGCCTGGTTAAAGACAGCACCATGTTCTTTTTGTGAGAAAAAAAAGGGGTAAAAATACTGATGTGAGTAAAATAAAAGGATAGTAAGGTCAAGTAAACAAGGATCTGATAGTTCAGCTATAAAATAAAAAAAAATAACCTGTTTGAGTTAGTTTGTAAAAAACTAAATTAGCCCCCACAAGGTGAAAAAAAAAGAAATTGTTTCCAGAGGCCAGTGAAATAAAATGTTGTGTCTCCATCAAGAATACCAGGCCCCCCCCCCCCCCCCCCCCCCCCCCCCCCCCCCCCCAGAATATCAAATGGTCGGTCCCTTAAGACTGAATTCTCTGAGGGCATCTGTGTGCATTTCAATCATGATTAAGTTGTAAAAGGATGAAAGACAGTAAATGAGCAGGGGGGAAAAAGCTTCAGTGTAAATTAAAGAGAATTAACTTTAAGGTGTGCAAGTGCACCTCCATATTTTTTATCACTTTTTCAAGGGGAAGCAACATTAATTTAAATTTTGTTACTTCCTGTTTGCTTCCATGGACCACATCTCCCTTTCAAAATCATTGAATGGGGTGTACTGTCAATTTGCCTAATTTCTAAATGGGGGTTGATTTTTCAAGGTAAGAATTTGCTCTTCTAGTTAAAAATTGTTTCCTTTAAGTGTAGACCACACTTTGGAAGAGCTTTGCCATCCAGGGATGCAATCAGGAAGTCAGGAAAGTGGTTTCCATAGGTAAAATGATAGAACCCCACTCTTCTCAAAGGATAATTTTTCTTCTTTCTCCTCTCCATTATAGGCAGACAAGGTGGAAAAGTCAAGCCATGAATGTGCGTCTTATTAGAACTACTTAAGCAGAGAAGACACACATCATCTTGTGGTGTTGAACATCTGAAGAAATAGCAAAAATGAAGTAAGTTCATAGTTTATTTTGGATGAATGAATTATTTGAAAGGCTGCATGTGTGCAATGGGACCCAGTTTACAGTTGAATGGCTGTCCGCCTCCAGCGGGAATCAAACCAAGGACTGCTAGATCTGTAGGCCAGCTACAGCAACTGAGCTACCAGGGATCCAAGTTGATTTTGGACAGGAATGTATGAACGAACAGCTAAAGGAACAGTTAGAACTGAATATCTGCCTTTTCCATTCATCTGTATGTAAGGCAGGTGGACTTTTCTTAAAGAGCATGGACTGGGCCATCCCTAAAGATATAATGTTTGCTACGCTGTTAAACTTTTATTCAAGTGGGTAGGTAGGTGGGTTATTTTTCCATGTGTCTGAAAATACCAGTAGTGACTAACATGCATTTTTGCAAACAGTGCAGACCCAGATTTGACATCTAACAATGACATTTTAACTCCTTTGACACATAGCTGCAGTAACCCATAGTAATTGAACTGATTTAATATGGAAGTAAATTTGACAAGGATTTAAAAAGATGCATATGAGAACGACCAAAATTTTATTTGAGTAGGGCATCTATAGAAAGCTTTTGTTTGCTGTGCTCCTACCTACCCAACAAAGTTGCGCATATGGCCCCAGAGCTCTAGATAAGAAGGGTATTTGATGATAATTGAGGGATAATTTTTTTTATTTCGCATCAAAACCATAGGTTGTGACCCCTCATCTGAACCGTCTCGTCGAGACAGTTCGGATGAGGGGTCACAACGTATGGTTTTCTGTAGATTTAGCAAAAATTATCTCTAATTATCACCGAATACTCCCATTTATCTAGAGCTCTGGCCCTACCTTGGTCACAGGGTATAATCGATTCCGTCAATTTTCGCTTCCTGCAGAGACTGTACATCATATTTGGCTTCCGCCGAGATTGTCCGCGAGCTCTTGCTTCCTGCCGAGACTACTGTCCTCGAAAAATGGCTTCCTGCGGAGACTGTCCACGTGACTCTGCTTCCTGCCGAGAGCCTCGGCAGGAAGCAGACTCACGCTGACAGTCTCGGCAAGAAGCCATTTATCATGTACAGAAGTCTCGGCAGGAAGCAAGAGGTCGCGGACAGTCTCGATGGAAGCCAAATATGATGTACAGTCTCTGCAGGAAGCGAAAATTAGCGGAATCGATTATACCCTGTTTTGGTCATTGCTAACCATGTTCTGAGGTTTATATTTGCTTTCAATGCCAGCCTGTTTATATCAGCTTTGATTTTAAAGAAACAACCGAAATATTTACAACACTTTTGAAAGTAGACATTGCTTGACTTTAAGTAAATATTGAATTAAGTTAGAATAGTATATCTAAGATCAGAGGCCTATAATTTCAGAGTTTAGAAAAAGAGCTTTTTCATGATACTATACTATTACCTATTCTAAAAGCTTTTATTTTTGTCGTCTGTGTGTCGCAAAATCATTCGTAAGGCTTAGAAGTATCTATTAATTTGGAATGAAGTGCCAAATGCTTTTAGGTAAATTATTTCTTACCACTTATGGCAGTCTATAGGGAAAACTGAATCATTCTATTGTATCAAATGCCTGCTGCACTGGATGGCATTGCAAAAAACATAACTACAGAGCTCTAGATAAGAGGGGTATTTGATGATAATTGAGGGATAATTTTCTTTATATCTCATCAAAACCATATGTTGTGACCCCTCATCTGAACCGTCTCGTCAAGACAGTTTAGATGAGGGGTCACAACATATGTTTTTATCCAAAATTAACAAAAATTATCCCTAATTGTCACCAAATACTCCCTCTTATCAAGGGCTCTGAACTACTGTTGATGAAAAAATAGACTACTGTAAAAATACTAAATAATTGGATGGATCGATATGAGCAAACAGTGCAGACCCTGATCAGACTGCTCCTAAGGAGCAGTCTGACCTTGTTCTGCACTGTTTGCTATTCCATCTGTATCTTTTGGATGCATCAGTGCATTGTAAATCCAATTGTTCGGTTTTTAGGACAGTGATTATTGTATGTGTCTCAATTTTTTTACGCCCGTTTAAAAAACGGGACGTATATTGTTATGGCGCTGGCATCCCTCCGTCCATCCGGCGTAAACTTTTCGTTTCCGGACAGCTCCTCCTACGGTTTACATCCGATCGAGCTGAAACTTGGTATATAGTAAGACTATGAGGTGGACCAGCGCATATAGTTTTGAGGTTACGCTCCATAGATTTTTAGTGGAGTTACAGCCCTTTACTTAGAATTCTCGGGGTGTTCTTTTCCGATAACTCCTACAGTTTTCATCCAATTAAGCTGAAACTTTGTAAATATTAAGACTACGATATGGAGTAGTGCATATTATTTGAAGGTTATACTGCAATGATTTTTAGCAGAGCTACAGCCCTTTGAAAAAACTCGACTTTGGGAGTTTGTTTGGCAATTCTTTAGCGTTTCATAACTTGGCTACTCTTTGGAATATCATGATGAAACTTAACAGCAATGAAAATGATGTTACGACCTGGCGGAGGTAACAAAAAGATGGAAGTAAACCAGCAACAAGCCTGTTTTTTAACTTAACAAAATTTATTTACTTGTACATCAAAATAAAACAGTCATTAATTAATCAAGAGAATATGTAATTCACGATACCTTATTTTAGTCTGAATGTCCCTCAGAATTTAAAACACAAGTCCTTTAATAATTTCTGATCCCAGAAGATAAAGTATGTATGAGCACATGAATATTTCCAAATCCAATATATATTAAATTCCAGTATAACTTATTTAACTATAGACTGGTGAAAGTTTTCATACAAAGAAGATCTAAATGAAAATCTCTCCTCTTTATATAATATCTAGGAACATTCCGGAACTAACCAAAAATAGATCTTACCAAAAAGTACTCAATTCTGACATAATTTCATACCAGAAGATTCTTAATGTTTACAACAGAAAGGTCTAATATTTTCTCAGTACTAAAAATAGTTATTCCAGAATGTTCTAAAGTACAATGTAAACAACTTGTTTATTTCAAACCTAGTAAACATCTAAAAACTGCAAAATCATGGTAAAAGAAAATATTTACACCAACTTAAACACCATATTCATAACACTTCCCCTCTTCAAGGAAAAGAAAGTTTTATGAAATAAAGCTTTCTTTTGCCATATGACCAATTATGAAACAAAATTAAGTTTAATGCATATACACTGTATATATATCAGTACTAATCCAGACATCATGTAGTAATAGCCAAATTTAGGCTCTTGAAAGTGCATCCGGGATAATATTATCTTTTCCTCTGATATGTCTGATGTCAAGATTGTACTCCTGCAACATGAGACTCCACCTGAGTAACCGCTGATTCTTGTTCTTCATTTTATGAATGAAGGTCAGTGGATTGTGATCACTGAAGACAACAATTGGTGTGGCTGAAGAAGATAAGTACACTTCAAATTGCTGAAGAGCAAGGATGAGAGATAAACACTCTTTTTCAATAGTAGAGTAATTTCTCTGATGTTTGTTAAACTTCTTAGAAAAGTAACAAACAGGGTGATCCACACCATCATCATCTTCTTGAACCAAAACACTGCCTGCACCAACGTCACTAGCATCTACCGCCAATTTAAATGCTTTGTTGAAGTCTGGTGCTAAGAGAACTGGAGCACTCTTAAGTATGGCCTTTAACTTATCAAAGGACTTTTGACAGTCTTCATTCCAAATATATTTCTTTCCTTTACCTAGTAAATTTGTCAAGGGTTCTGCAATAACAGAGAAGTTACTACAGAACTTCCTATAATATCCTGCCATACCAAGAAAGCGCATCAGTTGTCTTTTGCATGTAGGTACAGGAAAATCCGAGATAGCCTCCACTTTAGCTTCTACAGGTTTAACCTGACCTTGACCCACAACATGTCCTAGAAATGTCAAATTTGCGTGACAGAATTCACTTTTTGCTAAATTGATTGTCAATTTTGCATCACTAAGTCTTTGAAAAAATTCTCTGATAGTCTGTAGATGTAGTTTCCATTCATCGTTGAAGATGATTGCATCGTCGATGTATGCTTTACAACCACCCAGATCAGATGTCAAGCTATTTATAAGTCTCTGAAACGTTGCTGGAGAGTTTTTCATACCAAATGGCATAACCTTATACTGATAGAGTCCATCTGGTGTAACAAATGCTGAAATCTCCTTAGCTCTGTCTGTCAAAGGAATTTGCCAAAATCCTTTCAGAAGATCAAATTTAGTAACATATTTGGCTTGTCCAATTTGATCAATACAGTCATCAATACGTGGGATTGGAAATGTATCCGTTTTAGTCACAGAATTAACTTTTCGATAGTCTGTACACATGCGAAAAGTTCCATCAGGTTTTGGCACCAGAATACAAGGAGAACTCCAGTCACTTTGACTTGGTTCTATAAAATCATTGTCCAGCAAATATTGAATTTCTTCCCTGAGATACTGTTGCTTCACAGGGTTCATTCGATAAGGATGTTGCTTCACAGGCTTTGCGCCATCAATGTCAACATCATGAAAGATTCTGTCAGTCCTGGTTGGAATGTCCGGAAATAAGTGCTCATATTCAAGAATTAACTGTTTCAGTTCAAAGCTCTTGACTGGTTCCAGGTGTGACAGTTTCTGGTCGAGATCCTTTAAGATGTCAGAATTCTGGAGTTTTGATGATGAGGGATCAGACTTTATAAAGTTCATATCCTCAGAGTCCATTTCAGATTGCTCTTGAGGGACAGAATTTACTACACTTATTGGTGAAACAACTGAATTATCCCTATCAATGTACTTTTTCAACATATTAATATAACATAACTGTTTTTCCTTGCGCCTCCCAGGTGTGTTGATAATATAATTTACATCACTGAGCTTTTTGTCAATAGTGTAAGGGCCGTAATATCTGGCCTGCAAAGGTCTGCCAGGAATTGGCAAAAGAGCAAGTACCTTCTCTCCAGGTTTAAAATTTCTTTCCCTGGCATTTTCATCATAATGAAATTTCATTTTGTTTTGAGCTGATTTGAGATTGGACTGAGCAGCTTCACAGGCTTTTGACAATCTGTTATTGAAGTCAGAAACATATTGAAGCAAATTCAAAGAACTGTTATCATCAGAAAGAAATTTCTCTTTCAAAAGTTTCAGTGGTCCACGAACTGTGTGACCAAATACAAGCTCAAATGGGCTGAAACCAAGAGATTCTTGTACAGATTCCCTAGCAGCAAATAACAGCAAATGAATGCCTTCATCCCAATCCTTTTCAGTGTCAAAGCAGTAAGATCTGATCATGTTTTTCAGTGTTTGATGAAATCGTTCTAAGGCACCTTGACTTTCAGGATGATATGCTGATGACCGATATTGCTTAATACCTAATTCATGCATCACTTGCTGAAATATTCCTGACATAAAATTAGATCCTTGATCTGACTGGACAGATTTAGGGAGACCTACAAATGTGAAAAACTTCACAAGAGCCTTAACTATGGTCTTTGTCTTAATATTCCTAAGTGGGATTGCTTCTGGGAAACGTGTGGAAGCACACATTATGGTCAAAAGATATTCACAACCTGACTTTGTTCTGGGTAAAGGACCTACACAATCAATAATTATTCTGCTAAAAGGTTCCTCAAATGCAGGAATTGGCTGCAAATGGGCTTTAGGGATAGTTTGATTAGGTTTTCCTACCATTTGACATGTATGGCAAGATTTGCAATGTTTAGAAACATCAGATTTTAACCCTGGCCAGTAGAAATGATTAAGAATCTTGTGATAGGTCTTGTTTACACCTAAATGACCTGACAAGGGAGTTTTATGGGCCAAGTTTAAAATTTCAGGGCGATAAACCCTTGGAACCACAATTTGGTGGTTAACAGTCCACTCGTCTTCTGCTGAGACATCAGGAGGACGCCATTTTCTCATCAAAATGTCATTTTTGACATAATAGCAAACAGGAACATGGGACATATCAAGCTCATCTAAAACCCTTTCAAATAAAGGTGAGATCTCAGGATCACTGTGTTGTTCTTTGCAAAGCTGTGACCTTGACAGAAGGTCATGACCTTTGTCATTTGAAAATGAAGAGGAGTGGTCTGAGTTGGACACAGATGAGTTGTGTGTAAAGTCTGTCGGCATGTCAGACAGGCTGGGTGAAAGAGATTTTGAAATCTCGTCATTAAAAGACTGACCTATAAAAGTATCAGTTAAATCAATATCCTGATTCCCATCATTCAACATGGCTTTCTTTGCCATAGCCCTAGTGACAGCACATGAAGGGTAAAGGTCAGGAATTTCCTGCTCAATGGGGTCAGGTGGTTGATCAACACAAGGAGTGTTGGTCAAAAGTGGATTAACCACAACCTTATCTCCTGCTAGGTCATTGCCTAACAATAAGTGAACACCTTTAAAAGGTAATGAAGGTCTAATACCAACAGCCACTGGACCAGAAATTAAGTCTGAGGACAAATAAATGTTATGAAGCGGTACATTAATAAATCCACATTCTACTCCCTGAATAAGGACACTTGTCCCAGAAGAAGTCTTCTCGGAAAATGGCAGGGTATCTGCCAAAATAAGGGATTGAGAAGCTCCAGTATCTCGTAAGATAGTAATAGGGGTAGACTGGGCAAAGTCACAATTTAGTGACACAAAACCTTCTGATAAGAATGGTTCATAAATCTCCATAACAGAATCAGTCTCAGAAATTTTGGTCTTAATAGGAATTTGATCCTGAACACAAGACTGTGGCATTGACCGTAAAGAGGTAAGACCTGTGGGTTTTGGACCCTCTTGTTTTTCTCTCTTCCTCTTTAAAAGTAAGCATTCAGAAATTATATGTCCCGTTTGCTTACAATAATTACAAATAGGCTGAGATAAGGGATTTTGACCTTTGTTTTCACCAGGGGGTTTTGGTTTTGGAGTATATGAGGGACTGGAATTGCCAGATGGATTACTGGGACTGAATTTTGGACCTGACTGAGGAAAAAAGGTCTTTTTAGGAAAAGGCTTGTGCACAAAAGAAGTCTTATGAGTTAAAGCATAATCATCAGCCAAACGAGCTGCTGCCTCTAACGTTTCAACTTCCTTTTCATCTAAAAATGATTTAATGTCAGAATTAATGCACCTTTTAAATTCTTCAACAAGCATGAGCTGCCTAAGTTTTCCATGATCAGAGCCTACTTTCTTTGATGAGCTCCACCTATCAAATAACTGCTCCTTTGTCCTAGCAAATTCAACATAAGTTTTGTCATTTTCTTTTCTACAGTTCCTAAATTTCTGCCTGTAAGCCTCAGGGACCAACTCATAAGCCTTAAGAATAACTTCTTTTACTTTGTCATAATCTGAGCTCTGCTCAAGAGAAAGTTGAGTATAAATTTCGCGAGCCTTGCCGATCACAACGCTCTGAAGAAGCAAAGTCCAATGCTCTTTTGGCCATTTCAAATTTTCAGCTACTTTTTCAAAGTGAAGAAAATATTTATCAACTTCTTTTTCTTGAAATGGAGGAACGAGTCTGATGTGTTTAGTAACATCAAAAACTTTGATTGAGTCCAAAGGCAAAGATTTTGATTTAGTCTTGTCTTGTATTTCAATTTCTTTCATTCTAATTTGAAATTGTCTTTCTCTCTCTTTTTCTTCTTTTTCAATTTCAATTCTTTCTTTTTCAAATTTTAATTTTTCTTTTTCTATTTCAACTCGTTCTTCCTTTTCTAACTTCAATTTTTCATGTTCTAGTCTTTCTTTTTCTTGTTCTAATTTTTGCCTCTGCAACCTTTCTTCTCTTTCTAATGTTTCAAGCCGAATTCTTTCCTCATGCTCTAACCTTAATTTTTCTATTTCAAGTTGTCTCTGAATTTCTAATTCTCTCATCTGCAAATCTGTCTGAGTGACAAGAATGTGAGAGGTTGCAGAGGAATCAAAAATTTCTTCATCAACAAAGAACTGAATCAAAATATTCTTAATTTCATGTTTTAACATAGACCTTTTGACTGAAGATAATTCATAATGTGCTGCAATATCCAATAAGTCTGTCTTTTTGGCCAAGTTCAACAGCTCCTGAGAAGGCGCAGCAATGAATTCATTGAGATCAAAAGACATGGTTGCTTTTTGCTGGCTTTACTTGTTTGAATAACAGTGAAAGCTTTTCTTTTTTTTTTTTTTTAATTCAGAATTATTTGATGCACTAGAAATTTCAATCCCGGACGAGCCCCCAATTTGTTACGACCTGGCGGAGGTAACAAAAAGATGGAAGTAAACCAGCAACAAGCCTGTTTTTTAACTTAACAAAATTTATTTACTTGTACATCAAAATAAAACAGTCATTAATTAATCAAGAGAATATGTAATTCACGATACCTTATTTTAGTCTGAATGTCCCTCAGAATTTAAAACACAAGTCCTTTAATAATTTCTGATCCCAGAAGATAAAGTATGTATGAGCACATGAATATTTCCAAATCCAATATATATTAAATTCCAGTATAACTTATTTAACTATAGACTGGTGAAAGTTTTCATACAAAGAAGATCTAAATGAAAATCTCTCCTCTTTATATAATATCTAGGAACATTCCGGAACTAACCAAAAATAGATCTTACCAAAAAGTACTCAATTCTGACATAATTTCATACCAGAAGATTCTTAATGTTTACAACAGAAAGGTCTAATATTTTCTCAGTACTAAAAATAGTTATTCCAGAATGTTCTAAAGTACAATGTAAACAACTTGTTTATTTCAAACCTAGTAAACATCTAAAAACTGCAAAATCATGGTAAAAGAAAATATTTACACCAACTTAAACACCATATTCATAACAATGAGGTTAAGACAATGTGTCTAATACAAGAATGGTTACTCCCCTGTACTTAGTTTTTGAGTTGCCTCCCTTTGATTATTTTGTCAGACCGTATTTGTACACCTCATAATCTAACTAACTCTTTGGACTATTATGATGAAACTTAATAGTAATGTATATTAGGTTGAGACAATATGCCACATATAAGAACATTTTGCCTCCCCTTACTTATGTTTTGAGTAGCCTCCCATTGAATATCTTCTAAGGCTATTCTTGTGCAAGCAATACGGAATATCTTGATGAAAATTTATGGCAATGTGTATTAGGTTAAGGCAGTGTGTCTTATATATAAGAATAATTGTTCCCGCTTTCTTATTTATGGAATTACATCCCTTTGATTAATTTCTACCGCTATTCTTGGGCAAGTCATTACTAGGTAACGGCATGGAATATCTTTGCGAAACTATATAGCAATGTTTATTGGGTTGAGACAGTAATAATCTAATAAAAGAAAAATTGCTTCCCTTTCCTTATTATCCCCTCACACCACGAAGTGGTGAGGCGATATAGGTTTTGTCCCGTACGTAAGTACATACGTATGTACGTACGTACATACGTACGTACGTACGTACGTACGTACGTACGTACGTACGTATGTTCACCTTTTTGTCATCGCTCTAGCACTTACATTTCTCAACGGATTTTGAAATAACTTCACACAAGTGTAGGGCATGACAATATCTCGAGCAAGTTCGACTTTCAGGGTGCTGCGCCCAAGGTCAAGGTCACTGTGGCTATTTTTAGAAAAACTTTGTCAGCGCTCTAGCGCCTACATTTCTCAATGGATTTTGAAATAACTTCATACAAATGTAGGGCATGACAATATCTCAAGCAAGTTCGACTTTCAGGGTGCTGCGCCCAAGGTCAAGGTCACTGTGGCTATTTTTAGAAAAACTTTGTCATCACTCTAGCGCCTACATTTCTCAACGGATTTTTAGCTCACCTGAGCCAGCGGCTCCGGGGGAGCTTATAGGATGGTAAGGCTCCGGCGTCCGGCGTCGTCGTCCGGCGTCCGTCGTCCGTCCACAATTTCAAACAACTTCTCCTCTGTTACCAGTGGGCCGATTGCAACCAAATTTCATATATAGCCTCCTGGGACCTTAGGAATGAAAAGTTGTTCAAACGATCCTGGTCACATGACCAACATGGCTGCCACGCCCATATATGGTAAAAAGCATTAAAAATCTTCTTCTCCAGAACCAATAGGCCGATGGCCTTGAAACTTAGTATGTAGCATCTGGTACGCGAGTACTACCAAGATTGTTCAAATTATGATCTTGGGTTGACCTTGACCTTTTTTACGGCAATGTCAAATTTGCTTTCAGGTTCTTTTACATGGGAAAATGCTAGAACATAAGATATCTTGGAAACTGTTGAAGATTTTTGGCTAAAAATTGCTATCTACATTCATCTTAATGAGTACATGAAGATTTATGAGTATAAGAGGTCAGGGTCATTCTTTGACCTTTGACCCAGAACTCTCATATTTTGTCAATTTCAAACAATCTCCTCAAAAGCCACTGGGCCAATTGAAAAGAAATTTCATATAGAACCTCCAGGGGTTGAGAGAACAAAAAATTATTCATACGGTCCAGGTCACATGACCAACATGGCCGCCACGCCCATATATGGTAAAAAACTAAAAAAATCTTCTTCTCTGGAACCAATATGCCGATGGCCTTGAAACTTAGTATGCAGCATTGTGTGCACAAGTACTACCAAGATTGTTCAAATTATGACCTTGGGTTGACCTTGACCTTTTCTAGGGTAAGGTCAAGTTTGCATCCATGTGCTTTTATATGGCAAAATGCTAGAACATAGATTTCTTGGAAACTGTTGTAGATTTTTGGGCTAAAATTTGGTATCTACAGTCATCTTAATTAGTACATGAAACTTTATGAGTACAACGTCCAGAGGTCAAGGTCATTCTTTGACCGTTGACCCAGAACTCTCATATTTTGACAATTTCAAACAATCTCCTCAAAAGCCACTGTGCCAATTGTCCTTAAATTTCATGTAGAGCCTCCAGGGGTTGAGGGAGCAAAATTTATTCATACAATCCAGGTCACATGACCAACATGGCCACCATGCCCATATATGGTAAAAACCTTAAAATTCTTCTGCTTCAGAACCGATTGACAGATGGCCTTGAATGTTGGTATGTAGCATCGGGTACTTGATTACTATCAAGATTGCTCTAATCATGACCTTGGATGACCTTGACCTTGTTTATGGAAAGTTCAAATATGGGAAAATGCTAGAACTTAAGATTTCATGGGAAGTTTTGAAGATTAAGGCCCAAAAATTGGTATATACAGTCATCTTAAAGAGAACATGAAGATTTGTGAGTACAAGAGGTCAAGGTCATTCTTTGAACTTTTACCCAGAACTCTTATATATTGAAAATTTCAAACAATCTCCTCAAAAGCCACCAGGTCAATTGTAACTTAATTTCATATAGAGCCTCCAGAGGTTGAGGGAATTAAAATTTGTTCAAAGGGTCCAGGTCACATGACCAACATGGCCGCCATGCCCATATATGGTAAAAAATCTTCTTCTCCAGAACCAATCGACCTACGGCCTTAAAACTTTATGTAGCATTGGGTACACCAGTACTATCAAGATTTTTCAGAATGATGTCCATAAGATTTCATTGGAAGTTTTGAAGACGTTGGCCTAAAAATTAGTATATACCATTGTCTTCATGAGGTCATGAAGAATTAGGAGTACAAGAGGTCAAGGTCATTCTTTGACCTTTGATCAAGATCTCTCATATTTTCAGACATTTCCTCAAAAGCGAAAGGGCCAATTGTAAACACATTTCATATAGGGCCTCCAGGGGTTGACTGAACAAAAATTTGTTCAAACTGTCCAGGTCACATGACGAACATGACTGCCATACCCATTTAGTTTAAAAACCTTTAATATTTTTCTTCTCCAGAACCAATAGACTTACGGCCTTGAAACTTGGTAAGTAGCATAGAATACTAGAGTACTACCAAGACTGTTCAAATGATAACCTTGGGTTTACCTTGACTTTTTTATGGGAAAATGCCAGAATATAAGATTTCATTGAAAGTTTAGAAGATTTTGGCCTAAAAATGGTATATATGGTTGTCTTAATGAGTACATGAAAATTTATGAGTACAACAGGTCATGGTCATTCTTTGACTTTTGACCCAAGACTCATATTCTGACAATTTCAGATGTAAGAAAAACCCACTTTGCCAATTGTTCAGGTGAGCGATTAAGGGCCTCATGGCCCTCTTGTTAAATAACTTCACACAAATGTAGGGCATGACAATATCTCGAGCAAGTTCGGCTTTCAGGGTGCTGCTCCCAAGGTCAAGGTCACTGTGGCTATTTTTAGAAAAACTTTGTCATCGCTCTAGCGCCTACATTTCTCAACGGATTTAGAAATAACTTCACACAAATGTAGGGCATGACAATATCTCGAGCAAGTTCAACTTTCAGGGTGCTGCGCTCAAGGTCAAGGTCACTGTGGCTATTTTTAGAAAAACTTTGTCATCACTCTAGTGCCTTCATTTATCTACGGATTTTGAAATAACTTCACACAAATGTAGGGCATGACAATATCTCGAGCAAGTTCGACTTTCAGGGTGCTGCGCCCAAGGTAAAGGTCACTGTGGCTATTTTTAGAAAAACTTTGTCATTGCTCTAGCGCCTACATTTCTCAACGGATTTTGAAATAACTTCACACAAATGTAGGGCAAGACAATATCTCGAGCAAGTTCGACTTTCAGGGTGCTGCGCCCAAGGTCAAGGTCACTGTGGCTATTTTTAGAAAAACTTTGTCATCGCTCTAGCGCCTACATTTCTCAATGGATTTTGAAATAACTTCACACAAATGTAGGGCAAGACAATATCTCAAGCAAGTTCGACTTTCAGGGTGCTGCGCCCAAGGTCAGGATCACTGTGGCTATTTTTAGAAAAACTTTGTCATCGATCTAGTGCCTATATTTCTCAATGGATTTTTAAATAACTTCACACAAATGTAGGGCATGACAATATCTCGAGCAAGTTCGACTTTCAGGGTGCTGCGCTTCAAAGGTCAAGGTCACTGTAGCTATTTTTAGAAAAACTTTGTCATCGCTCTAGCGCCTACATTTCTCCATGGATTTTAAAATAACTTCACACAAATGTAGGGTATGACAATATCTCGAGCAAGTAGTCTTGTGTGAGGGGATTTGTATCGCCTGCGATGCCTTGTTTTTTTAGTTTCATCCCTTTGATTACTTTTTTAAGGTTTTACTTTTGAAAACCCTGATGTTTGGAATATTGTGATAAACTTAACAGCAATATAGACAAGGATGAAACGGAGTGTGTCATACTAGAATGGTTGCTCCCCATTACTTACTTTCAGAGTTATGTACCTTTTATTATTTTTATACCCCGCCACACGTTAGTGGCGGGGTATTATGTTTTCCTGCTGGCTGTCCGTGTGTCTGTCCGTCGTACGTACGTCTGTCCTTCCGTCCGTCCGTCCGTGAGCACTTCGTTTCCGTTCGATAACTTTAGTATTTATTAACAGATTTTCTTCAAACTTGGCATGTGCTTTGGTCTTGAGAATATCTCAGTTGGGATTGTTAATGGGCAAATTTTGATTTCTTCTGATGGAGTTATTGCCCTTGTCAAGGTCTTAAAAATAGGATTTGGTCTGTAGTTCCTTTACACTATCAAATATCTTGATAAAATTTCACAGAAATGATTCAATTAACATAAGCTTTCTGTTACAAGCGGAGTTTTGTCCACCTGGGTTATCTGCCCCTGCCCTGGGGCTATATACATGTATTAAATAACAAAAAAAATTGTATAAAATCAGAGTTGAAAGGGACTTTTCTGAAACTTGTAACAAATTATCATATTTATATAACTTTCCCTCTTGATAAAAACAATTGTTCCCCAGTGGTTACCTGCCCCTGACACAAGCTATATACATGTATGAAATCATGAAAAAACCTATATAAAATCAGACTTTTGGTATATCTTGACGAAATTCCACGGAAATGATTGAAATGTTACAAGCAGAATTTAGTCCACCTGGGTTACCTGTCCCTGCCACGGGGCTATATACATGTATAAAATTATGAAAAAAAATCTGTATAAAATCAAAGATGAATAGGATTTTCCTGAAACTTGCAACACATTATCTAGGTAATATGAGCTTCATGTTATGATCAAAATTTTGTCCCCAGAGGTTATCTGCCCCTGCCCCAGGGCTATATACATGTATAAAATGATAATAAAACTCGTGTAACAAATGTACAAAAAGGTAAAATTAAGGGTATTGGTTCGCAGTGGCGGGGTATTACGCAGTCGTTTACGATGCTTTTATTTAGACTATTTTTGTGGGCACCATTACTAGGTAATTATTTTGGATATCTTAATGACACTCTATAGCATGTGCATTTGCTTGATACTGTGTGTTGAGTATGGGAATGGTTGCTTTTCCTTACTTAATTTTGGAATTAGTATTTGCAGACGGTTCTTGTGCACACATTATTACCTGTTTGTGGCTGATTGTCAGGGATATAAATCTGCCCAAACTTACTCAAAAAACGGGCGTATATTGCCCCGCTTGCAGAGCTTTTTAGAATTTTATGGTATGTACTTTGTCCTCCTGTAAATAACGGGACACCTATGGTAACACAATTCTGAAACAAGAATTCCATAAGAATGGTGTATTTTGGAACTTATGCGCTCTCTTGTCATTTCCATATTTCTGTATGCCTGTGAATTGTTGACCTTGACAGCAGAGTTAGAGAAAAGAACGCAGGCCTTAGAGATGAGATTCTACCAAAGTTTACTGAACATTTTGTACAAGGACCATATAACCAATGAGGAGGTTCGCAGAAAGATCCAAGCAGCCATTGGAGACTATGAAGAACTCCTGACGCTGGTCAAGAAATGGAAACTAAGGTGGTTTGGCCATGTCTCAAGGTCTTCTGGTTTAGCAAAGACAAAACTACAGGGCACAGTGAAAGGAAAAAGAAGAAGAGGTAGACAGAAGAAGAGGTGGGAAGACAATATTACAGATTAGATAGGGATGGATTTTGCCAGCTCAACTAGGGCAGCTGAAAACAGGACAAGGTGGAAGGGGATTGTTTCGAAGTCATTTGTGGTGCCAAAACGACCTAGTAAGGTTGTGGGATAGAATAGAATAGAATAGAATAGTTTTACAAAGAAAAATTTGCAGACTGAAAGTTATGCAACACTTAAAATCAAAATTTCCCTCACTCTTCATTCAGACTTAAGAAAATTGCATGTACCTTTCGGTGTCTTTGAAGCCATTCATAAATTGACCTTAAATTGTAAATGGAATGGTTTAATGGTCTGTGAATAATGCATATATGGGCCTCGCTTTGAGAAAATATGTCTTTAACCCTGTAAGCACCAAAAAGACAGATGACAAAATTCACATCTGCAAAATTTCAGAGAAAAAGGTTTTGCCCAAGCTGTACCATATTGAGAATTTAAAGACGAGCGGGCAGTGTAGATCAAGATGGGGCTGCTCATTAAGACCTGGATACAAACTGTGCAAATTCAAATATTTTCAGTTTTAGCTCTTACAATGAGTATAGTGCAAACATGCCCCAACCCTACACATGTACAGTCTGGTTGGGATGTGCAGCTGATCTTAAAAATGTTAATGATTTAAACATCATCTAGGCAAACTGAGCATGCTTTCACCAGACTGCGCACATGCGCAGTCTGGCCAAAGCCTGCTCGGTTTGCATATGTCTTTGGACACATTTTCATGATAATGGTCTCATTTAGTATAAATCAATGTTTATATTGGTTGTCTTATGTTAAAGACACCTTAATGATCCTAATTATTACTGAAGCAGAAATCATGGATAAAATTTCAAAATTTGGTGTCTATTGTTTGACTAATACTGCATGTATATGAAAAGAAGTGCATGACAAAATCTTGTTTATGATATTTGAGTATGTCAGAAAATATATCTGGTGGTATTGAAAGTAAAGCATGCCCCAGTTCCACGATATACTTTTACTGAAAATTTCAATACATTACCAAATATAGCAGCTAGTTACTACTCAATATTGTTAGAATAATAATGAATGGTTAGGGGGCGAGTCTGGTAACTTCGGACAGCAGGTAATTTGGGACATACCATTGCAAACAGTGAAAATCCAGATGAGACTGCTCAAAATGAGCCATCTCATCTGGATTTTCACTATTTGCCCGAAGTTAATTTCGTTTCAATTCCAAACAACTGACATATAAAGGAAACAATGTCACTGTCCGAATTTACCTGCTGTCCGAATTTGCCTGAATTGACCCTACTCTGATGATTTACCGGTAGTTAACATTAAATAATACCATAACATGAGATACTTGTGTCAAAAGGGAATCAAATAGTTTCACTTGCAGTTGTGACTCAGAGGAACTGTTTTGCATCTCTCCATTCATTCTTTTGCCTGTCAGACTGCACAACAATCTTTAAAATTAGGCTAGTATTTTAGCTCCTTAATTTCCATGGTGTAAGCACTGGCCTGCTAAGCTTGGAGTCTGGGTTTGAATTCACCTTGCTTTTCATTATGACATGTTCATTGTTGCATAAGTATTACATAACACCCAGTTTTATGACATTTTGGTCAAAATTTAAACTGTCAGATTGGAAATATGGATTGAGTTCCTGTCTGTGGCCAGTTACTTCTTGAATCACCCACATTTTAGTTGGTTCATATTTCAGATGCTCCAATTAAAATATTCATCAAAGCTTCGTGAAGATATTAAAGAAAATTCTAGGTATCAGTATCCAGTGGAACTCTGAAAAATATTCCTTTGTTTTTCTTTGAAGTAGCAAACAATAGAATGGAGAAACTGAATTTCCAGAGGAAGAAAGAAATTCTGTATGAGAGAAAATGAAGTTATATATTCAGACATCACTTTTTTGCATTGGACTTTTCCGTCTTTGAATTTAGACAAGTCCTTTTTGTTCATAGAATCTGCTAATAATCCTTAGAACTCAACTGTTTGTAAACAGTGTATACCCTGATCAGACCTCTCCTTAGGAGCAGTCTGATCTGGGTCTGCACTGTTTTTTTGGGCTGTACCATCCAAATAGAAAGGGTAAATACAGTAAAGTGTTTTCTTTGGTATGCAAATTATATTCCTATTTTGGTATGCAAATTATATTCTTAGTTTGGTATGCAAATTAGATCGTATTATCCAATTTGCCAACAGTATCCTCTCTTCTCTCCTAGCATAGTTTAAAACCTGAAGTGGAATGGAATGGACGAGATAATCTACATTCCATTTGCTTTGGTGGTATATACCCTAATGACCCTAATTATTCAGACAGACAGATGTGAGCAAACATTGTAAACCCAAATCAAACTGCAGGAGCAGTTTGATCAGGGTCTACAACATTTGCCATTCGCTAAGCATCATTTGGATACATTTTTGTGTGTAAAATCCACTTTCTAAGAATTTTTTAACAATAATTGTCCGACTTTTGGGTGTCCAAAATTTAAGGGACATTACAGTACTCTTACAAGAAAGAATAAATGTCTTCAGAGAGAGCTAGAGTGCTGTCCCAAAGCCATATGAAAAGAATTAGAAGAGAGTATCCCTGTCAGCCCATTCCATTCCATGTTTTAAACTATGCTTTTTCTCCTCCCCACATTGTTTTCTGACTCATCGGTTATTCTAATGATGGCTAAAATGCCAAGTGACTCCTATTTGATGAGTCAAACCTTTGTCATTGTGTTTTTTTATGGACAAGTTGGTTTTTTTATCCGCTGAGGCTGAAAAAGCTGAAAGTTAATTGCTTCAGCCTTAATGAGAGATGCCATTTTGTCAGTCTAACTGAGCTTAACCATCTATGTTCTTCAAGAATCTTCTGTATCTTCTGTAAGAGTGAGACTTGGTGTCTTTGAAAATGAAACTTCATGTCAACATTTACTGAAAATACTGGGACACCTCAACGGTTACCATTTCTATAATAGTCTCTCCAATCTTGGAATTGGACTGTTCCTTTATCCAACCTGATGATTTCTAAAACTCTTGGAAAACATGGCAGACCTGATCTGACAGACAGAGAGCTGGCTGATCAGGGTCTACAGTGTTTGCTCGGTACATCCAAACATTTCTGGTGTTTTGAAATGGGTTTTCTCCTCCAATACAAAACTCTGGATCTCTTATACACTTATCACACCGGGTAGGCGGCAATCCAAAACGCTCTTAACAATCGATTAACACGAATCAAAACCGTTAGAAAAGGGGTTTTCTATGGCAAAGTGATTACAATCGAAACTGCTGTTTCTAACAGTTTTTGATCCGCATTTGTCAATTGCACGAGCGTTTTCGATTTGCCGCCTACCCGGTGTGGTTACAGGATGTTTTAGATTTTTGGATAAACCCCATCTTATACCAGATTTACACATGATCAATTTGGATATCTGAACTGATTTCGAAAGGCAAAAAAAATCATTATTATGATAGGGCAACTATGGTAGTTACTTCTGACTATTAGTGCTGCAGACAGACCTAGCTCCAGGCAGGGTATTACCTGTAGGTAGGTGTCAACAGTCAATAGCTGTTGTAATTATATGTTGTCATCATTATAATGAGATTTTCACACCCTGAGGAACCGTTCACTATTGTCCACTGTGAATAGGATAAGCAGTAGGGTTAGCAAATTAGACATTATGTCCTGATATTTGTAAAGAAGCTAGGAGTTGTTGCCTCCACGTGCCTATATGGTGCCTGGTTGTGTTAAAAACCAAAGACTATCACAAGAAGCTAAGTTGGGTTTGATAATTTGGATTGTTAACCCTTAAAGTGCCAAGTGTGAAAAAATTGAATTTGCAAACAGTACACATTGGGACGCTGTTACTGCTGAATGCTGAGTCAATAATTCTTAACTGTGCATTTGGACAGTAATCACACATGCTTAACTATGTATATACAAGGGCTGTTACAAAATGCAAAAAGAGCTGTTACAAAACAAAAAAAAGTCATAGTTCCAACTTCCAAAACTACTTGGTCATTGTGGCTAAACAAATTTGTTTAGCCAAAACTGACCAGGTCCTTTGGAAACTAGGACTCTTTTTCATTTCAAAACAGCTCTTTTTGTGTTTGGTAACAGCCCTTGTATATAAATAATTAGCCAGGGGTGGTAATTCTAGCTTCTGATTTGCTGTTTCCACAATGCTGACTACAGTATTATATCATATTTACCCTGAATAATTGGACAGAATGTATAGGTGAACCGTGTTGAACTTAACGGTAGACTATTAATGATGACTAATCAAAGCTGTGTGAGCAGGGTCTGTACTGTTTGAATTTTTTAAAATAAAATTTCCCTGTATATTTATGAAAGAATTTCCAGCTATGAAAATGCGTCTATGGCTGAATATTTATGATAGTTACGGCAGTGTTTGCGATTTGAGCCACAACACAAAAATTAACCAACAAAGTTGTTATATGCCTAGCACAGACTCAGATCAGCCTGGGCTAAGTGCTTAAAGGGTTGCGGATAGCGAAGAGTCTGATCAGACTGGGCGGATGCCCAGGCTGATCTGAGTCTGCACTGGGCGCACAGCCACTTTGATGGTTTTGTCGTTTCATGGCTGAGTTGTCATTTGTTCCCTTTCTTGAATACAGGAGTGAAATTATCGGCCAGCTGGTGATTTAGCCAGTAATATGAGGGTGTCAGTGTGACAGCCTCTATTGTGTGACCAGTCTAGGTCCAGAGGCTAGGGATATTGCTCTCAACGTAACAATAGAGAACACTGAAGGTGTGTTCATCCTTGGTCATCACCATTGTAAGAGTCAAAAGATCGGGTTTTGTGTGGTGTTTAGGCCAAGAAAAATAAACATACGTGTTTTAGGTTACATGGGAATTAGAATTGAACTAGTAGGTAAGGGTATTGTTTTTATTTCGAAAATAACATTTATATGGAGACAGTTGGAAAACAGTTTGGTTCATTACGGGAA
Organism: Ctena decussata; assembly: GCA_963989385.1. Lineage (NCBI taxonomy): Eukaryota > Metazoa > Mollusca > Bivalvia > Lucinida > Lucinidae > Ctena > Ctena decussata. The sequence goes on along the minus strand of OZ022501.1, from coordinate 25,670,763 downwards.
TACTACAAAAAAGCCTTAAAGAAATTAAGGGTTGGGAGGAGAAATTAAGCATGATCAAGTAACGTGAAACAAGTAAATTTTTACTTTATGCCTAACGGTAAAAACTGTGAATTGGGACAGAAATGCATAGGCAAACAGTGAAGACCCTGATCAGACTGCTCCTCTAGTTCTAGGAGCAGTCTGAACTTGGTGTTCAGCCAACAAACAGTTTTGTATAAATACATTAAAAAATGAAAACTGGATTTATTTGATTTTGATGGACGTGTCCATTTGCAAAGATATCCGACAAATGGTATATGGGTCCCAATACACAGGGTTCATAGGCTTTGTGACCTTGTTTGGACAAATAATAGTGTCTGAGTGGTTAACTCTTAAAGCTCATGGTTAACTCTTTAAGCCAGTGGAAGTGTTTGCGTTTTAATAATCTGAGGTGTAAGTCAAACAATGTGACTGTCTGGAATGCTGAATTAGAAGAAATTCTGCAAATAAGAAGAAATTCTGGAAACTGGAATAATTTATTTTGTGGTTATAAAGTAGGAGAAGTTGCAAAAGTGTTATAAAAGCAGGGAAATACCACATTTCGCTGTAAATAAACGAATCTAGTCAGGTCCTGATCAGGTCAACATTATTCAGGCTTCTGTTAATCGAAAGAAGCTTCAGCTGGCCGTTTGTAGGTAACCTTAGTACATTTAACATTTGATTAACATGTAAGGAGTACATTTAACATTTAATTAACAGTGTAATTAAATGGATTTCATTCAAAAAGACATTGACCAGTTCTAACGTTATGTCCACAGTAATGTTAGCTGTTTGTGGTTTTGTGTGACGCATGTAGGGGAAGCATGGGTTTAGGCAAGTTGTTCTGTTCTCAATAGCTCTTGAAACAGCATTCTAGAGTTAAGGTGTATGGGTATACCTTTATGTTTTTCTTCTATTTTCATAAAGGGAAACAACTTTTCAGTTTTGTGACTTCCTTGGACAATATTTACACTTGCCACTGACCTCCCATAAGTAAACCGTATAGAGCAACTGGCTTCATACACCGATGAACGATAGTTGACCATGTGACGTTGTCGTCAAGTGATGTCTAAGGTAAACAAACATCTTGATTGGTCCACGTAACATTTGATTGAAGCCACGTTATGGCGACGGCTGTTTAACGTAATGGCCGAATATGTCGTTTCTGTCTTTTCTTCAACGCATATTTTGCATATTCTACATTAAATTACCACGAAAACAGCACATGAAGGGTCTAAAAATAAGGTCTAAATATAAGAATAAAAATTTGATTTTTCAGCATTCATCGTGTGAAGAAGCCAATGGTCGTTGCTAAAATTCTACAAGAAGCGCTTCGCGCTTCATGGAATTTTAGCTCCGCCCACTGGCTTCATCACACAATGAACGCTGAAAAATCAAATTTAAATTCTTAAATGAAGCCCTTAATTCCAACTTACTGTCTACTCTTGAAGGAATTTGCTCCTAAGTCAGCAGCTTCTTTCCTTAACCCATTGCATTCTGGGTATTTTTATATGCCCGTTTTGAAAAAACGGACATATTTGGCATGGCGCTGTCCATCCATCCGTCTGTCTGTCTGTCCATCCGTCAACATTCTTGTGCGCACCATATCCAGAAACCGATTGAGATATCTTCATGAAATTATGTAGGCATATATATTAGGATGGGGCAAAGTGTCACATATAGTAGTTGTTTCTCCCCCTTTCTTAGTTTCCAAGTTATGCCCCTTTGATTATTTTTTACCCTACTAGTCTTATGCGTGCCATAACTAGATAACCGTTTGGGTTATCTTGATGAAACTTTATAGCAATGTGTATGAGGGTCTGATGATGTGTCACGTATAACAAATTGTTGCTCTCTCTTTCTTCGTTTTGGAGTTGCATCCCTTTGAATAGATTTTATAGGCTATTTTTGTGTGTACTAATCTTGTGCATTCAATAACTTAGTAACCATTAGGAATATCTTGATGAAACTTCATAGCAATGTGCATGATCACAAGACGGTGTGTCACATATTATATGAATGGTTGTTCCCCTGTACTAAATTTTAGAGTAACCTCCCTTTGATTAGTTTTTTAGCCTAACCCATTTTCCTATCTCCTTAACCCTTTGAAATATTTTTATGAAACTTTGTAGGAATGCATGCATAATAATGGGGCAATGTATCTGAGCAAGAACCACAACTCTGGCTTACTTTCTACCTGAATTATCTGCCCTTGCATCAATTTCCTTTTTACTCTGTAACTCCTTTGCCGTTGGGAATATCTTAACAAAACTTTATGGTGATGTGTATAGTGAGTGAGTGAGTGAACTCGGGTTTAACGTCCCACCAACAACGAGGTCATATGGAGACGGGACCTAGGTTTAAAGTCTCATCCGAAAGAGCGGGGGATCGATCTTGCGACCCCTGGATTGGTAGTCTGGAGTGTTATCCACTACACTACAGCCGCTCCTGTGATGTGTATATTGTCAAGGGAAAGTATTGTGATCAAGAGTTTATGAAATATCTCCCTTGTTTGACTGTAGCATTTCTCAACTTCTGAGCTGCTTCACCGTGGACGCTGATTTTTGGTATACTAATAGTATTTGATATGTTAAATGTTTTGATAACATTGCAATCATTAATCATGGAGTTGTTTCCCCTGTTTGTCTGCCTGTCCATCCTTCTGTAAACAATCTTGTTTATTCTGTAACTCCTTCATGGCACTAAAACGGGCGTATTTTGCGCGGCTTGCGAAGCTCTTGTTTGTCGTCTGCTGAAATTGACGTCTGCATAAAACATAAAGAAAATTCTGACAATAGTGGTCTAACTAACTTGTGAAGAAATGATGTCTAAGCTACAAAAAGTAAGTTTGGATCTCAGATCAGGCCCCACGTTTGTGAGGCCTGATCTTGATCCAAACTGTTTGCCCAGATACCCCTAAAGGAGTATCCCGAATGGAATGGGTTAAAGAGGTGACCTTCACTTAGAAGAAAGGCAGAAATGAAAGCGGCAGAGTTGCTTCCCCTGGAAATGTACCCACTACCTTAACCCTTAATCCGCCAAAAAGCAGACGACAAAATTTATGTCTGCAGAATATCAATAAATGTTTCGTCCAAGCGATATCATATTGAGAATTTGAACACTAGAGGGCAAACAGTGTAGATTCTGAGCCACCTCATCTGGATCTACACTGTTTGCCAATTCAACAATTTTAATTTTTGGCGCTTTATTACGAAGGGTTGAAATAACAGAACATACAGCAAGAAAAAATAACTAATGGCATGATCAAACATTAAATTTCACTTAAAATTGCACATCAGTATTGGGAGTGGTAGTAGTGCAGTAGATGAATGGATGGATGACTTGTGATTTTATGTCCTTTTCAACAGTATTTCAGTCATATCAGGAGGATATGGGTGGGTGATGATGAAGGGCAACGTGCAATGGAACCTCCTTTATGATTGAAAAGATTTTCACCTACAGTGGGACTAGAACCAGTGCTTAACCTACTGAGCTACCAGGGCTACAGTGTAGTGGATAATGCACTGGACTACCAACCCAGGGATTGCAGGTTTGATCCCAGCTTTTCAGATGAGACTTTAAATTGAGGTCCAGTCTCCATAAGACCTGTGTGTTGGTGGGACGGTAAACTCAAGTTCACTGGCTCACTTAACCGTTAAAGCGCTATAAATTAAAATTGTTGAATTGGCAAACTGTGTAGATCCAGATGAGCCACCTCATCTGAATCTACACTGTTTGTCCTCTAGTGTTCGAATTATCAATATATCGCTTGGACGAGACACTTTTTGAAATTCTGCAGATGTAAATTTTGTCGTCTGCTTTTTGGCGCATTAAGGGTTAAATCAGTATTGTCAGAACAACAATTTTATTATGAATTCTGAGGAATCTGTGTTTATGGTGGACAACAATTAACGTCACAATCACATGGCTTTACAGATAAAAATAAATAATCTCAGCAAAAGTTAAAGACATACAGGTTCAAGGTCTCCGTATGAGTGCAGGCTGATCTGAGTCTTTAATTGCTGTCTGCACATGTTAGGCACCTGTTCTCATGGCATGATTCAGTAATGTTTGATCAAAATAATCTAATTAATTTGTCCTTGTACCAAAAATCACCTTGCATTTCATATTGTTTCATTATCTTTCCTACCATAACCACTCTACATTCTGAGACAGAATGTACCTCAGCAAACAGTGCAGTCCATGATCAAACTGCCCCTATAGGAGCAGTCTGATCATGGTCTCCACAGTTTTCCATTTGACCAGCAACTACTGGCACCCGACAAACAATTCTTAAAATTAAATTGAAAATTGAATATTTAAAATTATATTAATTGTGTGATTAAGGTGTACAGCTACACTTACATGCTTTTGTCCATCCTTTTTTCAAAGGGAGACAATACCCTACCAAGACAGGGTCTACTCTCAATGGAAAGAATTTGCTCCTAGGGGAGCAAATTCATTCCTTTAAGAGTTGACCCTGTTGAGAAGGGGGTCAAAATTGATATCGACAAGAGTTGCTTCCCCTGAAAGTGTATTTACATAGCTAAAGGTGTCCCAATTCAGTAAGTTGTCCCTATATTTAGCATCATTCACGCCTGGTAAACTATCACAGGTACCTCCGCCGGAGGTACCGATAAAATGTTGTGACAGGCATCTGGAGCTGCCTGTGACTGTCAAAAAATGACAACAAAGGGTAGGTTTTTCCTCTTTTTGGACAAAATATTAAATAACCAGAGAGTTTATCAAAAATCAAAAAGTGCTATTCGACCCTTATAGACATAAAGGTTTGTCACACATCATATCCCCCAAAACTTTCCATATTAACCAAAGATACGACTTTTGAAGTGGCTTTGATGTCAGCCCGCAGTACTAAAAGCATAAAGAATTCGGCCATTTTTGGTCTTAAATGCAATGATCTTGCGTACGAATCTGTTTTTCAAGGCACATTGATGTTTAGGTAACCTCCTTGCCCAAATATAAATGTCGATTGACTACAAATAAGGCTTGAATCTTCAAAACAACAGCTGGAGGTGCCTGCAATGGTGTGGAGGTGCCTGTGATGTAAGCAAATATAGTGAAAATCTGAATAGTTATTGCAGCTGGAAATATTGACATCTTCTCTAAACCACTGCCTGGAAAGAATCATTCATTCAATGTCCCATTAAGCTATCATAATGCGTATATCATGAAATTCCATGTAACAATTCCTAAAGCACCATCTCAAAGAGTTATTGCCCATTTTGTTTCCGCTTCTGTTAGTCAAACATTGACGAATTTCACATAGTTGCTGAAAATTAACTGCCTAATTCACTGTTAGAATCGTCATAAAATGTGCGCTTAAATAAGAGTCAACATTTTTGTGAATGGTGATGACTGTGATCGGCAGGTGCTGCCTGTGAGTCATTCCAACTCGTTAGAAATTGTCGAGGTCACACGTCATGCCAGCTACACGTATGATGTGTCAAATGGGTCAAAATTGCCGATACCTGTCAACAGGCATACACGTACAGGTATCTGAAGTATTGATCCTTTTGGTACCTCATATGCGTGTCGCTCGCATGCGTCGTATTACGCTCACTGTATGTGTTAACTGTGTAATAACTGGAGTGATACGTGCTACAAGTGATTCAGTCTTGCTCGTTTTGAATTGTTGGCGCTAGAATCCAAATACATCCGTAAGGCCTACAAATTACATCATATGCAGGTGACATATTCTCAACAATACACCTTTTAGTATGTTGAAGTGATCGGAATCTTACTGTAAATTATAACAATTCAGTTATAGCAATGTGTAATTCAAAGTCTCCGAATAGCCACTGTATCAAATTTGGTAACAAAAGAGCACTTTTACTACATAAAAGTCATCTTCCGAAACATTGTTGTTTTTGCAAACGTTTCAAGTAGCTGTCATGGCGTGTGACCTCGACAATTTCTGACGATTTGAAATGACTAACAGTAAGTCATCAAGATTCACAAAAACGTTGCCTATTATTAAAGTGCATTTTATAACTATTCTAACACTGAATTAGGCTGTAAATCTTCGACTGCTACGTACAACTCGTCAATTTTTGACTAACAGATATGGAAACAAAACGGGCAATAACTCTTTGAGATGATTTGCTTTGGGCTTTGGATTTCTGTTGTGAAGCATCAATGTTACGTGTTCTTATGCCCGCTTGTCTGTAGTCTTCTGGCAATAAGGTCACCTGTACAGCTGCCCACTTTGCTTTCTGGTTTGTTTTGTAATTTGAAATCCATGTATAAGATAGGTAAAACAGAAGTTAGCGTTGTTTTTATTTGGGGTAGGTGAATGTTCACCTGTCTGGGAAAGAGCTCTTTATTCAGTTAAGCATGCGTGTCTTTTATGAACTATTGTCAATGTATATTTACTTCCATATTGGTTTTGAGAGAACGATGTAGAATCTGATTGTATAAGTTCATGATTATTGTCTGTGGTTTTAACAAAAATATGCTTGATATTCGCATTATGGTAGATTATTGCGACGTTGAATGAACAATTCTTTCAAGGCAGTGGTCTAGAGATGAAGAATATTAATATTTGCAACCGCAACAAATCTTCAGAGTTTCGCTATATTTTCTTACATCACAGGCACCTCCATTCCGTCACAGGCACCTCCAGTTGTTTTTTTACGAATCCAGCCTTATTTGGAGTTAATCGGCATTTATATTTGGGCAAGGAGGTTTACTTTACGTCAGTGTGTCCAGATCAACAGAGTCTTATGCAAGAAAAGTGCATTTAGGACCTAGAACAACCGATTTGTTCTTGTTTTGAGTACTTTCGACTGACCTTAAAGCCACTTCAAAAGCCATATCTTCCGTATATATGTAAAGTTCCCGGGGATATATTGTGTGACAAAACTTAATGTATATAAGGGTCGAATAGCATTCTTTGATTTTCAATAAAATCCCTGGTTATAATGTATTTTATCAAAAAAGACGAATACCTACCCTTTTTTGTTTATTTTTGGACCGTCACAGGTAGCTCCGGATGCCTGTCACTACTTTTTATCGGTACCTCCGCGGAGGTACCTGTGATAGTTTACCAGGCGTGTCATTACAGTATATGTCAGGATGATGTTATTATCTCTTAGTTTAATTATCTATTTTTCCTCCAAATCAATATACCACCTAAGGTTGTTGTTTCTAATGTAGACGTTGCCGATAATTGTCTTTTAATTAGTCTAGCTCTTGATAAGGCTGGGCTTTGATAGTAATGCGTGGGAATTTCTCCAGGGGAACGTGCAATGTAGCCTCTCTGAGAGCTACTTTGGCTATGCAGGTCTAGTGAGGTCCAGTGCCCACCTGCATGCAGTTGTTCAAAACTAACAACTATGAACCTCGTCAGTTTATGAGATGTTACCTTGTTATATTTTCAAACATATTGTACACAAAAATATACAGTCAGTTTTCCTGGCTGGCTGGATGACTTGCGTTACCTTGTTATATTTTCAAACATATTGTACACAAAAATATACAGTCAGTTTTCCTGGCTGGCTGGATAACTTGCGATTTTACGTTCCTTTCAACAGTATTGCAGTTATATCAGGACGATTAGACGTTGATAATGAAAGGCTGTTTGCAACCCCGTATGCGGTAGGAAAGATTCTCACCTCAAGCGAGGCTCGAACCCGGTCCACTAGATCAGTAGGCCAGCGCTTAACCCACTGAGCTACCGAGGCTCCTCAGTTTTTCTGTAAACAAGTGAGGAGCTTTATCCTAACATTTTTCAGCAAAATTGTTGGCATACCTTATTTTTGAGGTACAACTGAGGCTGAACAAATCTTTGACAAAAACTTTATGATAATGATGCTTTAAACAAGTGGGCCCTACTCCATATTTGTAGCTGTGTTGTCATCTAGATTGCTGACAACTGAATTTGTCTTTCTTCCAACTTTTAAGGCATTACCGGCTGTCCGAATTTTAGGATCATAACTTGTTAAGCTGTATTGTTACTTTGGGTTTATACAATACTTTGAATATAAGTCCAGGGGTCGCAAGTTCGATCCCCCGCTTCTCAGGTCTTTCAGATGGGACTTTAAACCGAGGTCCTGTCTCCATATGACCTTGTTGTTGGTGGGACGTTAAACCCGAGTTCACTCACTCACTCACTTTGAATATATTCATCATGAAATCAATGATTTTTTTTTTTGCTAGTCAGTAATTGGTATGCACACCTGCATCATTGATTTGTACAGGTATATATGGTATACAACTGCTCTAGATAAGAAGGAGTAACAAGGATAATTTAGGAATAATTTTCTGTATTTCTCCATTAAAACATATGTTGTGACCCCTCATTAGAACTGTCTTGCTGAGACAGTTCTAATGAGGGGTCACAACATATGTTTTTATTGAGAAATAAGAAAAATTATCTCAGAATTATCCTCAAAACCTCACCTTACCTGGAGCTCTGATATACACTAACCTGACACCACATGTGACTTATCTTACCTGTAAAACACAAAATAATTGGGGTCGGCTAGAAATTAGGTCTTGTTTGAGACTGCTACTGTTTTCATTTGGAGATTTTAGATTTATGGAGACAGTGAGCTTGACAATTTACAATTACGTGACATTTTAATTTTCAGGTTTTGAAGAAAAGTTGCAGTAAAAGAATAACAAGGTGGGATTATGAATAATTCAAGACAGAGACAGAAATGAATAAAACCTAGCAAGGTAAGATATTGACATCGCACAGATTTTCATATTGGATGGTAAAATTTGGGACGCCTGAAAATTTAAAGCGCCCGAAACGAAAATACATATCTTATATTTGCTAACAGTGTAGCTCCAGATGAGGTGGCTGATAATGACACACTGTTAAAATTGCCGTCTATTCTTTGAATTCTGAATATTATTTGGCTTGGATAAAATATTTTTGGGGCAATTATATCTTCTGCATTTTTGGCCCTTTAGGATTAACTCCAAAGTTTTTAGCTCACCTGCCCAGTGGGCACATGATGTTGAAATGATGTCAATCTGACATCGTTGTGACGTCATTACATCACAATATTTGCATTCTCAATGCATTTTTATTGTAAAGCCCTATGGTAAACCATTAGAATGTAATGTAGTTTATACTTCAATAACTACATAGGTTCACGCGACGTTACACGAGGTTATGTGACGTCAAAATAAACCATGGTTCTCTCCAGTCTGATTGGACCTAGGTGACGTTATGATGTCGTTGACGCTGTTCCACAATTAGTAGAAAAACTGTGTATATTGTTTTTTCTGCTTCAACTGTAGCCCCTAACGCAGACTTGTGATCAGTTAATAGATAGAAAGAATGTAAATATAAACAATGAACTTAATTTTTCTGGTGTTTATCAGAGTATAAACTACATTGGGTCACTAGCAAAGTTTACATGAACCCCTTTGGGATTTGCTTACTTTACACGCGACCAAATGTAGTTTATACTTTAATAAACTTCTGGTGTTATCAAAGTATAAACTACATTGGGTCACTAGCAAAGTTTACATGAACCCCTTTAGGGTTTGCTTACTTTACATGCGACCCAATGTAGTTTATACTTTGATAAACACCAGAAAAACGAAATTCAGTCCTTAATTGACACCAATATAATGTGGTTTCGATGTCATCTATTTGCTCATGGGTGCATGAAAACAAAGGAAAAGGTATTGTTGTCACAGTGGCACTGGTGTCTGAAGGATTTACATTTACATTTATTTACATTTATCCTTGTAGGGACGAGAATCTTGTTGACTCATGTAATCCCCTCTTGGTTTGACACCCAGGTATTTTTGTTCTGAATAGCAGTATATTGTCCATCTCCCATGAAGTTATCTAATCGGTTCTTAAAACTGTTTATAATATGACGTCGCATCTGAGAGTGTAATAAAGCCATGCATTAAAAACGATAATCCACTAGTGGATTAAATATGCAAATTACGTCGTAACGTTATGCACTGACGTCCATAAAACGTCAAGTTTTCAAATGGCAAAATCGTAACCTTTAAGTGCAAAATTTGCTAATAAAATGTGATTTTAGTGTCATATGATAAATAGAATCTTGCATTCGTACTCCTGTATTATAGAATTTATTAAACTCGTTGGTGAAAACGATAAGATGCTCGGCAGAGCCTCGCATCTTATCTTTTTCCCCAACTCGTTTAATAAATTCAATAATACATGAGCACTCATGTAAGATCCTCTATTTGAAGTCGGTGCTGATACTATGGATTCTGGCAGTGCGTTCCAATCTGAGATAACCCTTGATGAGAAAAAGTGTATGTTTTACGTGATGAGCTAGTGCAAATTTGGTGAGTTATCCTGGATTTGGGCAGCTTTTGTGATATCTTGGCAGTGCATCACACAGAATGGTAAACAGTGTAGACCTTTCTAAGACTGCTTCACAAGAGCATTATCCCATGGGCACTGAATGTGGAAACAATGTCATAAAAATATTTGGCTCCTTTGCACAGGTTATGTATAAAGTTCCTTAGAACTCTCCAGTCTTGAAATAATTCATTAATACATGATTTGCAAATAATCTCTGCTCCATTAAACATCCAGGCATTTCCATTCAGTATTGTTTGCAGAAGCTGAGTCTCAGGAAGCTGATTCTCAGATTCCGTTATGTCACAGTCCATATTTAGAAAATCCTGTGTTTAAGGTTATGGTGAAATAACAGAATGTTACCATCGAAACTCGCCGGGCCGCGTAGCCCAGCCGGTAGGGCACCTGACTCATAAGTCGGAGGTCCTGGGTTCGAAACGAGGTCTGGCCATATACTTTCGTTTCTCCTTCCGCTCATTCAAGAAGGGCAGTTGTCAGTTACTGGGGAAAGTATGTGCACGTAGTACTGGTTAACTGCTTAGGAGGTCTAAGCCTGCCCAGGAATAGTGGGGTTAGGTTAAGGTGGACGATCCCGGAAGAACTCTGTTCTTGCTTGTTTAAAAAACAAACAGAGTTATTGTTCATCATCAAATCAACTAACTGTGGAGTAAATACAGTTATAATATACACTTACAATATCTACCGTAAAGATCCTAAGTTTTCGGGCACATAGGTCTGTACAAACAGTGAAAACTGAGATCAGACTGTTCCTTAGGAACCAGAATGATCAAGATCTTCACAGTTTCCATTCCATCTGCGCATTTTTGTCGACATTACTCTATGGTAGAACCGAATAACAGGAAAATAAATAATAGGGCAAGGACCGCCTGTGCTTGCAGCAGGTGCAGAATTTGGGCAGTCTGTTTTGGGGATATTTTGAACTTAAACATTGTTTTTCTAGGAAAAGAAACGGTGAAATGTTTGTTTTTATGCCCCCGTGACGATAGTCAGGGGGCATTAAGATTTGCCCCTGTCTGTCTGTCTGTTCGTCACGCTTTATAGTATAGAGTTTGTGTAATCAACTCCTCCCACAGTTTTCTATGGAACTTTTTCAAACTTTGCATACATGTTGTGGACATATTGAAGATGTGCATGTGGATTTTTGATGGGGCTAAAATTAATTTTGACAGATTTACGGCCTTTTGAACTTAGTCATTTTAGGCAAATTTTTGTATAGTAGGGTATAGAGTTTGTGTAATCAACTCCTCCCACAGTTTTCAATGGCTCCTTTTCAAACTTTGCATACATGTTGTGGACATATTGAACATGTGCATGTGGGTTTTTGTTGGACCTAGAATAAATTTTGACAAAATTACGGCCTTTTGAACTTAGTCATTTTAGGCAAATTTTTGCAATTCTATGGTATAGAGTTTGTGTAATCAACTCCTCTCACAGTTTTTAATGGATATTTTTCAAACCTTGCATACATGCTGTGATTGTATTGAAGATGTGCATGTGGGTTTTTGTTGGACCTAGAATTAATTTTGACAGAATTACGACCTTTAGAACTTAGTCATTTTAGGCAAATTTTTGCATTCTAGAGTATAGAGTTTGTGTAATCAACTCCTCTCACAGTTTTCAATGGATCTTTTTTAAACCTTACATACATGCTGTGAATGTATTGAAGATGTGCATGTGGGTTTTTGTTGGACCTAGAATTAATTTTGACAGAATATCGGCCTTTTTAACTTAGTCATTCTAGGGAAATTTTTGCATTGTAGAGTATGGAGTTTCTGTTATCAGCTTGCTCCACAGTTTTCAGTGGATCTTTTTCAAACCTTGTCTACATATTGTGGACATATTTGAAGATATGCATAAGGCATTTTGATAGAACTAGAATTAATTTTGACAGAATCACAGCCTTTTTAACTTAGTCATTTTGGGCAATTTTTACATGGTAGGGTATGTTTTCAATGGATTCTTTGTAGGTCAGCTTTATGGATATACACGTCATGTGACAGGCACTGCACGGGGGCATCATTAGTGTCTTACAGACACAATTCTCTAGTTTTGTTTTATTCTTTAACATACGACGTAAGTTTTACTAAAATAATACGCATAAGCATGCCCCATCGATTGATAATATTTTTCATGACGTTTTTCATGAAATTCAATTTTCTTGCATTTTTTCAAAGAATGTAAAAATATACTTATTAACAAGAAAACTGCAATTTTATGTTATCAGTTTGTTTCAAATATCATATATTACAGATTATATGATTTGCTGAAATGAAAGTGCATTCATGTGCTAGAGATATGAATTTTAATGGAAAATGTTTAAAAATAATATGTAGAAATACAAAATATTGTTTTTTAGAAAAACAAAACGGTGAAAATTGTTTTTTACTTACCCAAATGTTTTGTAGCTCTTTGGGTTATTTAGATGGTATGATGGTTTGAATGCCCCGCCAATATTTCTATTCAGTATTCGTCTACCTTAAATGACCGTCCCGACATGACCATAGCTGTTTACCGTGGACGTTAAGCATGATCAATCAAAATGAAAGTTTGATACAGAGCACTAAGATCTCAAGCAGTCTCAGAGTATATGCTTTAATCATTGGGAAACTGCTGTTTATCACCTGAAGCGCCAAAACTGAAAATAGTTGAATTTTGCAAACAGAATAGATCCAGATGAGGCAGCTCATCATGAGCCGCCTCATCTGGATCTACCCTGTTAACCCACTAGCCTTTGAATTCTCAATATGACAAAGCTTGAATGTAAATTTTTTTTAAATTTTGCAGATGTAATTTTTGTGCCCTGCTTTTTTGGCGCTGTAAGGGTTAAAGACCCAGAAAGACACTGCACTTGTTCATTGATCAGTGATGTGGTGATAATTTCCTGCAGTTGTTTTAATCATTGATGGATACAAACTCATTAAAGAAATTTGATACTCTTTAAAAGTAGAATATTATACAGTATTATACAGCAGGCTTGACAGCTGAAATTTGTGACAAAAATTGTATTTAATCACAGAGATATTTGCCCATGGAATATCCCAGATGATTTGAATCATCCTAATGAGGTCGTTCAGACAGGACCTTTTTATGAAAAAAAATTTTTTTTCTTCATTGTTTTTGCTTATTAAAGGGTCTGCATTGGCATAAATTGAGGCGCGACACGCGAAAACAAACAAAGTGGTTGTGTGACCAGTGAGACTCAGATCAGACTGGACTGGGTGCACAACCTCTTAGTTGGTTTTCATGTGTCGCGGCTCAATTGTTTATTGTGCAAGCAAAACAATTAATTGTTTAAAGTTTTATCAGAGAGAAAAAATAATAATACATCTTAATGACGTACATTCTTAGTTCATGCATGCTGTCAGGCCATAAAGCGCAGTCGCTAGCCCGTCTGACTCAAGAGCCAGAGGTCTGGGGTTCCATACTCGGTCAGGCCACATTCTTTCGTTTATCCTTCCGCTGATTCAAGAAGGGCATTTATCAGTTACTGGCGGAAGTATGTGCACTTAGTACTGGGCAGCCGCTTGGGAGATCTGAGCCTGCCCAGGAATTAACTGACTGTTCCGACATGATCATAGCTGTTTACTCTGGCCATAAAAGCAATAAAACAAAATAATACATTCTGTTTTTCTGTTCTTCTCCAAGGGCTTGGAATTTGCAGAAAGTGATACATAGGTAAAACGGTATTGCATTTCCACATAAGTCCACATAAGTGCATGGCTGCGTAAACTTTTGTTGAGTTTTCTAGATTGGCTGTAGAATTATGAAGACTAGTCACACACCGGGTAGGCAGCAATCGAAAACACTTGTGCAATCGACGAATGTAGATCAAAACCGTTAGAAACAGCGTTTTCGATTGCAAATTGGAGACAATTTGCAATTGAAAGCACTGTTTTAAAGTTTTTTTGATCCACATTATTGATTGTTAAGAGCTTTTTCGATTGCCGCCTACCCGGTGTGAGTCATGAAACTGGTCAAGCCGACATTCTGGAAGAGGGAAGCCCAAAGCAACCACCATTGTGCATCTGAACTTATACTTCCTGTTTGATTTGTGAATATTTGCATCAAAGTTCCTGGTATAGCTCTTCATCATGTATGTTTGTTAGGCATGATGTTGTACGACATGATTGTTACTTCTTGCGTGTCGACGGCATAAACTTTTGCCAAGTTTCTGGTTAAGCTATATAGTACCTGACCTAAAAAGTTTATGTTTAGTGAGAGTGCGGAGAGAGACAAGACCCTGCATTGTGTGAAATTTTTGTCAAAGTCAAAGTACTAAGTGGGAGAAGGGTTCAAAAAGAGCAAATGTAGGTCACAAACACTCAGGTTTTCTCAGTGGTTACCTAGTGTGATATACTGAACATTTTTTAAACAAGAAAAATCTTTTAAAAAAAAGATAATTGGCGCAGATTAAATGGAAGTATGTTTTGTTATATGTCTCTAGTTGAAGATTTGACAATAACTTTCATGAATAAGTAAGCTATGTCGGCAGGCACTCACTACCGTAATTTTGACTCTGGGTAGCAACAACGACCTATCTCAAAATTGAGCTGTCCAATTTTGAATTCAAAAAAATGACCCGATTTCAAAATATTTATCAACATGTTGCACTGTTTGTTTGTTTGTGTGTATTAAACCGAAAGTAGAAATCGAAAGTAGATCTACGACGAAAAAAAAGAAAGTTTTGAATATCTGCGTCTGTTTTCGATAACATTTCTATTGTAAAATTACAGACAAGAGAAACATTTAAAATTGATATAAGACAGAGTGCTAGTATTCACAGTGCAGTATGATGAGAAAAAACGAAGATTAAATATTCATTGACCTTTGATATTATTGGCTAAATTTTTACATACACGCAATTTGACCAATGAAATCTTGTGAAATGTGGAACAATATCGAAATTATATGAGGCTGTGCCTCGAAAAATACAATATATGCAAGAGTATGTGTCCTTTCAGAAAAAAAATGTAACTGTAAAGGGATAACTTGGACAAGCCTGAACAGGTGGACCCTCAGGGAAGGCCCGTTTTCTGGCCGCAATAAAAGCATGTTAATTGATTCTTACATGGTCATTGCTTTGGAGTCCATGGATTATTTAGACATTTTGACCTGAATATTCAACAAGGAACAGAAGAGGTCTAAAATCCTGTTCCATGAGAGACCAAGATAAGAAAAAAAGTTTGCTGATTTCTTCGTAAGAAGATACAGTTTGGATCACATCTGGAAGGCAGATGTAGAAACTTCCATTTTTGTGGAGAACATGTGTCTATATATATATGGTGTGTGCAAACAGCAATGGCCCGTCTGAGACTGCATGGATGCACAAAAAAAGTAAAATATAAAATTCTGATGCCCTAAATTTTCCACTTATTTGGTGCTCTGATGTCTTTCCGATAATTTTGTCATTTCCGAGATCTCGGGACATTAGAAAGTCAAGCAGGATGAAAAGATAAGAAGAAAATTTATTGCTTATTATCATGTCACAGACAAATTGCCATGGCTAACGAAAACATTTGGACACCTTTGGACACCTTCGTTAATTACTGTAGTTGTCCTCAAAGTTGAACTTATTGATTTTTCTGTCAAATCATTGGGGTAGAAGGGCAAATAGTTTAGACCCAAATCAGGCTGCTCCTTTTGGAGCAGTCTGATTAGGGTCTACACTGTTTGCTAAGGCTATTTAGGGTCATTCTGGTAGTTGTTGACAAATTCAGTGGAAGTCAATGGCAATATTTTCTAGTCTAGGCTAGTCTAGTCTATGAGACTATCCCATGACCTTACAAGGTTGTTGGGGCACCAGATTACTTTACAACAATCCCTTTCCACCTAGCCCTGTCTTCAGCTGCCCCAATTGAGTATGTACATGTAATTGAGTGAGTGAACTCGGGTTTAATGTCCCACCAACAACTAGGTCATACAGAGATGGGACTCGGTTTAAAGTCTCATCCAAAAGACCAGAGAAATGGGGGATGGATCTTGCCATCTGTGGATTAGTAGTCCAGCCTGTTATCCACTAAACTACCGCCACTCATTAATTGAGCGAGTAATAGAAGAGAAATTGCTTCCCCGAAAGATGAAAGTGTAACCATTCATCTTTGAGACTTCTGGCCTATTTCAAAACTTAGATCTGTAAGCATTTTGTGAAGCTGCTGCCCAATAAAGTTTGTTTTGACTGATTGGTAGGATTATATAACAGCATAAAATGCATCTATTTCCAGATATTGAAAAAACCCAAGACGAAATTAGTAGGATTATATAACAACATAAAATATGTCTATTTCCAGATATTTAAAAACCCAAGACGAAATTATTGTACCAAATTACAAGATTTCAAAATTTGATGGTTTTAACAATTAGCTTCGGCTCTTTATGGATGCCTTGTTTTGACATTCTTGGGCAGTAAATGACAGTGAAGTTATGTCAGTTTTCGCTTTTCGACGGAAAGCGTTTCACTCTCTCAATAACCAAATGAATATTCAACAGTTTCCTTCATTATTATCGAAGCTGCAAATTTGTATTTGTTTTGCCGATAATTTTTAGACGGTTTCTCTTCATTCTCTGTTAGACAATAAGTTGTGGCCTTGTTAGAACTGCCTCACTGAGGCAGTTCTAATCGAGGGCCACAACGTATGTTTTAAGAAGAGGTTGGAAGAATTGGCTCTGAATTATGGTCAAAACAAATGCTAATCTAGAGGTTTGATTATTGTTCTCTCTCTTGAATTACACGCATAAGTCGGGAATAATTTTTTAAATTACGACTCCCCAGAGACACTGTAATTGCCGGTATTAGGTAAAAATTCTTTTCTTTGACGTTTTATTAGTTCGGAGAGATTCTTTTACGTGACAGATAATTTCCTCGATAATGTTTTTGTATTTTATTGTCTTAGTGTTGTTGCTCTTGAACTCTGAAATGCAAAAACGCAAGAATCATAAGAACTTCATTGAATCAACAGCCTTGACACGCTATCATCCAAGATGTTTGAAATTAAGTTGCTTTAGTTTAAATGTACTTAACAAATGGTTCTGATAGAGTATGTCAGCCAGTAAACTAGCTTATGATGTACAGTAGCAGCACACAGGATCTTATAATTGTTTGGAAATATACTGCCTGTGCTAAGAATTCTTCTGTCAGAGTTTGTCATCCTGTAGATTATGTTACAAGGTGATCTTCAAATATTTTTTTGAATTACGTAAGTTGCTATGCGCTGAATTTCTCAACATAAATCATGTTGCTGTGAATGTTTGTATCTGTAGCATGTGAGTGTCAGTACAAGAAGCTGAACTGCTAGCTCATATTGGTACTACAGAAATTGTTTAAGAAATGAATGTTATTTTTTTAACGTTTACTGAAGTATAAACTACATCGGGTCACGAGCAAAGTTTACGTAAACCCCGAAGGGGTTTACGTAAACTTTGCTCGTGACCCGATGTAGTAAACTACATCGGGTCACGAGCAAAGTTTACGTAAACCCCGAAGGGGTTTACGTAAACTTTGCTCGTGACCCGATGTAGTTTATACTCGGGGTTTACGTAAACTTTGCTCGTGACCCGATGTAGTTTATACTTCAGTAAACGTTTAAAAAATAACATTCATTCCTTATATTTATATTATTAAACGATGCTTTTGATCAATAAAAAGATAAACAAAATTAAGAAATACATATATAAAGATTGTTTAAAAAACATTACCGGCCGAATTTAGCAATAGTTTGGAACAGCCGCATTGTCACTGCCTACCAGAAAATTCCACCTCCTGCTGTAGATTTTGCGTGCAAGTAGGCGTAGCAAGCTGTCACTCAATGTTTACTAGCCATTCAAGTACATGGAATGTTGGAGATTTCACGTGCTAGTTAGTGAGATGAGCTGTCACTCTGAAGCGCGTGATGCAATGTAATTATTGACTTTTAAACAACATTGACGCCCGCATCACTTAATTGGGAAAACAGAGAGCTCTACACTGATAATGTAAATATTCAACTGTACCACATCAAGGGCATTTGTTTATCTTTAGAAATGCTTCATTACCTTTCCTCAGCTCCAGGAAAAGGATGGGTTTTGACCAAGATAAGGTACTTCTGTAAAGCCCATGATGCACGGTAAACCAAGTAACATGTTCCTTGTAGTATGAAACTTTTGTTTCTTATTCCTTGTACTGATACACGGTGCAGCTTGAAACATATTCCTTCCCAGGTAATGCCTCAGCATAAGACCCTTTTACCTGCTTTTTCACTTGCTAGTCTATTAACCCTTAGACTGCTAAGCGCGACTATAGTCGTGCTCGAGGGGTAGGTCACTTTGAGAGCATGTCAGGCACACTAGACATCAAGTACTCCCCATCATTTGCGGTTGTCCTATGCAGGAGGGAATCTGCTTTCTACTAGAGCAAGGTTTTACCCACCTAATTGATTTGTTGACCTTTAAAACTCGGAGAAAACGTAAAAAATTTATGGTATTTTCAACATCAGCTTTTCAGGTGGCTACCCCTACTTACTTGATCCCGATTTACTGACAACTAGACTTCATCCTTCCAAACTTTCTCTCTTGATAAATATTCAGCAATAACTCCGGCCCTCAGACAAACAATTACTTTTGTCATACAAAGCATATCATTGGCGCTAATATCTTGTACTATTTTTTTTTCTTTTTTTTTTTTTTAAGTGTCTACATCGGTTCCCGCTGATATCATGTGACACCCAAATATGGAAGGTCACGTGACCTTGGTAACTTCCGGAAAATGGCAGCTCACACATCGGCCATATTGAATGAAATTTTCAAGCAAATCGACCAGAGTGTGTGCAAGTTATGGCCTCTGAGATACCCCTACCCCCATTTTAGGGTCAGGTGAATTATTTTTTCAGCAGTCTAAGGGTTAACAGAAGGTAGTGCGAAAAATCAGACATGTCAATTTCACCTGAATTTCACTTTTTTAGGTCTATTGGGGCCAGAAATGGGCAAATTTGAAAATTTATTTTTTCTTCTGTTAACAGAAGGTAGTGCGAAAAATCAGACATGTCAATTTCACCTGAATTTCACTTTTTTAGGTCTATTGGGGCCAGAAATGGGCAAATTTGAAAATTTATTTTTTCTTCTGTTAACCCTTAGACTGCTAAGCGCGACTATAGTCGTGCTCGAGGGGTAGGTCACTTTGAGAGCATGTCAGGCACACTAGACATCAAGTACTCCCCATCATTTGCGGTTGTCCTATGCAGGAGGGAATCTGCTTTCTACTAGAGCAAGGTTTTACCCACCTAATTGATTTGTTGACCTTTAAAACTCGGAGAAAACGTAAAAAATTTATGGTATTTTCAACATCAGCTTTTCAGGTGGCTACCCCTACTTACTTGATCCCGATTTACTGACAACTAGACTTCATCCTTCCAAACTTTCTCTCTTGATAAATATTCAGCAATAACTCCGGCCCTCAGACAAACAATTACTTTTGTCATACAAAGCATATCATTGGCGCTAATATCTTGTACTATTTTTTTTTCTTTTTTTTTTTTTTTAAGTGTCTACATCGGTTCCCGCTGATATCATGTGACACCCAAATATGGAAGGTCACGTGACCTTGGTAACTTCCGGAAAATGGCAGCTCACACATCGGCCATATTGAGTGAAATTTTCAAGCAAATCGACCAGAGTGTGTGCAAGTTATGGCCTCTGAGATACCCCTACCCCCATTTTAGGGTCAGGTGAATTATTTTTTCAGCAGTCTAAGGGTTAACAGAAGGTAGTGCGAAAAATCAGACATGTCAATTTCACCTGAATTTCACTTTTTTAGGTCTATTGGGGCCAGAAATGGGCAAATTTGAAAATTTATTTTTTCTTCTGTTAACAGAAGGTAGTGCGAAAAAACTGACATGTCAATTTCACCTGAATTTCACTTTTTTAGGTCTATTGGGGCCAGAAATGGGCAAATTTGAAAATTTATTTTTTCTTCTGTTAACCCTTAGACTGCTAAGCGCGACTATAGTCGTGCTCGAGGGGTAGGTCACTTTGAGAGCATGTCAGGCACACTAGACATCAAGTACTCCCCATCATTTGCGGTTGTCCTATGCAGGAGGGAATCTGCTTTCTACTAGAGCAAGGTTTTACCCACCTAATTGATTTGTTGACCTTTAAAACTCGGAGAAAACGTAAAAAATTTATGGTATTTTCAACATCAGCTTTTCAGGTGGCTACCCCTACTTACTTGATCCCGATTTACTGACAACTAGACTTCATCCTTCCAAACTTTCTCTCTTGATAAATATTCAGCAATAACTCCGGCCCTCAGACAAACAATTACTTTTGTCATACAAAGCATATCATTGGCGCTAATATCTTGTACTATTTTTTTTTCTTTTTTTTTTTTTAAGTGTCTACATCGGTTCCCGCTGATATCATGTGACACCCAAATATGGAAGGTCACGTGACCTTGGTAACTTCCGGAAAATGGCAGCTCACACATCGGCCATATTGAGTGAAATTTTCAAGCAAATCGACCAGAGTGTGTGCAAGTTATGGCCTCTGAGATACCCCTACCCCCATTTTAGGGTCAGGTGAATTATTTTTTCAGCAGTCTAAGGGTTAACAGAAGGTAGTGCGAAAAATCAGACATGTCAATTTCACCTGAATTTCACTTTTTTAGGTCTATTGGGGCCAGAAATGGGCAAATTTGAAAATTTATTTTTTCTTCTGTTAACCCTTAGACTGCTAAGCGCGACTATAGTCGTGCTCGAGGGGTAGGTCACTTTGAGAGCATGTCAGGCACACTAGACATCAAGTACTCCCCATCATTTGCGGTTGTCCTATGCAGGAGGGAATCTGCTTTCTACTAGAGCAAGGTTTTACCCACCTAATTGATTTGTTGACCTTTAAAACTCGGAGAAAACGTAAAAAATTTATGGTATTTTCAACATCAGCTTTTCAGGTGGCTACCCCTACTTACTTGATCCCGATTTACTGACAACTAGACTTCATCCTTCCAAACTTTCTCTCTTGATAAATATTCAGCAATAACTCCGGCCCTCAGACAAACAATTACTTTTGTCATACAAAGCATATCATTGGCGCTAATATCTTGTACTATTTTTTTTTCTTTTTTTTTTTTTTAAGTGTCTACATCGGTTCCCGCTGATATCATGTGACACCCAAATATGGAAGGTCACGTGACCTTGGTAACTTCCGGAAAATGGCAGCTCACACATCGGCCATATTGAGTGAAATTTTCAAGCAAATCGACCAGAGTGTGTGCAAGTTATGGCCTCTGAGATACCCCTACCCCCATTTTAGGGTCAGGTGAATTATTTTTTCAGCAGTCTAAGGGTTAACAGAAGGTAGTGCGAAAAATCAGACATGTCAATTTCACCTGAATTTCACTTTTTTAGGTCTGTTGGGGCCAGAAATGGGCAAATTTGAAAATTTATTTTTTCTTCTGTTAACCCTTAGACTGCTAAGCGCGACTATAGTCGTGCTCGAGGGGTAGGTCACTTTGAGAGCATGTCAGGCACACTAGACATCAAGTACGCCCCATCATTTGCGGTTGTCCTATGCAGGAGGGAATCTGCTTTCTACTAGAGCAAGGTTTTACCCACCTAATTGATTTGTTGACCTTTAAAACTCGGAGAAAACGTAAAAAATTTATGGTATTTTCAACATCAGCTTTTCAGGTGGCTACCCCTACTTACTTGATCCCGATTTACTGACAACTAGACTTCATCCTTCCAAACTTTCTCTCTTGATAAATATTCAGCAATAACTCCGGCCCTCAGACAAACAATTACTTTTGTCATACAAAGCATATCATTGGCGCTAATATCTTGTACTATTTTTTTTTCTTTTTTTTTTTTTAAGTGTCTACATCGGTTCCCGCTGATATCATGTGACACCCAAATATGGAAGGTCACGTGACCTTGGTAACTTCCGGAAAATGGCAGCTCACACATCGGCCATATTGAGTGAAATTTTCAAGCAAATCGACCAGAGTGTGTGCAAGTTATGGCCTCTGAGATACCCCTACCCCCATTTTAGGGTCAGGTGAATTATTTTTTCAGCAGTCTAAGGGTTAACAGAAGGTAGTGCGAAAAATCAGACATGTCAATTTCACCTGAATTTCACTTTTTTAGGTCTATTGGGGCCAGAAATGGGCAAATTTGAAAATTTATTTTTTCTTCTGTTAACCCTTAGACTGCTAAGCGCGACTATAGTCGTGCTCGAGGGGTAGGTCACTTTGAGAGCATGTCAGGCACACTAGACATCAAGTACTCCCCATCATTTGCGGTTGTCCTATGCAGGAGGGAATCTGCTTTCTACTAGAGCAAGGTTTTACCCACCTAATTGATTTGTTGACCTTTAAAACTCGGAGAAAACGTAAAAAATTTATGGTATTTTCAACATCAGCTTTTCAGGTGGCTACCCCTACTTACTTGATCCCGATTTACTGACAACTAGACTTCATCCTTCCAAACTTTCTCTCTTGATAAATATTCAGCAATAACTCCGGCCCTCAGACAAACAATTACTTTTGTCATACAAAGCATATCATTGGCGCTAATATCTTGTACTATTTTTTTTTCTTTTTTTTTTTTTTTAAGTGTCTACATCGGTTCCCGCTGATATCATGTGACACCCAAATATGGAAGGTCACGTGACCTTGGTAACTTCCGGAAAATGGCAGCTCACACATCGGCCATATTGAGTGAAATTTTCAAGCAAATCGACCAGAGTGTGTGCAAGTTATGGCCTCTGAGATACCCCTACCCCCATTTTAGGGTCAGGTGAATTATTTTTTCAGCAGTCTAAGGGTTAACAGAAGGTAGTGCGAAAAATCAGACATGTCAATTTCACCTGAATTTCACTTTTTTAGGTCTATTGGGGCCAGAAATGGGCAAATTTGAAAATTTATTTTTTCTTCTGTTAACCCTTAGACTGCTAAGCGCGACTATAGTCGTGCTCGAGGGGTAGGTCACTTTGAGAGCATGTCAGGCACACTAGACATCAAGTACTCCCCATCATTTGCGGTTGTCCTATGCAGGAGGGAATCTGCTTTCTACTAGAGCAAGGTTTTACCCACCTAATTGATTTGTTGACCTTTAAAACTCGGAGAAAACGTAAAAAATTTATGGTATTTTCAACATCAGCTTTTCAGGTGGCTACCCCTACTTACTTGATCCCGATTTACTGACAACTAGACTTCATCCTTCCAAACTTTCTCTCTTGATAAATATTCAGCAATAACTCCGGCCCTCAGACAAACAATTACTTTTGTCATACAAAGCATATCATTGGCGCTAATATCTTGTACTATTTTTTTTTCTTTTTTTTTTTTTTTTAAGTGTCTACATCGGTTCCCTCTGATATCATGTGACACCCAAATATGGAAGGTCACGTGACCTTGGTAACTTCCGGAAAATGGCAGCTCACACATCGGCCATATTGAGTGAAATTTTCAAGCAAATCGACCAGAGTGTGTGCAAGTTATGGCCTCTGAGATACCCCTACCCCCATTTTAGGGTCAGGTGAATTATTTTTTCAGCAGTCTAAGGGTTAACAGAAGGTAGTGCGAAAAATCAGACATGTCAATTTCACCTGAATTTCACTTTTTTAGGTCTATTGGGGCCAGAAATGGGCAAATTTGAAAATTTATTTTTTCTTCTGTTAACCCTTAGACTGCTAAGCGCGACTATAGTCGTGCTCGAGGGGTAGGTCACTTTGAGAGCATGTCAGGCACACTAGACATCAAGTACTCCCCATCATTTGCGGTTGTCCTATGCAGGAGGGAATCTGCTTTCTACTAGAGCAAGGTTTTACCCACCTAATTGATTTGTTGACCTTTAAAACTCGGAGAAAACGTAAAAAATTTATGGTATTTTCAACATCAGCTTTTCAGGTGGCTACCCCTACTTACTTGATCCCGATTTACTGACAACTAGACTTCATCCTTCCAAACTTTCTCTCTTGATAAATATTCAGCAATAACTCCGGCCCTCAGACAAACAATTACTTTTGTCATACAAAGCATATCATTGGCGCTAATATCTTGTACTTTTTTTTTTTTTGTAAGTGTCTACATCGGTTCCCGCTGATATCATGTGACACCCAAATATGGCAGGTCACGTGACCTTGGTAACTTCCGGAAAATGGCAGCTCACACATCGGCCATATTGAGTGAAATTTTCAAGCAAATCGACCAGAGTGTGTGCAAGTTATGGCCTCTGAGATACCCCTACCCCCATTTTAGGGTCAGGTGAATTATTTTTTCAGCAGTCTAAGGGTTAAAGGTGACTGGACTGCATGATATGTGATGTCACGTGAATTATACAGGGATTAAAATAATTCTTGGAGGGGTCAAACACTTTGGAAAAACAAAATAAAAAAGAATCAGACCTATCATATCTAATGTAAATGCTGATCATGGTGGTTTCATAATACCCTTTTTGTTTTTATCAAATTCACATTACTGTTGCTTTGTGACCCTGTGACCTGACTTCTGATTGGCTGTATGGAAGAAGGAACATATTACAAGTCGTATGGAATAGAACAAGTTCTATCCCAAAATGTGTAGTATATTACTCCAAAAAGTAGCATGATACAGAGAATAAGCACTGTATAGACGATAAACCTTGTAACATGTTTCAAGGAATATATTACTTGATTTACCGTGTATCATGGGCTTAAAAGTTGGGTCTCAGACATCGGAGAACTTTTATTCAGATTACAACAGAGCTCCAGATAGAAAGAGAACAGCCGGAATGCAGTTGTTAATATCACTTCCATCTGAAACAAGTATGAAATCTTCTGAATTATTATAACAAGCTAATCTGAATGATTCAGAATGGATTTAGACAGACTCAAACCATGATATGTTGTTACATTAACCTGTCTGAATAATTCAGAAAAATTCTGACAGATTCAGTCTTTATGTCCTTTCTTTTCACAAGGTCTGAACTTTTCAGAAAGGTTCAGACAAGATTCAGAACATCTAAATGATTCAGCCTGGGTTTTAAAAAGGTTCAGACAATTTCAAAAGTAATATTTTGGATTCAGCAGGATTCAGCTTTATTCAAAAGTTTCCGCCAGTACTCCGAGAGAGACTCAGCATGATTCACCATAAATTCTGAATTTAGTGTTCATGAGGGAGGGATGTGTTTCTGAAACAGAAAAGAAAACAATAGCTCCCAAAGGAAGTTGTTGTTTTAATTATATGCTTTTTGCTTAAGTGGATTACTGTAACTGCCATCATTTAATCATCCACAGAAGAAACTTGAAAGTTTAGAATAATATCAAGTGAAGGCTTCTGAGCTCAGCATCTGTAATCCCCTGGGAATTTTCTGGAGGGAGTGTAATAGAATTTCTTTTGACCGGTTCTCTTTAATTAAAGCTGTTGGTGACAGTATGACCTCAGCCATTATTAGACTTGTCGCCTTTTATTGTTCTATTGGTGACACGAACATTGCTACAGTTTGCTACAGTTCCTTAATTAAAAGCTTTGTCAGGACAGAATGTGTGTCCTTCCATAAATTATTATTGATCAAGTCCTTCATTAATTTCCCTTGCGAAAAAAACCCAGCTTTTCTACAGCTTTAGCGCAGCTTTGAAAGCTGCGCAGAAGCTTCGCAAAAGCCGGCGGTATTGGCACCTGCGTATTTAAGCTGCAGAAAAGCTAGCTTTTCCGCAGAGCTGCAGAAAAGCCGGCTTTAACGCAGCTTTATACAAACCTGCAGAAAAGCCGGCTTTTACGCAGCTTTAGCGAAGCTCTAACGCAGCTTTAACGCAGAGGCACATAAAAGCTGAGTCAAACTCAAAAGCTGCGTTTAAGCTGCAGAAACGCAGCTTTTCCGCAGGTGCCAATACCGCCGGCTTTTGCGAAGCTTCTGCGCAGCTTTTCTACAGCTCTGATTCAGACCTGTGTTAAAGCTGCGTTTCCGCAGCTAAAACGCAGCTTTATGACAAAGCTGCGTTATAGCCACGTAAAAGCTGCATTTCCGCAGCTTCAACGCAGCTTTAGGTCAAAGCCGCGTAAAAGCTGCGTTTCCGCAGCTTCAACGCAGCTCTAGGTCAAAGCTGCGTTTCTACTGCTTGAAAAGCAAACCTGCGTAAAAGCTGCGTATCTGTCAGAAACCTGCGTCTTTAAAAGTTCTGGATGAGGACAGAAAAACAGAAAGGTCAAAAATAAAAACAAATAGAATTTAATATAATAAAACAGTGCTATACAAACACCTTTAAAAGGCACCAACTGTGATATGGTAAATTATCAGATAGCTGACTAGAAATCATGCAGTAACAAAAATACAAACTGAGCATAAAACTATTAAATTTCAGTGCTTATCCCATTCCCTTGACTTTTCCTCACAGATAATGATGAATTCAGGGGGAAAACAATCAAAAGGAATTCAAATTCAAGTCTCTCCCATTTTGTGTGTGTGTGGGAGGTCACGGAGAGGCCTGCCTGTCTGTCTGTCTGTCTGCTTGTATGTCAGTTTATCTATCTGCCTGTGGTCTTAAATAATGCAAAATTTATAAGATTAAGAACAAAATGAAATTTTAGAAAAATTAAATCTTACCAGAATCCAAATCCAGTGAAAATGAACAAAGTTACAAACATTATCTCCACATGTTTAGCCTTAAAGTCGCTGTTTTCTTTTTACTTGACTCTTTATAAATGATGACTTAAAAAGTTTTTTGGAAAGATTTTTATGCCACATGGCCCCCTCAGGGAAAATTGCCATAGCAACAAGGTAATATTGCTTAATATTACATAATACCAGATTAATGTTGATGAATTTACGCAGCTCTTCAGAGCTGCGCAAAAGCTGCGTTTCTTTATTTTCTTTATAAAATATGCACCCAATCAATTCAAATTATTAAGCAAACAAATGTAGCTAGGCCCGTGTGTCCATGTGTGACGCTAATGTTCAGATATTCATTTTTTGGTAATTTATACCAAACATGTTGATCTTCATGCAATTCCAATTTTTTAGAACAAATTTTCTTTTTGTGCTCAAAATCATTAGAAACAAAAGATAGAAAATTAACAAAAATATACGGTACCCAACCGACATGCCACAACCCTAGATATTGTATATAGTCCAAGATGGCAAAACAAAATCTCAGTTACTGTCCCGACATGACCTTAGTTGTTTACCGTGGACGTTAAGCATCAAATCAACCAACCAAAATCTCAGTTTTAGGTGAGGCAATTGTTGAAAATTTAAATACGCAGCTTTTAAAAGCTGTAGAATAGCTGCGTCTTTATGTTTAAGCTGGTCTGGACTTAAATTTCAGTAATACGCAGCTTTTCTACAGCTCTCAGGAGCTGCAGATTTTATCTTTATGATTTATTTGTTGAATAAAAAAGAATATTCAGCTTTTCTACAGCTTTTAGACTTAAAGACGCAGCTTTCTGAAATTAACCAAATTAAATATCCAGCTTCTGCGCAGCTCACACAAAAAAGTACAGCTTTTGCACAGCTATTTGAAAAAAAGTACAGCTTTTCCGCAGGTCTGAAAAGAAACGCAGCTTTTATACAGTTTTTTAAAAAATACGCAGAAAAGCTGCAGAAAAGCCGGCTTTTGCGCAGCTTTTATACAGAGCTGCGTTTAATTTTCGCAAGGGCTCCTTGAAGAAAATTTGTTTCCTAACTGATGTTTTGGCTTTATTTTGAAAAAAAAATGCATTCTGTAATCCCTTAGCAAAATGAAATGGATTTTTTTACATTGATTTGCTATTAGTTCACCATGGTTTCACCATTTTCCATTGTTACACTCTTTAATAACAAGTTAAATTTCATACCTTTTCCTTAAAACCATTGCAAATAGGCTATTATATTTGCATTTTCGCAGAAAATAGTATAAAAATGGGGATTTTATACAGCTATGCCATTTTTTTATCCATTGGTTTTCTATTTTCTAGCTCTAAACAGAAATGTCTACCATGACAAAATGATATTATTTGAACCCTTTATTTTCTATTGAATTTGATTGAAGGGAAATGGGCCTTAAATGGTAATTATCAAGGTTTGGGGCTAGAGAAAGAATGTGGTTTCTATAGCAATAACTATATATCAGTAATTTCCTGTCAGCCTCTCAGTACACCAGAGTTAGTTTTAAATTCTGGCGCAATTATTTAGCTAAGTTTAAAACAGTTGTATGTTTTTAACCAAACTTTCTTGCATAAAGTTTTATTAATGTTTTGAGGTTTTGGAATATATTCTGGACAATAGATATGGATCTTGCACAGTATGTGAATTAATACAAAAACATTACAGCAAAGTAAGTTTCTATAGTTAAAATTTGCATGTTTTACTTTCTGGCTAATGTCAGATTCACTGTAACATATTTCTGATGTGTAATTAGTCACCCAGGTTGCCATGTCTAATGATGTATCTTTTATTCATTCATTGAACCAATGATTTAAAACAGTAATGACATTGGAAAACTTATGAGTGCCAGAGTTTTAGATTTTAATTTTTAAAAAAACATATATAATGAAAAAAGTCTGAAAATTCGGACACCTAGAATAATTACCAAAATTGTCCTAAAATTCAGACATTTTGGGATTACAAAGCAGTGATATGTGTTCAGAAGATGCAAATGGAATGGA
The DNA here is from genome assembly GCA_963989385.1 of Ctena decussata. Classification (NCBI taxonomy): domain Eukaryota; kingdom Metazoa; phylum Mollusca; class Bivalvia; order Lucinida; family Lucinidae; genus Ctena; species Ctena decussata. The sequence goes on along the minus strand of OZ022501.1, from coordinate 25,641,814 downwards.
AAGCAGTATAATTCCTGGTGAGACTGATCAGGGCCTGCACCTTCTGCTCAGCCCTGTCTGTCCCAATAGTTAGAATTCTTACCAAAGGGTTCTTCCAATAAAATATAATAGCCTAAAATCCCAAAGTGAAAATGGACCAGTTACTATAAGGTCTGTTGTTTGTTGTTTTTTTAGCTTGTATGCATAGTTATCATCTAAAAATATACTATGCTGGAAGAATACATATAGCAAAAGGCAGTAGCTCTGATCAGTCTGCACATCTGCATTTAAGTGCAGGATGGTCTTATATGTAGTATCTGTTGTTTGCATGTGACATCTGGCTTCTTTTCTTGTGCTGTGACTCAGTTAATTAAAGCTTATCATTATTAAGGTAGATATGCCATAGCAACCAGACAGCAAAGAGCAATGTGTGCAGACCCTGACCAAACTGCCAGAACAAATAGCGCAGCATATTGTCCCAGCAAACAGTATAAACTCTGATCTGACTGCTGGGCAACAGAAACTTTGTAGAGCCAGATCTGACTGTCAGTGTAGACCCTGATCAGACTGTCACTAGCGAAAAAAAAACATTGTAAATCATGTTCAGGCTGTCCCCAAGCAAACAGTGTACACCACTGCAGACCTGGATCAGACTGCCCAAGCAAAACTTTGACATGCTGGATACACTACTGATCTGGGCCTTCTCACTGTTCAAATGGAATGCAACAGATATAATTTTGGTCCTAGTGCTAACATAAATCAAGCTTGTTATCTATTACTAGTTACCCTGCAAATTACATCTGACATTCTTAATGCATTATTTTTATTTGTTTGTACTAAAAAGAAATAAGATATTAAGGCTGCCATGAGCAAACATTATAGACTCTGAACAGACTGCTTCCCGAACAAATAGTGTAGAATCTGATCAGACTGCCAGTGCAGTGCAAAACCAGATCAGACTGCCCCAGCAAACATGATACATTTGTGCAAATACTTTGTTATGATCAGAAAATTTAAGGGCACCTTGTTTTTATACTGCTTGGTCCACTAATTAAAAGTAAAAGAAGTGTAACCATAAATGATTATTACTCTGTAAAAATGATAAAAATCGGACACTTAAAATAATTACCATAGCTGTCTTAAATATGAAACAGTTTGGATTTGAAGGTGAATATGGAATGGTAGACAGTGTAAACCCTGATCAGATTCTTCATTTACGAGCAACCTGATCTGGGTCTGCACTATTTTCTGATCTATCTGTTCCAGATAGTTGAAATCTTTATGGTATTTTTTTTTTAATGAAGAGACAAGAAATGGTGCTTGAAGCAACAGAATTCTTCTGGTACAATTTTATTTACCAAATCAGTGCTTCTGGAAAATATACTTTATGCTGCATATAGCAAGGGTTCAGGGTCTTTGTTAATACCTTCATGAAGGACTTTTGGAGTCTAATTTTCACACAGAGTGCATAGTCTTATCATATATGACCAACAAGATTTGAGCCATTAGCGTAGGTTTAGGGGAGGTAACTACCACACTAACAGAGTGCACAACAAGGACACTTTACAGATTGTGCGAATTTGCAGGCTTGACTGAGCTACTTACATAAGATATATTTTATTAGAATATAGCACATGATCATGCCATGAGAAAAGTATTATTTCATCACTATAACTGCATCATTTAAATGGTAGAAAACCATTTTAACTAATGTTCCAGCCATTTTTATGATGTCATTTCAATGTTTCCATGCAAAATGGAAATTATTGTTTCACCATTTCCATGATGTCATTTCAATAGCAGCCTAATTTGCATATTTCGTCCAGTTTCAATGGTGGTCCAATGCTGCAATAAGGGTGATCCAATGGAAGTTCAATGATTAAGACTAATTGCCTTCTATGGAAACATTCCATTGCTAAGCCTTGCAATGAAATGATGAATGAATGAAAAATTAATGTTTAGAAAGAAATGGAAACTGAATAGATATTAAATGCATTTCTTTTTGCTAAGGGATACATCTGACTTAACACTTTAAGCACCAGCGACGAAATTAGCAGAATTTGCAAACAGCGTAGATCCTGATGAGGTGGCTCATAATAAGCCACCTCATCTAGATTTACACTGTTTGCCCTCTAGCCTTTGAATTCTCAATTTGAAATGTCTTGGACAAGGCATTTTTTAAATTTTTGCAGACATAAATTTTGTTGTCTGCTTTTTGGTGCTTAAAGGTAGGAGTGGACTATAAAAGGCAAAATTATCTACCTATTCTCAGTTTTCCAATAGCCACCAAAGGGTAAACATCTACAGTAGCTCCTGTAGATTTGTCTCTAATTTGATTGGCTGTTGATTTGCTGGGGTATTTACCTGTGAAAGTATTGACAGCTCTTATTGGCTAAAACAGGACAGTGGTCTAATTTGCACAGTAGCTAAGCCACGCCCTCTATTCCTCATACAGGTAGCTAATCCTCTACCGGGGGGGGTTCTGAAATCCTGCCTTTAAAGAGTTAATGCAATAGAATACTCTGACTTCCTTTGACTGGCATTGCTTGAAAAGAAACCTCACAGAGAAGGCTCAGCTCAGCCTGCATAGATGAATAGGTTCATTCATCTCTGCTCACTTTGACAATTTATGGACCTTGGGAAATCAGTATTTTTAAGTGAAAATTGAAGACTATTCTTTTTCCTTCCAAAACAATCACAAAAACCTAGATCTATCTTGTAAGATGGATCTAGGTTTTTGTGATTGTTTTGTAAGATGGATCTAGGTCTTTGTGATTGCTTTGGAAGAGAAAATCCCATCTTACAGCTGAATTGCACAAGACTGGTTTACAGATTTGGGGTAATTTTGGAAAGGGAACCCAGTCCTATAGCTGTTAAATATGGTATGGCTAGACTGGTTGGGGTATTTACAATGGTAGCTTCATGCTTAGGCACCTTTTCACAAGATGTCAATTATTTAAGGCTTATGGGCACTCTTCTATGTTTAGCTGCCATTAACACCAAGGGCAACAACTTCTGTGAGATTTCTGTTCGATTTCCTGGACAACAAAACCATTCCATAAAGGGAACTAATCTTTAAGGAAAGAATTTTTTCTAGAGGAAGACATTATTTCCATTATAATGTGACCTCAACTCTGAGAGACAGCAAAAATGAAAGATGCTGAGCTGCTTCTCCTGCATGTATTTCTATATAATCAAGGGAGCTGTGAGAAAAGGTACAAAATTCAGGCTAAAAGGCAAGTACAAAAAATGACAACTCTGATCAGCCAACACATCTATGCATCCGTTGTCCGCCAGAGCATCGGTATAGCTTAACAGTCTTCATGTTTTGTTAGATCCCAAAATTCATAAAGTTCATAAATTGGCAGATGAATGGGCTGATTTGATTTTTTTCTGTAATGTCCTTTTTCATATGGGATAGCTCAGTGGCTGTTTACTTTGTGGTTTCAATGAAAATTGCTGAATAATAAGTTAAAGTCAATACTTACACAAAAAAATGACTTACTTTCTTTGAGTGCAAGATGCAGAAATGGGATATGTGTTCTTTGTTGTTATACGTATTGCGTGACAGCAGTTGAAAACACTATAGTATTGTATTTATTCAGTTTTAACCCATTGCATTCTGGGTATTTTTTGCCGTCTGCTGAAATTGTTGTCTGCATCAAAAATCAAGAAAATTTTGACAATATTGGTCCAACTAACTCATGCAGAAATGATGTCTAAGCAACAAACAGTTTGGATCTCAGATCAGGCCCCACCTTGGCCAAAAAAATGCTATTTGCAGTGATTTGAATGAGAACATGAAGATTTGTGAGTACAAGAGGTCAAGGTCATTTTTTTTACCTTTGACCAAGGTCTCTAATATTTTTACAATTTCAAACAAGTCCTCAAAGCCACTTTGCCAATTGTAACATGGAATGAACCATTGTTCAAATGATCCAGGTCACATGACCAACATAGCTGCCATACCCTATGGTAAAAAAAAAAACTTCCCCAGAAGCAGTTGATGGATGACCTTGAAACTTGGTAAGTTGCATTGGGGAATTGAGTACTACCAAGATTGTTCAAATGATGACATTGGGTTGACCTTTTTTCAGCAAGGTCAAATTTGCTTTCTGGTGCTTTATTTTATAGGAAATTGCAAGAACTTTAGATTTAATGGACTTGTAGAAGATTTTGGCACAAAAGTTGATTAATACAGTCAAGATTTTGGCATAAAAATTGACAAATACAGTCAACTAAATGAGTTCAAGTAAATTTTTGAATCATAGAGGTCAAGGTTGTTCTTTGAGTTTTAATGAATGTCTCTCATATTTTGACATTTCCAGACTATCAGGTTTGGTCAAATGCTGAGCTAGTTTGAACTTTATACTCAGGTGAATGATTCAGGTCCTCATGGCCCTCTTGTTTTTATATCATTTGGTGATAATTAGGGATAATTTCTGTTAATTTTCCATAAAAACATATGTTGTGACCCCTCATCTGAACAGTCTCGATGAGAAGGTTCAGATGAGGGGTCACAACATATGGTTCCAATGAGAAATAAAAATAGTTATCTCATATTATCATTGAATGCTCCCTCTTATCTTGAGCTCTGGATCCTGACTCTATATGTGGAAAAAGAAGGCTCAGAATAGTAATTTCAGAAACCATATGGGTGTGCATGCCAATTGAGAGCTTTCTTCCACTGTTCAGTCCAGCAAGAAAACACAAAGCAAAATAGTGGAGCAAATTTGATTGCATAAGTGGCCAAGAAAAGGAAGATAGTGGTCTACGGAGTGTTACATTTTTTTTTATACATTAAAATAATTGCCTGGGTCTCTAGTTATCAAATTCAGCGTTTGCCACCTTGGCAAACCTTGCATAAGTATGTAGTGACCAGTTATTAACGTTACCCCTTTAAATTTTAAATATCAAAAATATTAATTGACGTCAATAAGAAATGTGTTTAAACTATATAAATGTATCAAATTTTAATATTTTCTATAAGAACAATTAATATGCTATAAATTAGGCTGCTCAGAAAACAGTTCAGAGCTATGGTGTTGTTACTTCCGTTCCAATATATCATGTACCCTTTGAAAATTTAAAATTAGAACTTAAGTTGTTGCATTTTACGAAGACTCTCTTACAAAAAGGCCCAAAGTGATCATTTTTACTTACTATTCAATTGGCCCCTTTCAGTGCATTTCTGGCAACACAAATATGAGACCTCTAGCTTTTATACTTTGTCAACCACGTCCTGTTGAACAGTTACACCTAGTCCCTGTTTTTGGCTGAAAAGTCATTTTTCGTATAATTGTTCGTACAAAAAATGGCTAATAACCAATTTAAACTTTACAAATTGGGGCCTTTTGCAAAAAAATCATGTTATCCATAATATTACACAATAGCTTAAAAATTGTTTTGACCTTTCAACACATTTTAGCCAGAGTAACGTACTTAACAGAGTAAAATGTTTGCGTAAAGCGTCTGTCATTCACATCAGGGAAACACTCTTTCAAATTCTGACTTTTAAACAACGCAGTTGTGATAATTATGTATATTATCAATTGTAAAATGAAATTTTACATTGTTTTATAAACTAATCGGGTAGCAAACAGTGTTATTTACATGACATGCAAAGATGAGATTGTCCTAAAACTAGAAAAGAAAACATTCGTGAATTAATCTATACATAGAACACTTTTATTTTTTACCCCCTTAATATCCAAATGACATTAAAAATATCACACCATAAGAAATTTACTAATCAGAACTTACTGTTTTATACTCAGAAAGGTAACGTTTATAACCATTATTTGAAAACAATCACTGAGATTATGTGTTGTTACTGAAAAATATGGCTAAACCTCAGTTCTGTTAAAAATATTTTTAAAGCGGCACTTTGGACTGGTTTAAACCCACCCTATGTAATTTATCAGTGAAATTTCCACGGTGATGCATCTGTTGTTGTGTAATGATGTTATAGTTTGTGTTGGCCACTTATCTGTAGTGTTCGAAAAATTGATTTGTCTTGTCTGTTTATTCGCCATCATTCTGATGTATGTAAAACAGAAAGAAAGAAGATGAAAATATACTTTTTGTGTGCCTGGGTATGCTTGGTGAAAGCTAACTTGTGGACATCTGCATGGAATAGGCGCACGTATATTTTGCTACCCACTAGTATCGTTTGAGTACTTGTTGTATGCGTTATATTACTATTTTTAGTTTGGTGTTGTGGGAGGGTTGTGGCACTAGTTGAATCAGTTTGTGATCATTGCCCTTTTACACTTCTTTACCTGTAATGGCCTTTTCCTATAAACGCAATATATGAAATCATAGTTTAATTGCTTTTGGCCATATAGAATATATTTAAAACAAAGTAACGAATATAACAGTTTGAAAAGAAAAAGTAATTTCACCCCACTGCTGCTAATGTAAAGTGGCATGTGGCTAAGGCGAAATTCTTCCTTGTACTTCAGGTTCTGGACATTTGGAATCATCTGGGCTTTCTGAGTCAGTTTGAAAAAGGAAATAGCTGGTGCTATGTGGCATTGGCAGTGTCGCAGCATTACATTCCTTAGTTTAACCGAGGTTGCTGTTATTTTTTGTGATTCATCCCTTGCTTTCAGAGACTCATCCATCAGAATTTGATTAAGTTTTTATCAGTCTTAGATTTTAAGGTGAAGGGATACAATTTCACATAAGTTATTCTGCCAATTTTACTTTGGCCTCCTTTCTTAATGGGGAGCACTTTAAAAAAAATTTGCTGCTGTAAAAACAAAATGGTTCCTTTAAGAGCAGACCATTTTTGGAAAGGTTATAGCTTTCTCAGAAGCGAATAGGAAACATCTACGGAAATACATATTGTTTCTTTCTAACAAATTGCAGTAAAATACTGAGATGTGTCCTTTCATATTAATACAGTATTATTGCAAAGACTTGCCAGAAGATCATGTTGAAGCGAGGAACACACACGAGAAAGAACATAGCAGACTCAGTTTAACTGATTCCTTTCAAAATCGGATGATATTGCCTAGAGGCACGGATAAGATGATAATGGCATATTGTTATTACTTTAAGATAATTATCAAAATGCCTTTTTAATTGAGTCAATGATAATTTACTTCCTTTGACTTCTTGGTTTGGTATTTAAAAAGGTAACGTATACAACATTCAAATAAAAACTATTTGTCAGATTAGATTTATGATTTTTAATGATATTTCCTGTTTGATATAATGCAATAAGGTGTCCCTAGCACCAGCTTTAGCTTAACTGACTCAAATTGAGCCCAGATGATTCTAAACATAATTTTCAATATGATGAAGTACGAGGAAGCTTTCCTCAGTAGCCCAATGGTACTTTACTGAAGCTGCAGTAGGAAAAAAATACACATACTTTTTAACCTGTTATATACGTTACTTTGGTGAAAATATATGCTACAAGGCAACTTTGGGTTTATACATTGTTTTTATAGAAAAGGTAAATTAGAGTAAAGGGGCAATGAGCAGGAATTAATGTTATCTGCGCAACAACCCTACCATGATACCAAACTGGATATAGCTGCATAAAGATATAAGACAAGTAGTAAGACGATACTAGCAGCTAGCCAGATAAAAATGCAGCCCCTTACAAGTTCATGGGTACAAAGCGAGCCTTAATCAAACAAAATTAGGCATACAAAATTTCTTTCTTTTTCCATATATGCCAGTTATACACCAGAATGATGGCAAATATACAAATGAAACAAATCGAGTTTTCACAGACGACAGATAAGTGGACACCACATATGATGACATAGATACACCAGAACTGATGCTCCACCTTGGGGCTGTCAATAATGAGTTACATGAAATGATTTAAACCGGCTGTTCTAAAAATGTTTATTACTCAAAATAATAAAGCTTACGCATATTTGGCAGTAGCAATATTTAATCTCGGGGAGTTTTTTTTTCAAATGTTACAAACGTTAACTTTCTGAATACAAAACTGTACGTTATTACAAGTTATTTGATATTTTGTGGTTTTATTTAAACTTTTAAAGTTATTTGGATATTAATGAAAAAAAATTCATGTACCGATTAACTCATGAAGGCTTCATTTGAACATCGGTGCAATCTGAGCATTGCATGTCATGTAAATAACACTGTTTTCCGTCTATGTAGGCGACTACTATGCAAAAATTTCATTTTACTATAAACAATAAACATGTTTATCACAACTGCATTGTTTCAAAGTCAGAATTTGAAAAGAGTGTTTCCCTGATGTGAATGACAGACGCTTTACGCAAACATTTTTGTCTGTTAAGTACGTTACTCTGGCTAAAATGTGTTGTAAGGTCAAAAGTAATTTTTAAGCTATTGTGTTTTATCATGGTTAACATGATCTTTTTGCAAAAGGCCCCAATTTGTAAAGTTTAAATTGGTTATTAGCCATTTTTTTGTACGAACAATTATACGAAAAATGACTTTTCAGCCAAAAACAGGGAATAAGTGTAACTGTTCAACAGGACGTGGTTGACAAAGTATTAAAGCTAGAGGTCTCATATTTGTTTTGCCAGAAAAGCACTGAAAGGGGCCAATTATATAGTAAGTAAAAATGATCATTTTGGGCCTTTTTGTAAGAGAGTCTTCGTAAATTGCAACAACTTAAGTTCCAATTTTAAATTTTCAAGGGGTACATGATATATTGTAACGAAAGTAACAACACAAAAGCTCTGAACTGTTTTCTGAGCAGTCTTATTTATAGCGTATTAACTGTTCTTACAGAAAATATTTAGATTTGATACATTTATATAGTTTAAACACTTTTTTAATTGACTTAAATAAATAGTTTTGATATTCAAAATTTAAAGGGGTAACGTAAATAACTGGCCACTACAGAGTTATGCAAGGTTTGCCAAGGAGGCAAATGCTGAATTTGATAACTAGAGACCCAGACAAACATTCTGATGTATAAAAACAAATGTTACACTCCGTAGACCACCCCCCTTGCGAAAAAAACCCAGCTTTTCTACAGCTTTAGCGCAGCTTTGAAAGCTGCGCAGAAGCTTCACAAAAGCCGGCGGTATTGGCACCTGCGTATTTAAGCTGCAGAAAAGCTAGCTTTTCCGCAGAGCTGCAGAAAAGCCGGCTTTAACGCAGCTTTATACAAACCTGCAGAAAAGCCGGCTTTTACGCAGCTTTAGCGAAGCTCTAACGCAGCTTTAACGCAGAGGCACATAAAAGCTGAGTCAAACTCAAAAGCTGCGTTTAAGCTGCAGAAACGCAGCTTTTCCGCAGGTGCCAATACCGCCGGCTTTTGCGAAGCTTCTGCGCAGCTTTTCTACAGCTCTGATTCAGACCTGTGTTAAAGCTGCGTTTCCGCAGCTAAAACGCAGCTTTATGACAAAGCTGCGTTATAGCCACGTAAAAGCTGCATTTCCGCAGCTTCAACGCAGCTTTAGGTCAAAGCCGCGTAAAAGCTGCGTTTCCGCAGCTTCAACGCAGCTCTAGGTCAAAGCTGCGTTTCTACTGCTTGAAAAGCAAACCTGCGTAAAAGCTGCGTATCTGTCAGAAACCTGCGTCTTTAAAAGTTCTGGATGAGGACAGAAAAACAGAAAGGTCAAAAATAAAAACAAATAGAATTTAATATAATAAAACAGTGCTATACAAACACCTTTAAAAGGCACCAACTGTGATATGGTAAATTATCAGATAGCTGACTAGAAATCATGCAGTAACAAAAATACAAACTGAGCATAAAACTATTAAATTTCAGTGCTTATCCCATTCCCTTGACTTTTCCTCACAGATAATGATGAATTCAGGGGGAAAACAATCAAAAGGAATTCAAATTCAAGTCTCTCCCATTTTGTGTGTGTGTGGGAGGTCACGGAGAGGCCTGCCTGTCTGTCTGTCTGTCTGCTTGTATGTCAGTTTATCTATCTGCCTGTGGTCTTAAATAATGCAAAATTTATAAGATTAAGAACAAAATGAAATTTTAGAAAAATTAAATCTTACCAGAATCCAAATCCAGTGAAAATGAACAAAGTTACAAACATTATCTCCACATGTTTAGCCTTAAAGTCGCTGTTTTCTTTTTACTTGACTCTTTATAAATGATGACTTAAAAAGTTTTTTGGAAAGATTTTTATGCCACATGGCCCCCTCAGGGAAAATTGCCATAGCAACAAGGTAATATTGCTTAATATTACATAATACCAGATTAATGTTGATGAATTTACGCAGCTCTTCAGAGCTGCGCAAAAGCTGCGTTTCTTTATTTTCTTTATAAAATATGCACCCAATCAATTCAAATTATTAAGCAAACAAATGTAGCTAGGCCCGTGTGTCCATGTGTGACGCTAATGTTCAGATATTCATTTTTTGGTAATTTATACCAAACATGTTGATCTTCATGCAATTCCAATTTTTTAGAACAAATTTTCTTTTTGTGCTCAAAATCATTAGAAACAAAAGATAGAAAATTAACAAAAATATACGGTACCCAACCGACATGCCACAACCCTAGATATTGTATATAGTCCAAGATGGCAAAACAAAATCTCAGTTACTGTCCCGACATGACCTTAGTTGTTTACCGTGGACGTTAAGCATCAAATCAACCAACCAAAATCTCAGTTTTAGGTGAGGCAATTGTTGAAAATTTAAATACGCAGCTTTTAAAAGCTGTAGAATAGCTGCGTCTTTATGTTTAAGCTGGTCTGGACTTAAATTTCAGTAATACGCAGCTTTTCTACAGCTCTCAGGAGCTGCAGATTTTATCTTTATGATTTATTTGTTGAATAAAAAAGAATATTCAGCTTTTCTACAGCTTTTAGACTTAAAGACGCAGCTTTCTGAAATTAACCAAATTAAATATCCAGCTTCTGCGCAGCTCACACAAAAAAGTACAGCTTTTGCACAGCTATTTGAAAAAAAGTACAGCTTTTCCGCAGGTCTGAAAAGAAACGCAGCTTTTATACAGTTTTTTAAAAAATACGCAGAAAAGCTGCAGAAAAGCCGGCTTTTGCGCAGCTTTTATACAGAGCTGCGTTTAATTTTCGCAAGGGCCCCTTGAAAGATAGGCCATCAAGTTTGCTCCACTAAAAGTAAAGATGGACGGACCGTAATAAACAACAATAGATCAATATGAGAAATATGATCGTTCATAACAATGTGGCAAATTAATTTCCCTTTTAGAATATCCATGAAATAAATGCCTGCAGACAGCAATAAATCTAGCAGAAATGTTTTAAAGCCATTAGACACTCATAAAACTAACTTATTGATATTGGAAAAACAATTCCATTCCAGCATAAAGCATGCAAGATGACCTGTGAGAGCCATATTTCATGTAAAGTAAATGGAAAGTTAAGCTGGAGAAATTGTTCAGCACCTTTTGGAAATTGCTCTCCCAGATCCATATCAGTCAACTGCCTTTTAGCTCTGTTGACGTATTTTGGCACTGTGTTGATGTAAACATAATTGTTATAATATATATATATATATATAGTATATCATACTGATTAGTAATATATAAACAGCATGAATCTGACATGAAACTAGATTTAATTGTAGATATTTTATATACCACTGCCTAGAAATATATTATTAAATGCATTAACAAAAATATTTTAACTCTTAACCACAGCCTGAAAACAGAAAATATTAACAATAACATTTATATAAACACTGTACAACCGCCTGGAAATATAAATGTATAAATAAGAATATATCAACACTATCATCTGCCTGAAAAAAGAAAGACATTACAATAATATTTGTATCTGTACAATATTATTGCTTAGAGATAGACATGTTTTAAAAAGAATATATAAGCATTAAACTTCTGTCTGAAAATAGAAACATATTAACAATAATATTTATATCATGACTGTACTCCATCCTAAAAATTAATATATTGTTATTTATATTTGTACCAACAACATAATTAGGGATGGACAGTGACATTTTCAACAAAATACTCCTGTATAGAAACCAGAATATGTTAACAGTTATATTTATACCACTTTACTCCTTTACTCATGCCCCCCCCCCCCCACACAAAAAAAAATAAAAACAACAGAACTATATTTCCAATACTATTTACATCAATTTATTTTCATTTTAAACACTGTTCTCCTGCCTACAATTAAAAGTACATTTATAACTCTTGCTGCAACAAAATACGTTTAGGTCAATATTTACATTAACCTAACTATACTCCTGCCTGAAAATAGAAATGTACTTACGACAATATTTATATGAGCCGTGACGCGACAAAACCAACAATGTGGTTCTGCGTCCAGTTCAGACTCAGATCAGCCTGTTCATCCGCCAAGTTTGATCAGACTCTTTGTTAGGTACTCAAATGGTAGCAAAGGGTCTAAGCTACCTTCATGCGGACAGCAAAGACTCTGATCAGACTGGGCGGATGCCCAGGCTGATCTGAGTCTGCGCTGGGCGCACAACCACATTGTTGGTTTTCACACATCGTGGCTCATATCAACACTATACCCCTGCCTGAAAATGAAAATGTGCTTACAACAATATTTGTATAATCAACACTATACTTCTGTCTGAAAATAGAAATGTAGGAACAACAGTATTTACATCAACACAATACTCCTGTCTGAAAACAGAAATGTTCTTACAACAAAATTTATATCAACACAATACTCCTGCCTGAAAATAGAATTGTGCTTACAACAATAAAAACATTATCAATATGATACTCCTGTCTAAAAATATAAATGTGCTTACAACAGTAAAAATATTATTATTAAAATACTCCTGCCTTGCAATATTTAATATGGCCTGAAAATAGAAATGTACTTGCAACAATGTTTATATCAACACTACACTCCTGCCTGGAAATGTGCTTACAACAACATTTATATCAACACTAAACTCCTGCCTGAAAATAGAAATGTACTTGCAACAATATTTATATCAACACTATACAACTACCTGAAAATAGAAATGTACTTGCCACAATATTAACATCAACACTATGCTCCTGCCTGTAAATAGAAATGTACTTAACAACAATATTTATGAAATAGGAATTCATTAATGTCGGTATGTAAATCAACATTATACACCTGCCTGAAATTAGAAATGTACTTACAACATTATTTATATCAACACTTTACTCCTGACTGAAAATAGAAAGTACTTAAGACAATACTTATATGTACACTATACCCCTTAAAACAATACTTATATGTACACTATACCCCTGCTTGGAAGTAGAAACAATATTTGTATTATCGGCATTTTACTCCTTCCTGGTAAATGATTGTCTGTGGATGTATCACCAGTTAACAATTCTGGTTCTGATTGTCCTGATGGAAATAGAAAAGAACTAACAACTATATTTATATCAACACTGCAGTTCTGTCAGAAAATAAAAATTTGCAAACAGCAACAGTGTTTGTATAATCAATACTAGGATCTGAAAATAGAAATGTACTTACAAAAATATCTAAATCAACACACACTTCTGCTGCTTTAAAGTAGAAAAATTTGCTGACAACAGTATTTGCAGAAACCAATACTAGGATCTGAAAATAGACATGTACTTACAAAAATATCTAAATCAACACGCTCTTCTGCTGCTTTAGAATAGAAATGTGCTTTCAACAATATATCAACATCTGCCTGAAAATAAAGATGTTTTTAAAGCAGTATTTATATTATCAGTACCATACTCCTGCCTGAAAATAGAAATGTACTTACAACAATTTTTATATCAATATTCATATCAACACTATACACCTGCCTGATTATAGAAATGAACGTACAACAATATTTATATCAACACTATAGTCCTGTCTGAAGACAGAAATTTGCTTACAACAGTATTTGTATTATCAGGATGATAGTGCGACCTGAAAAATAGAAATGTTCTTGCATCAATATTTATATCAACACTGTACTCCTGGCTGAAAGTAGAAATGTACTTACAACAATATTTATGTCAACACTTTACTCCTGCTTTCAGAATGGAAATGTACTTGCAACAAAATTTATATCAACATTATACTTTTGCCTGAAAATACAATGTATTAAAAGCAGTATTTTATTACCAAGACCATAGGCCTGCCTGAAACTACAAATGTACATTTACTTACAACAATATTTATAGCACCACTATAGTCCTGCCTTAAAATAGAAATGTACTTATAACAACATATATATCAACACTATATTATTAACTCCTGCCCGAAAAAAGAAATATATAATATAAATGTCAAGATGTATATCAACACTATACTCCTGCCTGAAGAAAAATGAAATATATGTTTGTTTTATTTATATCAACAGTATACTCATGGGTGAAATATTATCAGTGTTATACCGAAAACAATTCTGCCTTTTATGAACAATATTTTATTAACAATACACTCATGCCTGAAAATAGAGAGTGATACTTTAGAACTGATGTATCAACTTTCAGTATTCCAGCCTGAATAGTATACTACAACCTGAAACAGAAATACATGTAACAATGATAATATATCAAAACTGCATTCCAGCCTAAATGTAGATATATGCATGTATATAGACTGTAATATTTTTAAGTACATCAACAATACCCTACTGCCTGAAAAAAGATATGGTGAAAGTATCCTGATATGGAAATTTATATCAACAATAAAGATAAATTGATCAACAACAGTTTTTATATCAACAATATACTCAATTGAGCCGCGACACGAGAAAACCAACAAAGTGTTTGTGCGCCCAGCGCAGACTCAGATCAGCCTGGGTATACGCCCAGTCTGATCAGAGTCTTCGCTGTCCGCATGGAGGTAGCTAAGACCCTTAGGTACCCTTGAAGGGCTTAGCGAAGAGTCTGATCATACTTCGCAGATGCCCAGGCTGATCTGAGGCTGCGCTGGGTGAACGCCCACTTTGTTGGGTTTTTTTTGTGTCATGGCTCACATGTGTGAAGACGGGAATATTTTATGTTATACTGCTGAGGGGCCACAACATACTTATGTACATTGTTATAAAGAATGAATAGCAATTGTTTCATTTTTGTCAAAGGCCCCACTTTTCCTTTAACTGTGAGAACGAAGCAATACATAGTATAGCTGGCTGGGATATTGATTCTAAGCTCGTAGCAGAGTAATTTAATCACAGAACATCTCGTCTTACGCTGACATTAACAGTACGCCTTGGATTATGATGCTTGTGAGGTAACTTAACTTTCTCTTTGACTTTCAGATGTTGTTTTATATTTTATCTTTCTATATTTACATTAGAATTCACACGCCACAACCATCTTTGTCATGAACTCCATTATGCTTACTTTTTATCCTACTGGGCAATACTTCATGTTGTATCGTGCAAATGATGCAGACCCTGATCAGACTGTGTTGTGGGTCTATACTGATCTGACAGACTCTGAATATTTAAGGATCAACTACAATTATAACAACCTTAAGGTAAATGGGAACATTTTGGGGGAAATTACTCAGCCATTTAAATTTTTTACTCCATCTCCAGTGGGGTGTCTACACTTATAGGAAAGAATTTGCTCCATAAGGAGCAAATTCTTTCCTTTAAGAGTAGACCTCTGTTTGGAAGGTTATGTCATCGAGGAATTTCTTGGTTTAAACAATATTTTATTTGAAACTGAAACATACATGAAGTAAATACAGATACACGTACATGTAAATGAAATCAGTACAAATAGAATTCAGAAGAAAGTCATACGACTTATTTGAATCTTGAATTTCTTAGCAAACAGCAAGTCACAAAAGTTGTTTCCCTTTATAAAAATGCAAGGCTTTTCTTAGATATTATACCGTAAGTATGTCTTAGTAATTCCTATATTTCATATAGTATATGAAATGTAGAAATTACTAAGACATAGGTATGTTAGAAAGTACCTTTAAATATGAAATATTGGAATTTCTAACACATAGAAAAATTGAAATTGACCATTGAAAAGTACCCTTAAATATGAAAATGGGAAATCCACAAGATGGAAATTATGCCCAAAGCAGCTAGTTAACACCAGAGTTATTGCCCCTTAGTAGCAAAAATGCTGTATATCATACTGTGAACACAATAAAAGCTAGATTTATAAAGCAATCATATCCAAACTTGCATAGTATGTTTTAGGCAACAAAATACTTATTTCAGAAATGTGCCTAGTCTGACTGTTAACACCAGAGTTGTTGTCCCTTGTCTAGTGAAAGATGCTGTACCACATCTTTTGAACTCATTAGAAGCTACAGTTTTTAGCAGCCTTAGTCAAACTTGCACAGTATCTGGATGACAAAACTGTTATAACAGTAGATTTGTTTTTATGCCCCCGTGACAAAAGTCAGGGGGCATTAAGATTTGCCCCTGTCTGCCTGTCTGTCGGTTCGTCACGCTTTACAGTATAGAGTTTGTGTAATCAACAACTCCCACAGTTTTCAATGGATCTTTTTCAAACTTTTCATGCATATTGCGGACATATTAAAGATGTGCATGTGGATTTATGATGGAGCTCAAATTAACTTTGACAGAATACCAGCCTTTTGAACTTAGTCATCAAATTTTTGTATTGTAGGGTATAGAGTTTGTGTAATCAACATCTCCCACAGTTTTCAATGGATCTTTTTCAAACTTTGTGTACATGTTTGAGACGTATTAAAGATGTGCATGTGGGTTTTTGTTGGACCTAGAATTAATTTTGACAGAATTACGGCCTTTTGAACTTAGTCATTTTAGGCAAATTTTTGCATTGTAGGGTATAGAGTTTGTGTAATCAACTCCTCTCACAGTTTTCAATGGATCTTTTTCAAACCTTGCATACATGCTGTGAATGTATTGAAGATGTGCATGTGGGTTTTTGTTGGACGTAGAATTAATTTTGACAGAATTACAGCCTTTCGAACTTAGTCATTTTAGGCAAATTTTTGCATTGTAGGGTATAGAGTTTGTGTAATCAACTCCTCTCACAGTTTTCAATGGATCTTTTTCAAACCTTGCATACATGCTGTAGATGTATTGTAAATGTGCATGTGGGTTTTTGTTGGACCTAGAATTAATTTTGATAGAATTACAGCCTTTTGAACTTAGTCATTCTAGGGAATTTTTTGGATTGTAGAGTATGGAGTTTGTGTTATCAACTTGCTCCACAGTTTTCAATGAATCTTTTTCAAACCTTGTCTACATATTGTGGACATATTTGAAGATATGCATGAGGCATTTTGATAGATCTAGACTTCATTTTGACAGAATCACAGCCTTTTTAACTTAGTCATTTTGGGCAATATTTTACATGGTAGAGTATGTTTTCAATGGATTCTCTGTAGGTGCTTTATGGATAAACACGTCATGTGACAGGTGCTGCATTGGGGCATCATTAGTGTCTTACAGACACAATTTTCTAGTTGTATTTATGAGAAATGTTTCTGCCAGACTGAACGTGCTCATGGGTGAGATATGTTACAAGCCACTAGAGTAGCGATGGGCACCAAAATACTTTTAAGTGGTTGCCATCAGAAATTAAATATGATGGCCAGTTGTCCAAAAGTAGTAAAAACCATGCAGATGACTTCTCTTGAACGGATCCGTGACGTTTCGTCGAAAACCATTTCGCCGACTGACCATTTTGCCGACTGACCATTTCGTCTACTGACCATTTCGACGACTGACCATTTCGTCGACTGACCATTTCGCCGAATTTGGTCGAAATTCGTCGAAAGACGTCGAAAATTCGACTAAAATCGGTGATGGAAAATTTTGTTATAAA
Source organism: Ctena decussata (assembly GCA_963989385.1). Lineage (NCBI taxonomy): Eukaryota > Metazoa > Mollusca > Bivalvia > Lucinida > Lucinidae > Ctena > Ctena decussata. Next base: position 25,624,107 of record OZ022501.1, on the reverse strand, counting down.
TAAGCCTTAATACAGGCGTCCTCAAAATCGCATCTGTAGCATTCAACCTGAATTTCAGTGTCCCTGTTTTCTGCGACATGTGTGATTTTCTGAAACAGTTTGATATACATAACTTTGTTTTTTTGAGAGGAGGCAATACATAAGTGGCACCAGCTGTCCCATAACAATACCATGTAGCGTATGTGTTGGGGAGCAATGCTAAACGTCCCATCACCGTACCAGGTTTTGCTCTGGCACAAGTACTGAAAGCAAGAGTCTGTACAAAAGGTGATCATTCTGGAACCGTCTTTTAGCGTTTCGTCAAACAACTGAAATGTGACGCCAGTGGATGTCCGCTGCCACAGGCTCTATTTTAGACCAAGTGTCGCACCTGAAGCGTTTTTTTCGACCAAATGTCACACCTGAACCACTTTTTAGACGAAGTGACGCTTCGACGATATTGCAAGTAGGCGAAATGGTCCTTCGGCGAAATTGTCAGTCGGCTAAATGGTTTTCGACGAAACGTCAGACACCCCTCTTGAACAACTAAGCTAATTTGACTTACAATTTGCAGAAAGCATATTTTGCACCTCCTAGCAAACTAGCAAATAGTTAAGGCAATTTATCTTAATTGCAGGTGAGCAATTAAGGCTATCATGGCTCTCTTGTCTTAGTTGTTCCACTGTTGGAAGTTTTGGATTCCACTTGCAAGCTCTTCTAGAAATTATAAAGACAAAAATTTGGCTGATTCTGATGAAAAGAACAAAACATGAAACAAGTACAATTGTCTTATAGAGCTTTAAATAAAAAAAAATGAGGTCCCTTAAAGGCAATGAAAACATTCATAAGAAAGGAGGTGGATCAGACTACTGTAAAACACTTATATTTGGCGGTTTTATAATATGGACCTTTTGGCGGATTTTTATTTTGGCGGTTTTGTGATTTCTCAAGAACAAAATATTCCTGCTGACGTAGAATTTGGCTCTTGAGTTGAGCTCTGTATTGTCATGTTGATTAAAATAATAACAATTATTATCATAATCATGTTACATTTTGCGTAGTTAATTGTTGGAAGTAAACAAATGCAAATTAAGATACAAACAGATTTTGTGTTCTTTCTGATTTAATCAACTAAATTGAAACACTAATTAGTATGGTGAGAAAATTTTCATACTCTGTTTCCTCCCACTTGTTGATTGCGAGGCATTTTCTTTAGCGCTAATGTGATGTGTATTAGCTTTGATATTTTGGTAAAGGAAATAGGATTATATGCTCAATAATATTTTTCTTCTTTCAGTATCATGAGTTTATATTTGCGGCATTTTAATTTGGCGATTTTCTTCTTTTCCGCCAATATCGCCAAAATAAAGTGACCGCCAAATATAAGTGTTTTACAGTATGTAGTTTTGGCTAATAGTGCCTTTGCTGGGCTCCTGTAATACGAGGTAATTTTTGCGGGTTCAAATTTTCGTGGTTTAAGGCCAAAAACATTAACATTAATTTTCGCAATTTTTAATTTTCGCGGTTATCAACATGCACAAAAAGTAAAATTGCTTCCATTTCACTTGAGCCAGCTCTTTCATCAGCCGCAGGTTTATGAAAGAACTGGCTCAAGTGAAAAGTACCAGAATTTCCCAAAGCAAACAGAAATAAAATTTATAGACACTGTGTCAGCTGAAGGTATTTTGTAAGAACATGAAATTATTTCGCAATTTTAATATTCCAAGTTTCAAAGTTACAGCGAAATACCGCAAAAAAATGGAACACTGTGAAAATTATCGCATATATGGTTCTTATGCAGCTATGAGACAAGGTTTATTCTCTTCTAGAAAGACCCAAAATACCTAAATCAATCTTGTATAATTCTGCTGTAAGACAGGTTTGTCCCATCCATCTCATCCATCGGATGAGATGGATCTAGATTTTTGGGGTTATTTTTAGAGCGGGAAAAAGCCCCTGTCTTATAACTGAATAAAAAGGGTAGGCTGTTAAAATGTCACTTGATATGTCCCTATATTGTTGACAGTCTGTGAAAATATTGATATACTAGAAATGGTAGAAAGCGATATATTTTTATAAGAGAATCAATACTGCAATGATGTTGCCATGACATATGCTACATAATACATAATGGTATCAATATCTATTATTACCTAATGATTAGTGAGTCACGTGTATATATAGGGCACCCTCAACCTCACAGCAGTTGTATGGGGCATTCCCTCTTCTGAGGAAGCAATGCTTTACTCTCCTGACTTTGATTACTTTAAAACCAATACAACAAAATGCAGGGGAACTTCAGTGGCTAGAATAGTTCCAGCCATAGGTAGTTCTAGCCATCAAGGGTTAGTTTCTGTATGAATTGACCTTTAGGGATCCACAAATGAGTTCTAGTCAGGCAGGGTTTATGAGCCATTAGAGTTTGAGCCGTTGAAGTTTTCAGAGTGTAGCATGCTTTACAAGTTATGGGTATCTTTCTTCACTTTCATTGTCAGATAACTATTTTAAATAATTGTACCCACACCCACCATTATATCTACACTAGTGTTAAAGGTGTATATGGGTACATAGTCATGTTGTCCTGCCATTATTCCAAAGGGGAACAACTTTTGAAGAAGCCTCTCTCAAGATGGCATCTACTTGTAAAGGAAAAAAATTGCTTCAGATGGTAGCAATTTTTTTTTTTTTCTTGAAAAGTTGACACCATTGAGAAGGGAGACAAAATGAAAATGACAAAGCTGCTTCCCCTGAAAATGTACCCATTCATCGTAAGTCTATGTGTCCACCCCTGGTTAACTGGTGCTCGGACATTTCGGCCACGGACATTTCGGCCTAGGACAGTTCGGCCATGGACATTTCGGCCACAGAAATTGTCAAGGGCGGACGTTTCGGCCTTTATCCAAAAATTACCTTTTATTATTAAATTAAGTGGTAACATGAGTATCTTAAGCTAGTCTTAATGAACTCGAATGATTTGTTATTGTTGTCTTGATATTTGACGGACCTTCAACATCTTTAAGGTCATTGTGAGCATACCAAGGCAAAAATACTGTGAACAGTTGTTTCAGTTACTTTAGCTAGGGCCCTATATGACATTTGAGTTTAGTGTTGTTTTTAGGTTTATGACTCATAAACACTTATAAGTTTATTTTGAGCATATTCCGGCACTTTTGCCATCCCCACCCATGGGCCATGTTGGCCTTTTTCAATTATGTGATGCCCGTAGTATCTTGATGTGTAAACATACGCCTGCAGCAATATCCTCTGCTGTGCACTCATATTTTGGCCTTAAGGGATATTGTTGGAGTTACTTTAGCTCAGCCACACATTTTTGTGTCATGTGTGCCCCCCCCCCCCCCTCCCCCCCCCCCCAAAAAAAAAAGACAACTTGAGTTGTTTTGATTGTTAAAGGTAGCATAGCTTCATTTCCCTTTTCTTTAACTTTGGCCGAAACGTCCGTTGGCCGAAATGTCCATGGATGAAACGTCCGTGGCCGAAACGTCCGTGGCCGAAATGTCCTACATTCTGTTAACTATGTACATGCATATGTATATACAAGGGCTGTTGCCAAATGAAGAAGAGCCCTATATAGCGCCCAAACAACCTGGTCATTGTGGCTAAACAAACTCTGACTCTTTTTCATTTTGTAAAAGCTTCTCTTTAATTTTGTAACAGCCTTAGAAACATAGTTAACCAGGTGTGGTGTCTATTTTTTCAACAGAGTCAGTATGCAGTTTCTTCCATCCATGATCTCAACTATGGAAATGCGCTTGACTAGTGCAACACAGCATACTGCAGGATTGTTGCAGTGCTTGTTACTGCTATTCTATTCTATTCTATCCCATAACCTTACAAGGTGGTTGGGGCACCACAGATGACTTCAAAACAATCCCTTCACCTTGTCCTTTGTCAGCTGCCCTAGCTGAGCTGGCAAAATTTGTCCCTGTCCACTCCCTACCTCTTCTTCTGTCTACCTCTTCTTTTTTTTCTTTCCTGTTACAGTTAACAAAGGAGAAAACAGTTACTGTTTGGAGATCTGTCTTGTTTAGTCTGGCCTAAGAAAAATATCTTTGTGTTTTCAATTGCTCCAGCTAGCTGTTCTTCTGGGTATTGACATTTTTTTGTTACAGTGGGTAATTGCAGTCCATACAGCAGTTTTTCTGAATATTCTGTGAATGTTTTATTAGCTCTATTCCCCATGGTAGCTCAGAATGTTTAGTATTCATGGGAACTCTACACTGATGGAGAAATGGTGTTAAACTGCCATTAACAGTAAGCCCCACTTTGCAGCAAGATTAACCCAATGTTATGATGATCATAAACTGACAATGCAGTATATGAAAATCTTCAAATGTCTCAAATAGCATGCATTAGAGTACTGTAAAACATTTATTTTTGGCGGTTATTGAATTTTGGCGATATTGGCGGTTAGGGCAAAGAGCGCTAAAATATAAGTCTGCCAATATTACATAGATTTAATACATATACATATGCACAGCATGACAGAGGTATAGATAAAAAGGAGTATTTGATGAGTATTTTTAGATTTTATATACGTTTCCATCAAATTAAACTATACATTGTGGCATTCAATTAGAATCGCCTCGATGAGGCGATTCTAATGGATGCCACAATGTATATTTAAAATAATAATAAGAAAAGTTTTATAATTTACATCAGGCATTTTTTTATTATTACTTGGAGCTATGGTACGTAAAGGACGCCAAAATTAACATGCGCCAATAGGTCATTTTCTTTTAACCGCAAAATTTTGATACCGCAGATATTAAGTGTTTTACAGTATGCTGAAAGTCTTGACCATAAATCAACTAGTATTCTTAAGTTACCATTGGAAGACTGGGTGGAGCTTTTAGACGCTTGCCATTCAATGTCAAAACCGAGCAGTCCACATGAAAAATCAGTAAAGTAGCATGCGCGTAAATTGTTATGCATAATTGTGAGACTAAAAATGCCTAGTAAACGCTATCGGTCATCACAATTAATAAGACAGTTCATACAGGCACAGTATTTTGAAACAACGTTGGAAGAACGTCCCTGCAATGTTCTTACGCTTTATTGACATCTATACAAGATTGTTCTGACATCATAGTGTTGCATCGACATCATCACAACGTTGTTTAGACAATGTATGTATGCTGGGTTGAAAGAAGAAAAAAAGAAGACTGTTGTGTGATCTCTCATTTCATGCATGCCTTTTGTAAAGGTGAGCTTTGTTCTGACCTAGTGAGCATAAAATCATTACCTTATTATACCGTTTTAGAAAATATACTCGTTGAAGGTAAGGCCAGAAATAAGCACCGCCCAGTCAAGGAAAGGAAATCGAGGAATAACATTGAAGTATTTGAACATCTTCGACTATTGCATTCCTGATCTGATGCTAGATAACTAGTAAATGAAGGTCTTTCCATAACTTACGTTTGCATGATGATTTTGGTATCACACATGACTTTGCAACAATCCCTTTCCAACAGGTCTTGTCTTCAGCTGCCCTACGTGTGCTGGCAGAGTCCATCCCTGTCCGCTCTTTGATGTTGCCGTAAATGGGGCTCCATGCACAGGCTTTCCATTATCACCCACCCATCATTCTGGTTTCACTGCAATACAGTTAAAAAGGGTGTAAAATCTTACGTCATCTGTCCAGTCTAATCTTTAGTACAGTCTTCCCTTCCCCACTGAATCTCTTCTTCCCACGCCATGAAAAAAGTCTTTGACCATATAGTACCATTAATCATAACCTGGCTGTAGAGTGTATAATATACCGTATAATGGGAAATTTTCGGGTTATCAAATTTTTATCGAATTGCCACAAAATAATGAGGACAAATTTTCGCACTTTTCAATTTTCGCGGATTTCAATATCCGCAAAAATAAAAATTGCATTTGCAAGCTTTGATTTATGAACAGTCAGTCATTTTGACACCAACTATGTTATTTTGACGAAGGGGAAGTTGGGCTGTCTGCATTTGGAGAAGCACATATAACCTCCCTTTCATAGTATTTTTCAATAATCCGAGGGGAAACACTGTCAGACAAAGCTCCATTTGGATTTGTGAGGATACCACTTCCATCTTTTTTTTCATCACAAAACATTAAGATAGACTTTGTCCAAATCAATGTTTAGTACATAGAAACAGTTAACAAAAATGTGCGAGCAACTGAGAGATGGGCTGTTGTTGAAGATAGAAATAAACAGAACTCACATTCAATGAAAATTTATTCAATTATACTTGCATAATTAGGAACAAGTGACCGTCATTCAATTGATTAAAGTGACTCGGCCCGTTAAAATTGTAATAACCTGCTAATTACCTGCAAACATAATTGCGCTGCAGGAAATAGCTGTCAGCTACATACTGAATGTTTTGTGTGGTGCCAATTAGATACAGCAACCATATGTTTTAGGGATTTAAATTTCTGATTGCTGCTTTGTACAAATTTAATATTCGTGGATCGCTACCGACTGCAAAATTCCGTGAAAATTAGGTGACGCAAAAATTTCCCACTATACAGTATGTGAATTTATGAATATCTTTTCATAACCTGACACTGGAGTACATGGTTAATGAAATTGATGAAAATCAAGAGCGATTCTCAGGAGATGGGTCATGCTATTGGAGAGGAGCAAAAAGGGAAATTAATTTTTGCTACATTGGGAAGCGGCATTTTGTGTGTCTCTGAGGAATTGTGGTCATGATAGATAGATGTATATTAAAACCATGTCTGTCTCTCAGGCTTTCATCAGTATGTTTTTACAATGTTCTAGACTTAGTAGATTCATCAGGAGAAATCAATTTTGTATTGAACAATCATCATTTGCAAATGACAGCCGCTGAGTGTTCCGAATTTATCGTAAATGTCTGAACAGGATTGCATGAGCAAACATTGTAGACCCTGATCAGACTGCTCCTAAGGAGCTAAGGAGCAGTCTGATCAGGTTCTGCACTGTTTGCTAAGAGTTTTAATATTTTTTTAAAGCATAATTACTGATAAGAAAATCAGACTTTGACAATTTTTAAAAAAATTCAGAAAAATGGTTTAATAGACGTCAGAGTACATATTCACAGGGTATAATCGATTCCGCCAATTTTCGCTTCCTGCCGAGACTGTACATCATATTTGGCTTCCGCCGAGACTGTCCGCGAACTCTTGCTTCCTGCCGAGGCTTCTGTACATGATAAATGGCTTCCTGCAGAGACTGTCCGCGTGATTCTGCTTCCTGCCGAGAGCCTCGGCAGGAAGCAGAGTCACGCGGACAGTCTCGGCAGGAAGCAATTTGTCGAGGACAGTAGTCTCTGCAGGAAGCAAGAGTTCGCGGACAGTCTCGGCGGAAGCCAAATATGACGGACAGTCTCTGCAGGAAGCGAAAATTGGCGGAATCGATTATACCCTGTGATATTTTACGGCAAATATGAAAGTTGTTATTATCAGAGAAATAGTAAAAGAATATGTAAGACTGGTTTTGACATGGGATAAAAGCAAGTATATCTAGGGACAGAAAAGGCAGAGTTTGTTATTTTTTGTCTGTTGTTTTTGGAAAATTTGGAGTTACCATATTAGTCTGATGCTGTATTGATTGGTAAGGCTAGACAGGGGATTATATCTTGCCTTATTAGCTTTTGATTAATTCAGGCATAAAACAGTTTGTTGTGATTTTCAGACTTTCTTATCAAGGATTTTAGTAGTAAGGACTCCAGTGTTTTGTATGCTTAAGTCTTTATAAGCCCCTGCGGCAAAAATAGAATTTGAAAACAGTGTAGATCCTGATGAGGTGGCCCATAATGAGCCACCTCATCTAGATCCACACTGTTTGCCCTCTAGTCTTTGAATTTTCAATATGATAAAGCTTGGACCAAATTTTTTTCTAAAATTTTGCAGACGTAATTTTTTTGTCTGCTTTTTGGTGCTTAAAGGGTTAAGCATAGATTCTAAGTTTTGTCACACCTGCAACATTCAGAAATGAAAAATTGGTATTATTTTTCCAGTGTTGGCAGTGGTGGCGGCAGCAGTGTAAAATTTGCATCAAGATTTCTAAGTTTTCTGGTTTGTCGACAATATGCAGACAGGACTGGTGAGCCATCACATTCTGTGGAATTCTTATTTGTTTATAGGATGTAATCTGGACTACCTGTGCTTTAAAAAAAAATTATTTTTTTCTGCCTTAAAAAAGAATTTCAAATTCCTTTATATTTTTTAATTTTTGCTGCCGAGAAAACCACCAGAGCTGGTTGAAAAGCTGTGTTTTTCAGTTGTTTATTTTCTTTGTACAAAACAATGCATTGGAATCCTTGAAATAAAAATAATTTGTCATGTTATTTTTATTAGAAATCATTCTCTTCCAGAGTGCAATGCAGCATGGTGTCAGCGGCATAATATCAGATTTTGGGGTGTAATAAACAGTAGTCAATTATAGTGGTAACAGTTGTGTGAAGCAGATTTGGGGGAAGAGAATTCAAACTTTCTCAGCTCTTTGCACATTTTCATTAACCTCGGCCTGACAATTTCTCTTTTCTCTTAAACTTCCTTAAAGTTTGCTTGTTTTGAATACATGTACTTGCTGTTGGAATAATCTCATTAAATTGTCTCAGACATCTGGTATTGTCACATCCAAATTGTCAATAAATGATACCCTCAGTAAAAACAGAACTGGTTCCGAACTAGTTGTTCTCCTATTTGATACTCTCTGAACTGAAAAGCAGACAAAGAAATCTTTAGAACACAACAGAACTTCAGCGTCAGCTAGTTTTTGGTAGCATATTGAGTTTTTGGTCTGTCACAATAAGCGCCTGATTATTGATTGGCTATAATTTCCCTGTCAATTACCCTAATATCTTTGGCTCCCAGAGATGTATTCTATTGATGCTTTTGTCATTTCTTCCCTGTAAATTATCTCGCTGATCCCAGCTCAAATTCCAAATAACCTTCAGAACCTTCAGTGCGTATTGAGACTGTCATCCATTTAATGAATTTTCACATGTGATAAGAGTCCTTTATTTGATTGGTCAGTTTTTTATATACTGTATTTCTTTGGTTTTAAGACAGGGTTTTCCCCTTCCAAGACAATCTCAAAGATCTGGATCCATCTTGTAAGATGGATCTAGATGTTTGGGATTGTCATGGTGCCGGGACGCATAGCGCAATCGGTAGGGCACCTGACTTGTGTATCAGAGGTCCTGGGTTTGATACCCGGTCTGGCCACATACTTTCGTTTCTCCTTCCTCTGATTCAAGAAGGGCAGTTGTCAGTTACTGGCAAAAGTATGTGCACTTAGTACTGGTTAACCTCTTAGGAGGTCTAAGCCTGCCCAGGAATAGTGTGGTTAGGTTAAATGACCATACCGACATGACCGTAGCTGTTTACCGTGGACGTTAAGCAACAAATCAATTAGTCAATCAATTTTCATGGTAGGGAAAAACCTATGTTATAGTACAATTTCATAAGACCGATTTATATATTCGGGGTCATTCTAGAGAGAGGAAAAGCCATTTTATGGTCGAAAAAATAACCTTCAGGATTCCTTGTGCATATTTAGACTGTTTGCATCATGTGATAAGACTGTCCTTCATTTGATTGGTCAGTTTATTATTGTTTTCTCTTTTATCCATAAAATGTCATTTTGGCTTTAGCAAAACATAAGCATAAATTAAACAAATAACTGAGAGTGCAAGAAAAAAAGTAATGAAATCACCATTTCAAGTTATAAAATCAGTAAGTTATAAAAAGTTATAAAATCACCCTTTGAAGTTATCTCATTAGATGGGGGCAAACAATAGCTGCTTCAGGTTACCTTGATATCTGTTGACCTGACTGGTGGGTACAAACTGTGTGATTATTATGTAGGTTTAGGAATTTATTTTATGACTGATGCATTTTCAAGCATTTTAAGATTTGACAGGAAATTTAAACACAAGAGCTGGCAGTAAATACTTGGTTGGACAATTTAGGGCCACTTGAACCTCTTGTGTATAGCTATAACATCCTTATGATGCCTTGTCTCTTCAAATATTAAATATTATCCTACTACAATAAAAAAGATAACAAGATGTGTGAACATTTAGGTCTTATAATGAAACCATAGTATATAGGCCTGGATACTAACCCGTGGGCACACAATGTCAACATGACATCCTTTTGACATCGATGCCATTGATCAAACACAAAACTATTTCGAAAAATACTTACTGAATGCTAGTGTTCATGACACACAATCTGTGACTTCCCTTAATGTTAGCTTTAAGGAATATTTGTAGTCCTGGGCGTGTTGATGTATCAAAAAAAAGTTTATGGGTGGAATGTGTGTGGCTCTGCAGGCAAAAATGATGATCAGATGACCATGAACTACCATGGACTTACCATGATAGTTCATGGTCATACAACCATGGAAAACCATGGATGACCATGTTTTAAATGGCACCATGGATTTTCATTTTCATAAAACTGACTATGGTTGAACATAGTCTAACCATGGTTTACCATGGTCATGGACCATGGTTAGGGACCATTGTGCACTATGGCCAGGGACCATGGTTTACCACGATCTGTCAAGGTCATTTTTGTCTCGCCTGCGAAGCAGAGGCGAGACATATGTATTGCTTTTCCGGTGTCGGCGGCGGCGTAAACTTTTGTCGAATTTTTGCGTTTAGGTCATTTTCTCAGAAACTATAAGGGCTAGAGCCATGAAACTTGGGTCATGCATACATCTGGAAGAGTACAGCTGAAAGCCATCATCAATATTGAGTCTTGACCTAGATTTTACGGTTGACTGACTTCGCAATTTTTTGTCGAGTTTTTGCGTTTAGGTCATTTTCTCAGAAACTATAAGGGCTAGAGCCATGAAACTTGGGTCATGCATACATCTGGAAGAATACAGCTGAAAGCCATCATCAATATTGAGTCTTGACCTAGATTTTACGGTTGACTGACTTCGCAATTTTTTGTCGAGTTTTTGCGTTTAGGTTATTTTCTCAGAAATTATAAGGGTTAGAACCATGAAACTTGGGTCATGCATACATCTGGAAGAGTATAGCTTCGCAGGCGAGACATATGTATTGCTTTTCCGGTGTCGGCGTCGGCGGCGGCGTCGGCGGCGGAAACTTTTGTCGAGTTTTTGCGTTTAGGTCATTTTCTCAGAAACTATAAGGGCTAGAGCCATGAAACTTGGGTCATGCATACATCTGGAAGAGTACAGCTGAAAGCCATCATCAATATTGAGTCTTGACCTAGATTTTACGGTTGACTGACTTCGCAATTTTTTGTCGAGTTTTTGCGTTTAGGTCATTTTCTCAGAAACTATAAGGGCTAGAGCCATGAAACTTGGGTCATGCATACATCTGGAAGAATACAGCTGAAAGCCATCATCAATATTGAGTCTTGACCTAGATTTTACGGTTGACTGACTTCGCAATTTTTTGTCGAGTTTTTGCGTTTAGGTCATTTTCTCAGAAATTATAAGGGTTAGAACCATGAAACTTGGGTCATGCATACATCTGGAAGAGTATAGCTGAAAGCCATCATCAATGTTGAGTCTTGACCTAGATTTTACAGTTGACTGACTTTGCAATTTTTTGTCGAGTTTTCGCGTTTAGGTCATTTTCTCAGAAACTGTAAGGGCTAGAGCCATGAAACTTGGGCCATGCATACATCTGGAAGAGTAGATCTCAAAGCCATCATCAACATTGAGTCTTGACCTTCATTTCACGGTTGACTGACTTTGCAATTTTTTGTAGAGTTTTCGGGTTTAGGTCATTTTCTCAGAAACTATAAGGGCTAGAGCCATGAAACTTGGTTCATGCTTACATCTGGAAGAGTAAATCTCAAAACCATCATCTGTATTGAGTCTTGACCTACATTTTACGGTTGGCTGACTTTGCAATTTTTAGCTCACCTGAGCCAGCGGCTCCGGGGGAGCTTATAGGATGGTAAGGCTCCGTCGTCCGTCGTCGTCCGTCGTCCGTCCACAATTTCAAACGACTTCTACTCTGAAACCGCTGGGCCAATTATAACCAAATTTCATATGCAGCCTCTAGGGAACTTAGGAACGAAAAGTTGTTCAAACGGTCCTGGTCACATGACCAACATGGCCGCCACGCCCATATATGGTAAAAACCTAGAAAAATCTTCTTCTCCAGAAGCGATAGGCCAATGGCCTTGAAACTTGGTATGTAGCATCAGGCATGCGAGTATTACCAAGATTGTTCAAATTATGACCTTGGGTTGACCTTGACCTTTTTTACGGTAAGGTCAAATTTGCTTCCTTATGCTTTTATATGGCAAAATGCTGCAACATAAGATATCTTGGAAACTGTTGAAGATTTTGGCCTATAAATTGGTACATACAGTCATCTCAATGAGTACATGAAGATTTATGAGTACAAGAGGTCAAGGTCATTCTTTGACCTTTGACCAGAACTCTCATATTTTGACAATATCAAACAATCTCCTCAAAAACAACTAAGCCAATTGTAACCAAATTTCATATAGATCCTCCAGTAGTTGAGGGAATGAAAATTTGTTCATACTGTCCAGGTCACATGACCAACATGGCCACCACGCCCATATATGGTAAAAAACCTTTAAAAATCTTCTTTTCCAGAACCAGTAGACCGATGGCCTTGAAACTTGGTATGTAGCATTGGGTACTCAAGTACTATCAAGATTGTTCAAACTATGACCCTGGGTTGACCTTGACCTTTTTTACCGCAAGGTCAAATATTGGAAATGCTAGAACATGAGATTTCATGGTAAGTTTTGAAGATTTTGGTATTAAAATCGGTATATACAATCATCTTAATGAGTACATGAAGATTTATGAGTACAAGAGGTCAAGGTCATTCTTTGACCTTTGACCCAGAAATCTCAAATTTTGACAATTTCAAACAATCTGCTCTAAAACCACTGGGCCAATTGAAACCAAAGTTCATATAAAGCCTCGAGGGGTTGAGGGAATGAAAAAAAATTCTAACGGTCCTGGACACATGACCAACATGGCCGCCACCCCCATATATGGTAAATACCTTTAAAAATCTTCTCCAGAACCAATTGAGCGATGGCCTTGAGACTTTGTATGTAGCATTGGGTACTTGAGTACTATCAAGATTGTTCAAATTATGACCTTGTGTTGACCTTGACCTTTTACAGCAAGGTCAAATATCGGAAAATGGTAGAAGATAAGATTCATGGAAAGTTTTGAAGATTTTGGCCTAAAAAATTGGTGTATACAGTTGTCTTAATGAGTTCATGAAGAATTATGAGTACAAGAGGTCAAGGTCATTTTTAACCTTTGATCCAGATCGCTCATTTTGACATTTTCAACCATTTCCTCAAAAGCAAAAGGGCCAATTGTGAACACATTTCATATAGAGCCTCCAGGGGTTGATTGAATGAAAATTTGTTCAAACGGTCCAGGTCACATGACCAACTTGGCCGCCATTACCACTTATGGTATAAATCTTTAATATTTTTCTTCTCCAGAACCAATACACCTATGGCCTTGAAACTTGGTAAATAGCATGGAGTACTAGAGTACCAGCAAGACTGTTCAAATGGTGACCTTGGGTTTACCTTGACCTTTTTTGCGGCATGGTCAAATATGGGAAAATGCTAGAACATAAGATTTCATGGAAAGTTTTGAAGATTTTGGCCTAAAAATGGTATATGTGGTTGTCTTAATGAGTACATGAAGATTTATGAGTACAAGTGGTCATGGTCATTCTTTGACTTTTGACCCAAAACTCATATTTTGACAATTTCAGACATGATGTGTTTTACCATCGTAAAAGCCACCTTGCCAATTGTTCAGGTGAGCGATTCAGGGCCTCATGGCCCTCTTGTTTGTCAAGTTTTCGCATTTAGGTCTGTTACTCAGAAACTATAAAGGCTAGAGCCATGAAACTTGGGTCATGCATACATCTTTGCTTAGTGACAAAGCGCCAGCAGGCGAGACGCCGCATTCCGCGGAATTCTTGTGATATCTGTCAAAAACTGTGGGGCCATTTAACAGAACATGGTCATCCATGATTTTCCAAGGCTGTAAGATCATGAACTATCATGCTAGTCCATGGTCAGCTGCCTTCATTTTGAAGGTTTAAAATCATGTGTCCAAAATTCCCTGTCTATGGTCATCTGCCTTCATTTTGAAGGTTTAAAATCATGTGTCCAAAATTCCCTAACTGAAATACCCCTCCCCTCTCCTAGTCATGGACAGAAAATTGATGTTTGCATAAATTGTTTCCGCAACAAGCATCTTTCTCAGATGTTTTCAACATTCTCTAGCTAAATTTTAAAATGCCTTGCCTTTAAAGAAAACCTATGCTTTTTTCCTGCGCTTTCCAATCTAAGACTAATGTAGCATATCCTTTTGCATCTTCTCTGCTAAATTGATATATCCATGCTTCAAAATAACTTTCTGCCAAATTTCTTGCTTGTTCTCTCAGACTTCCACAAGAAAATGAAAAAAAAATAAAGATTTTCTATTGGTGGGCTCTGGAGTAACAAGATATTCTATTGGTGGACTTTGATCACCCTATGGAATAAACAGGATGTGATGTCATAATGATGACATGAAACAGGAAGTGCTGTGAATGTGTTAGCCATGGTCATGGTCGACCATGTTTGAGCCTGGTTGGCTGGAAACTTTATGACAATTAACCAAGATGAGCCATGGTGAACTATAGTAGTAATTTTTCTAGTATGGACAACCAAGGTCAACCATGGTTAGTCGGAAATGTTGACAACTTGCCCATGGTCAGCCATGGTCAACCATAGCAGTAATTTTACCATGGACAAATGTGGTTGCCCATGGTTGACTATGAACAACCATATTACAGACAAAGTTCGGGTTTTTTTTTTTTCAAGGTAATTGATGGCTGACCGTGAAAAAACATGGTAGACCATAGTCAACCATGGTCACTTAAGATTTTCCCTGGGTCATGCTTTCTGTTCCAATATTTAGCACAGCTAGTACAGTAATTTAGGTTCTAAACAGACTTTTCATGTTTACAGACTTTACAGCTTCGTCACGAAACTCAATAAATGGAAGAAATTAGGGCTCTGAAAACTCCATAATTCATGTATTCTCAACAAGTCGGATATTTTTATGGGATTCTGTATTTACGGATGGAGTGCAAAGAGCGGTCAGTGTTTAAAGCAGCGTAATCAACATGGAAATTTCTGCCTGAAGATTTGATTACTATGTTTCCCCATTAAGGCATATTAGTTAATTAGGCTTAGGCAGTGGGATGAGAACCCTTGACCATTTTAGTAATGCTTCCTAAATTCAATTAAGTGCTAGTTATGGGAAAGCTAGAATTTTGGGGAGGAAAACCAACTGATTACTTTTCCTTGTTGTTTGCGGAAAATTAGATTTGCAGGATCTCATTAATTGTGATACTGAGGAAATCCGCATGGAATACAATCACTACTGTATTCTCTTTTGTGTTTGTGGGTGGGGTGTGTGTGTGTGTGGTGTGGAGGGGGGGGGGGGGACAAAATGCTAAAAAATTGTGCTTAAATGGAAATCTCAGAGGAAATGTCCAAATGTCCCAATATGGCAAAATCAGGAATAAGAATAATTGTTTAGTATAATGAAATATGGTATATACTGTACAACAAAATTTTAACCAATATCTATGGAAAAAATTGTCATGGAGCAATAAAAACAATCCACAGTACTGGAGCTGATACCTGGCTCTCTAGCTGGCAAGACACTGGACAAGGGTGAGGAAGGGTCAAAAAAAAAAATTAGTGGCGTAAAGGGCAGGGTAGAAACTGCAATTTTTAGCTCGCCTGAACGAAGTTCAGGAAGAGCTATTGCACTACCCCCGGCGTTGGCGTTGGCGTTAGCAAAATGTTAAAGTTTTATGTTAAAGCTTTTTAATGTGATGGGCAAGGGGCTGTCAGGCGAGCTATCTTTTCCCTGTGACAGGTCTTGTTTATCTGTACGTAAAGTACCTCCAAAATGAAATATTTCCATAAATTCTACCTTTTTTTCTCGGTTAAAAGCGTGAATCTTGGATAATCATCCGTATATTATGCTTTGAGGTAATAACTGTCTTGAATTAAGTCTTATTTATTCAAGAAAGTCTTTGATTAAAAAATTCAGGTCAGACTGTTCGTTTATTGATGCATTTTTTCATCTCTGCGCAAAAAGACCTCCGCTGAATATGAATGCTGTGATAACCGGAATCTTTGAGACATTGGTGCCTGAGCACACAGTGCAGACCCAGATCAGGCTGCTCCTTAGGAGCAGTCTGATCTTGGTCTACACTGTTTGCCATTCTGACAGTAGTTCTATAACATTTAAAGATCTGGATACTAAATTCATGTTCATATAATATTTTGGAAGATTATGGTAACCGGGGGCAACAGTGTCCCAATATTTTGGGTAACCATGGTAACAGGGAGAGAAAATAACAACTGTGAAAGAGGGTTAAAATGATACATTGACATTTATCTATAAAAGAGAGAGACAGTACCCTAATGGAACTTCATAATCTGAGCCACGGCAATGAGGAAGGATGCCGTACGACTTGCAAACACGGTAGACAGATCAGCCTGCACATACGTGCAATCTGATCAGTCTTCCCTGTTCACAACAACTATCTAGGAATCTTTGGGAATCCATAGGGAACACAGAAGACTCTGATCAGATTGCACAGATTTGCAGGCTTATCTGCATCTTCACCATTTATACATGTCTGAAAGTTCTTTTTTCGGCACAATTTTTCATTTATTTAATAAAGATGTTTTCCTGTTTGTACTCACTTTCAGATAAAAAATTACACCGATCATAAAATGTCAACATTTTTAGGAGAGTCTCAATTTGTACTAAAAAGACCAGTCAACATATTTTCTTGTTCAAGGTTGTAAGAAAATTGAACTAGTGGCAAGAAAGACCAACTTGCACATGGTAAGGTGTGGATTTACACAGCAATATGTTGCATGACGTGTCGTGCAACCATTTAGGTTACTGGGTATGTTTAGACAAATAGACATTTTGCATCGCACATTTTAGCCACTACACGAGAAAACCAACAATGTGGTTGTGCACCCAGTGCAGACTCAGATCAGCCTGGGCATCTGCACAGTCTGATCCGAGTCTTTAGCTGTCCGCATGGACGTAGCTTAGACCCTTAGCTAGCCTTTAAGCGCATTGCAAAGAGCCTGATCAGATTGGGTGGATGCCCAGGCTAATCTGAGTCTTCGCTGGGCGCACAACCTCATTGTTGGTTTTATTGTGTCGTGGCTCATTTCATTACTGGTTATATGAATATGAACAGACTCAGTGTAGACAGTCTCTGCTGTTTTCTTTTCTTTGGTACGTATATTCCTTGCAATGCAGAAGTTATTTCTTAGAATGTGATCACATACATGCAGTAGGAATGAAGCTGCCCAGTGGTTGCAGTCTGATATTAAGATGTTCACTGACAGTTTTAGTGCAGTTGTATAGCCAGGTACATTCCTGGGCTACTCTGAACATTCCTTACCCTCCTGGTTCCTGGCACTCAGCCTTGCTCCTGCTAATTCTATTGCAGTAATACATGTTTTTTTATTCCGTTTGCTGGTGAATGATGAATAATGATACTGACGATGCTTGGATCAGTTTTCCTGTTTCTTCTTTAACTCTTAAGTACCAAAAAGCAGACGACAAAATTTACATCTGCAAAATTTAAAAAAATGCCTTGTCCATTATATTTCAGATTGAAAATTCAAAGACTAAAGAGAAAAAAGTGTAGATCTAGATGAGGCAGCTCATTATGAGCTGCCTCATCAGGATCTGCGCTGTTTGCAATTTGAGCTATTTTCATCTCTGGTGCATAAAGAGTTGAACATATGAGCCGGGACACGACAAAACCAACAAAGTGGCATGAGCACCTAGCAAAGACTCAGGTAGCCTGGGCATCCACCCATTTTGATAAAAGTCTGCTTTAGGGTCTAAGCTAGCTCCATGCACATAGGGAAGTCTCTGATCAGACTGGGCGGAAACCCAGGCTGATCTGCGTCTTCGATGGGCGCACTTGCCACTTTGTGGGTTTCGTCATCTCGTGGCTCAGTTATATTGTGTGTTCCTTAATTGCCCTGGCCAGGTGATTAATGTATGACTCTTGAAGATGAGTTGACTCTGATTGAGAAGAGAGGCAAAAATGAAAATTGCAGAGTTCCTTCCCTTGAATATGTACTCGATTCACCTTAGAATGACAAATATAGTATTTGTGATAAGCGTGAGGCCTTAAAAGTGTAATAAGAAATTGAGAATTTAAAGCAAGACCTTATAAGTATAATAAGGACCAATTTCTGGAGCATTTATCGATCTCAGCAATATATGGCTCGGAGATTTATGTTTGTGGCACGTCATTATCACCTTGGGACACAATTAGGGACGATTATCAATACTCGGGACTGGCTGTAATGTCGCTTTTATGGCTTAAACCGAGAATTCCCATCAACAACTTTTCTAGCTTAGTGTCCTCATAAACTGGGGAGGATGACTAGCTGATAATGTAAATGGGTAGCAATAAAATGTTTCTGAAGGGATCAAGGTACCAGGCAAGTTAGACGCATAACTCTAAAATTGAGCCACGAAAGAAATGGTAGCCATCCAGTCTGATCTGAGTCTTTGCTGTGCTCTTAATTTATATAATAAAGCGTAGCTATGGGTCTAAGCTAGCTCCATGGAGACAGAGAAGACTCTAATCAGACTGGGCAGATGCCCAGGTGGATCTGAGTCTTTGCTGGGTGCACATGCCTCCTTCAAGGCTCCTTATTGAATTTGTTGTGTCATGGCTCATGTTTTCCCTTAAAAGGTCATTTCTAATAGGCATTAATTAAGGTTAATGAATACATTAATGAGCCGTGACACTATGAAACCAACTAAGTGGCATGTGCGCTCAGTGAAGACTCAGATCAGCCTAGGCATTTGCCCAGTCTGATTAGAGTTTTCGCTGTGTGCATGGAGCTAGCTTAGACTCTTAGTTAGCTACTCTGAAGCACACAGAAATGACTGATCAGACTGGGCAGCCGCCCAGGCTGATCTGAGTCTCTTAGGGTGCACATGCCACTTTGTTGGTTTTCTCGTGTCACAGCTCATTTGAAGGAGCTCTGCCATTTTAATTTTTTTCTCCCATCTCAATATAAGAAAGAATTGTCTCCTCTAGCTACAGATTCTCTCCTTGAAGAGTTCAGCCCTTTTTGGAAGGGTCTCTTCCAGGGAAGCAATCAGGAAGTCACAAAAGTTGTTTCCCTTTGTAAAAAAATGTCAGAAAAAAACATGAAGGTGTACCATTCACCATGTTTTACCATTGCACGCACAACTGGACTGACTTTGACTGTAGGAAAAAAGCATCCCTGATGCATTTACAGTAGCACAGTGCTCCAGGTAAGAAGGGGAAACGGATAATTTACAGATAAGTTTCCTTACGTTTCCATAAAAACATGCCTTGCGAACCCTCATTAGAACCGTCTCACAGAGACGGTTCTAACAAGGGGTCACAACGTATGTTTTGGTTGAGAAATAAGAAAAATTATCCCCAGATTGTTCTAAGAACCCTGTCATATCTGGAGCTCTGGACTAACACGCATGACAGTCTGATAGTTCACTCCCCAATGGGGTCTTTAAAAAAACTTCAACCAAACCATCCAGACACTCATGCTGACCGATTCATACAGCGAGGTCTTCCTATAATTATTTATGTCATATGTCCAGTTTGACCTGACATTCTGTTTTCTGTCAAACTGTTGAAGGTGTTACATTTATCTCAGGGGTAATCACAGATTTCCTACCTGTGCTGTCCAACAAGCCAGTCATTTACCGTACATGCAAAAGTGGCCGTCAACCAAGTTAGCAGCATCAGCTCGGTCAGCGGCACTTACCATTATTGGTTTGTTTACAACAATATTCTCAGTCGCCAGTCACTTTACAATGTACTGGATCAGTTGACAGGACAGCCCTGTGATTATGTATCTGCTTATAGTTATTAAGAAATCTTTGTTGAAAAGTAAAAATTACTGAATTGTTATAATTTTGGTGGCTTAGTATGATAGATTGATAGTGGACTTAACATTTTAGCAGTTTAACAGTCTTTTCAGCAGTATTTCAGTCATATAGGGTCAAAAAGAGGACTCTGTGCCATGAAGAGCTGTTTTAATTCCAACAGAATCTTTCCACAAATTCAACCCTGTGATCTCATGCTGACCATTCAATTAACCATATCACAGGGTATAATCGATTCCCCTAATTTTTGCTTCATGCAGAGACTGTCCGTCATATTTAGCTTCTGCCGAGACTGTCTGCGAACTCTTGCTTCCTGCAGAGACTACTGTCCTCTTAAAATGGCTTCCTGCCGAGACTCTGCTTCCTGCCGAGAGTTTCGTTTATTTCGTTTTTCCATCCGCTGATTCAAGAAGGGCAGTTGTCAGTTACTGGTGAAGGTATGTGCACTTAGTACTGTTTAACCGCTTAGGAGGTCTAAGCCTGCCCAGGAATAGTGTGGTTAGGTTAACTGACTGTCCCGACATGACCATAGCTGTTTACCGTGGACGTTAAGCATCAAATCACTCACTCCTGCCGAGAGCCTCGGCAGGAAGCAGAATCACGTGGACAGTCACTGCAGGAAGCCATTTATCATGTACAGAAGTCTTGGCAGGAAGCAAGAGATCGCGGACAGTCTCGGCGGAAGCCAAATATGATGTACAGTCTCTGCAGGAAGCGAAAATTAGCGAAATTGATTATACCCTGTGCATATGGATGATTCTAATTTTGGTGGCAAAAAACATAATAAATATGTTTTATGTTTTTGACCTGCTCAGGGATTATGCAGAGGCTTAAACCCATATCATAATTACCAGTGCGGTTAAAGAGAAAATTTAGGGATAATTTTCCACAGTCATAAAATCATATGTTGTGACATTTCATTAGAACTGTTTTGATGAGACAGCTCTTAGATTAGGGGTCACAACATATGTATTGGCAGAGATATAAGAAAATTTATCCTTAGATTATTCATGTTATCCCTTCTAGTGAGTGAGTGAGTGAACTTGGGTTTAACATCCAACCAACAGCTAAACTCCGTTCATTAATTCTGAAACTGGGTTTTTCGCTGCTCATACTTCTATTATCTCATCAATCCAGGTAAGACTGCGCATAGTGATAATACTAGACTTCCGCCGATTTCTCATCAACCTGTCCTCTGACTCTGCCCATCGTATGATGCTGGGCTTACCTGCACAAAAGTGCAAATAACAGATTTTCAATCCGAGACTAAGTCCATCGGACAGGTTGGAAACGCCTTTTAAGACCATATAAAGTGGTCGCTATAAATAGTTTAGTGTACGGGAGGGGTTAGTATTTTAACACATGTTCTGCGCGTGCTAAATCAGTCAGCGTGACGGCACGCTAATCATCTGCGTAATTCTGACTCGATGTGAAATTGATCACACTGCAAAAATTCACAAGGTTTTCAGTGTTTCATTATAGTCCTTCGCCATCGGCAAACAACATCTACCCGACGTCATATCAGCGTCAGTGCGGCGTAATGATGTTCACTAGCGCTATTTTAACACAAATATAACAGCTTTCCGAAGTATGTGATAAAGTTCTGAAGTTTCAAAACATATATTATCAATATTGAGTGAGAATTGCAGTTAAATACAAGGACAAAACCGTGCACCTCTCAAACTTACTTTAGCTGCCTTAAATCAGTCTACTCCTCCCCTCACCCCATCCCCCTCTCAAAAATATAATATAATATCCCCAACACTACCAACAACCCCTCCCCTCTATTAGTCTACCACCCAAACTCCCACCCCTCGACATGACCCCCATCCCAAACACACACCTTCAATCTACCCCCCCCCCCCCCCCCCCAAACCTCCACCTTAGTCTCTAGACACGCCCACCTCCACTAGCATCAGTTTCAGCGGAACCCTATTTTCAAACTGGCACAAACAAATACACTAAGGTCTAAATGAAGATACTTTGGAAGCAAGGAATATGGCAGACTCGGTTTGATTGAGTCTGTTCACGTGCAGTAATGTAATGATGCAACACTGCCCACACCTAGCACCGGCTTCAGCGGAACTCTATTTTCAGACTGATTCAGAATGAGTGCCCAAAATAAATGAAATATGGTAAAAAAAAAAAACTGGGTCTAATTTTAAATCCTTAAGTCCAGCGTTGACAAAACTAAAAACTGAAAAAAGTAGCGCATGCAGTAACTTGATTTTTGTTTGGTTTGGTGGTGGTGATGGGGCTGGCGGGGTAGGGGAAGGGGGGGGAGGGGGGGTAAACATGGCCAAATTTTGCTGGAGGACCAACAATTATTACCCGAATGACCAGCGTGATACCCACGTGGAATGTATGTGAATATGTATGACTTTAGGATGTCAATTTTCATCAAATGGTCTTAGTTTGCGGACGGGTTTTTGAAATTTGCTGTTTCATGCACGTAACTGCAGCATCAGACGCCAGGCTAAGATACATGAGACGTTGATGAGAAATCGGCGGAAGTAGAGCTTTATCACTATACACAGTCTTACGTGGATTGATTAGATGATAAAAGTACGAGCAGCGAAAAACCCAGTTTCAGAATTAATGAACGGAGTTTAGGTCATATATGGAGATGGGACCTAGGTTCAAAGTCTCATCTGAAAGACTGGAGAAGCAGGGGATCTTGCGACCCCTAGATTGGTAGTCCAGTGTGTTGTCCACTACACTACCACAGCTCCGTTTACCCCTTCTAATCTGGAGCACAGAATTACTGTATACTGTATGTCTTTCACCAGCACAAACACCACTATCATGTCTTTATCAAACAAGCATTGACAGTGGTAGCCATGCAATCAGAAATGCAGTATAAGGTACATTTTTATAAAAAAAAAAATCTCATTAAATCAAAGTTTAGTGAGCAAATTAGCATAAAATCCTCATTTAAGTATCATAATTTACATCAGACTTTAAAACATTGGGAGAATGGTAAAAGAAATAAATTGTCTACTCTTCAAATAAAACCACAAAATCTGTCATATCAGCAGTTTCATAGAATTTCACACAAGACTGGCCACTTACAAGGATGTCTCTAAGTTTTACATTGCCACTGCTTAACCCTTCAATCTACTGGACTAAACACTTTTAAAAGTGCCGAAAATGAAAAATAGTTGAATTTGCAATCATTGTAGATCCAGATGAGGCAGCTCATTTTACTACCAAAGAAATAGGATACTTCAGTGACTCTAATTCATTTCAATGAATTCTGGTAGTAGTCATTAATTAACGTTAGTGTGTAGCTCTTACATATTCAGTCAATATGATGGTGTAACACCTTATAAGGTACGTAATTTTGTCAAAAAATGCTTGAGGCAGTCTCATTATGACAAAGTGATTAATTGGTTTAAAAATCTTAATGGTAACTTCATCAACATTGTGGAGACTTTTGCTTATCCATCATGCTTGTTTGTGATGGCTTACCATTCATTTATTTACCACAAGATAGCACCACAGGAGTGATATGGGTTTTACGGCACATCAGCACAAAAAAGTCTATTTCAAGCCAAAACCAAGGTTGAATTAGTGTGATGGAAAACCGTATCAGAGTTATGTTACTTCTCTCTGGGGTGATGGCTGATCATAACTTTGGCAATGCAAAACAACTCCCTTTGTTTTTTTGACATGAACCAATCAAACTTCTGGGTAACTGAAATATCTTGGACAAGGCAGTTTTTAAATTTTGCGCAATGTAAATTTCTGCAGTCTGCTTTTTGTCACTTAAAACCTGACATTGTGGAAGAACAGGCTAGTCTGAGTTTCTGTTCAGAGATTTCTGAAGGCTAATAATAAATACAAACATGTTGGCCAAGGACCTTTACTTTGTCTGAGGCTCAATTCAAAACTTTCGAAAGAAGATCAATGATTAGTCACAATTAGCCCTGCGGGCATTAAGTTGATATCATTAAAGTCACTGCCGCTATTGTGTAAGAGCAAATTTTAAATTTCGTAAAAATGTGTAATTAATTTTAAAATAAACATCTTTGAGCATTCAGTACAACAGTAGTGTTGACCTTTAGTCTTTGTTTACGGCCCCAGTAAATATTGTCGGTCATGACGTACAAACAGTGACAGGCAGAATAGCTCGGAGCAAAATTTGCACATTTACCTGTGTTTACTTTACTGTAAGGTTGCACATTGAATGATTACCAAATGATAATATTTGCCCACTATGAAAAGTTATTATATCAGAATGAAATTATTATTTTTATGATTAGTCTGCATGAAAATTCTTGAATTTTATTCTGTATGAGGATAGCTTGGGAACTTATTTGTGTGACGGCAAAACTTTGATAAAGTCTTATTGACTCTCATTCATAGCATCGATGTTTGTTCAGTTTTCTTCTGAATAGGAATTTATTGAGATACGTTTTTGATCTTTAAGGTCTTGATCGTAAAGAAGACTGAACAAGGCCTGGCGTATTGATTTTATAATTGTATCAAAACTTAAAGCATGAAAATAAACTAAAAAAGTGACTTGAGAGTTGTCATCCGTTTACAGTGACAATTTATAGGGCTATAGATAATATCTTCGTACATGAACGTATAAGTTTACTTGTATGTTTTGTTCTACTTCTTTTGACACGATATTGGAGTTATTTGAAGTTCACAGTTTAGAAGTGGATTTTAAGCTAAAATAAGAAAGAAAACATCTTACTTGCTCGTGACTTGTGTATTTTCTGGATTACATTAATTTTGTTATTTGTGTGCGCAAAAATTGTATAAGGTAAGCAAGCATCTTAACTCTTTAAGCTCTAGTGACGAAATTAGCAAAATGTGCAAACAGCGTAGATCCTGATGAGGCGGCTCATTATGAGCCGCCTCATGTGGATCTACACAGTTTGCCCTCTGGTCTCTGAATTCTCAGTATGAAATGTCTTGGACAAGGATTTGTTTTAATTTTTGCAGACGTAAATTTTGTCGTCTGCTTTTTGGTACTGAAAGACTTAAGTTTGAGTGTCAAATTTAAGATGTTGAAATGCATCATATTTGTATATTTTCTAATTACATTTGTGATTTTAGTGCATAAAATACATTGAAGATAAGCAATTAAATGTCTAAAGTTGTATGAAGCTTGAATGCATATTGATATATGTTTTTTTTATCTTGCCTGTATGAATGTACAGGAAGAGCTTAGATTGCACTACCCCAGAGTGGCGTCGGCGTCATTGTTGGCGTTAGCAAATGTTAAAGTTTTATGCTAAAGTTTTTTATGTGATGGACAAGGCGCTGTCAGGAGAGCTGTATCCTGTACCACAGACAGGTCTTGTTTTTTGTGAACTATGTAAGTTGCTGTGTGCTCTTTGATGCCGTTTCAGATACAGATTGTATTTCTGTGCTCAACCATGTTGATTCTTTTCATGTGTTAACATTCGCATCAGAGTTTTAACTTCAGGCGGTGCTACTGTTTTAGGATTTATTTAACCCATTCCATTCGGGATACCCCTTCGTATCTGGGCAAACAGTTTGGATCCAGATCAGGTCCCACAAATGAAATCCAAACTGTTTGCTGCCTAGACATCATTTCTGCAAGAGATAGTTAGACCAATATTGACAAAATATTCTTGTTTTTTTGATGCAGAAGACAATTTCAGCAGACAACAAAAAATACCCAGAATGCAATGGGTTAAGTTGTAGTGACTTTGGAAAATATGCTGTGTGAAATCTCAAGGGTGATAAAGGAAATCCTGTTATGCCCAGAATCTTCGCTAATTGCAAGCTGATAATTGAGTTTCTGCAGACTGAGACTTTTGTGCAGTTTCTATGTTATTCCGCTCTCGACTTGGTCTCTGTACTGATGGTAAAGAACTTTAGTATGTGTTTTGAAAGAAATCCATTTTTCACATGTACATTTAAATGTTTTCTTCTGGTTTAATATGCAAAATATTACAGAACATTCCAGCATGTTTCTCTCCGACACTGTAATCTTTGTCACATGTATAAAAGGAAAGATGCATTCACAATATTGACAACACTTCTGATATTTTTTTTCCATTTTTGAGACATCTGAGCCGCAACACAACAAAACCAACAAAGTGGCATGTGCACCCAGCGAAGCCTCAGATCAGCCTGGGCATCTGCCCAGTCTTATCAGAGGATTAGCTGTCCGCATGGAGGTAGCTTAGACCTTAGTTTACCTATAAGCGCACTGCGAAGACTCTGATTGGACTGGAGATATGCCCAGGCTGATCTGAGTCTTCGCTGGGCGCACATGCCACTTTGTTGGTTTTGTCCTGTTGTGGCTCATCTAACTTGTGGTCTAAGTAACTACTGGAATCCTAATATTAAGACACCATAACTATTTGTAGCAGTACAGCTGTCCTGAAATTGAATGTTACTAGCATATCCTGCAATGAATCAAAAGGATGCTAGAAGAAAGGCAAATGTGATCAGAATGCTGGTTGGCCCAGTCTAATCTGGATCTGCATTGTTTGCTCAGACCATTCCATCTTTAATATAGGCTATAGGACTAGGACCAAGCTACAGCAAAAAGATACAGGAAAGATAATTGCAATTCAAATAGGATGTAATTGGGGACTAAAAAACAATAACAAGCAACATTTGCTCCTGAATTTAAATGTTGAGTATCAGATATAATCATTTTGAAACACAGAGAAACATTATGGTGAATTATTACAAAATTTGAATAATTTTACAGCATTAGCATCAAAAAATTTGAGCCGCGACTCGAGAAAACCAACAAAGTGGTTATGTGCCCAGCGCAGACTCAGATCAGTCTGGGCATCTACCCAGTCTGTTCAGAGTCTTTGCTGTCCCCATGGAGGTAGCTTACACCCAAAGCTACCCTTTAAGCACTTAGCGAAGAGTCTGATCAGACTGGGTGGATGCCCAGGCTGATCTGAGTTTGCGCTGGGCGCACAACCACATTGTTGGTTTTCTCATGTCGCGGCTCACATGATTGATGGTTTTAGGATAATCACAATAACTGTTTTTAGTGTCTCAATATTTAAGGTGGTCATGGTTCATCAGAAAAATGGTCTGTTATTCATAGTTTGTTGTGAGGAGCATATTCTTCTCTTTATGAGTTGACCGTCCTTGAGAAAGGGGGACGAAAATGAAAATGGTGGAGTTGCTTCCTCTGAAAGAATACCTATTACATTGAAAACGTACTTTTCTGGTGTATACTATGGAAATGCTACTACAAAACATGATACCTGGTAGCTGTAATGACCCTAAACACTTGGACAGACAGGTCTAAGCAAACCTTGTAGACCAAGATCAAACGGCTCCTCAAGGAGCAGTTTGATCAGGGTCTACGACGTTTGCCATTCACTAAGCATCATTTACCTGCATTAACATGCACTGTAAAATGCACTTTCTAAGAATTTTGGAACAATAATAATTGTCAAACGTCCATGTGTCCAAAATTTTAGGGTCATTACAGTATGCCAAAGTTTCCATGGCAAAATGAATTTTGTATGCAAGTAATAATAAGTACTTTTATTTGTTTCAGTGGTGAAGTCAGTGAGAATGAAGATTAAAAAGCTTTGACAGGCCTGAGGGTGGTTGGTGGCAGGGCTAGGATGGACTGGATGGTAACCTTGCTGGTCCTGGGTTTTACCCTCACGACTGCTGTAGCAGTAATAGGAAGTGGAGGTGAGAGACAATGCAAATTTATCTACTTTTAACTGGACCCCTGTGGCCTAATGGCTAAGAGTACTGACTCTAATAGACCCGATTTCACATCACAGTTATAGCTCAGATTAACAAGTCTGTGGTCTATTTTACCATAAGGCGCAATGTAAAATTTTGGTGTTCCGAATGCTAATCCGTGTACCAAGATCGACATGAAATAGGGCCTTAGTATAGGTTAGAGGCTATATTAAAGGAGAAATCCTCAATTAAGAACCTGAAGTGAGCGTGCCTATAAAGGGTGTCCATGCAGTGTTTTGAGCCTTACCCACATCATGATTGTGAGGAAGCCAAATTCTGGTAATTGACAGTCAGGAGGTATTTTCTCGAGCACTCTGAATCAGTTAGAGGCTATGAAGAGGGGTCACAATGTATATGTTTACGTTGAGAAATAAAAAATTGTCGTCGAATATCCTCAGTATCCCCTCTTGTCTGGAGCTCTGGTTACTAAACGATACACTTGCAAGGGAAGCAATTCTGCTATTTTATGAATGCTTATGTTATACCCCTGGTCCCCGGTTGTTCAAAGCATTGTTAGCTTAATGCAGTCATTAATTGAGGATTCCTTAAGTCATCTGGTACTCACAAAATCAAATGTTTTATTTTTTTTTGCTGAAAAATGTGAGGAGCTTTTGCAGTGCAAGTGCAAAAGCTCCTCACATCTTTTCAGCAAGAAAGGGTAGACTTTTTGTGCATGATAAATTTGAAATTTTATTGTCTCTTAAACTAGCCATGTTAGTTTTGAACAACCATGCCCTGGTGTGCATCTGGTTGGAGACTTTTTAACAGGGATCTAATAAGAAATTTGTTCCCGCAGTGCAGGACATCTGTCAGGGCTCTGCAGGGAGACAACTGAGAATCCCAGTTTTTCTCTGAGCCTGAAGTAGCAGGAGTTGAAAGTGATTGGTGCATAAGGATTAATGTACTTATGCACCAATGCATAAGGATTAATGTACTTATTCACCAATGCATGTACTTATGCACCAATGCATAAGGGTTAATGTGCTTATGCAGACAAGGATTAATGTACTTGTCTGCTCTCAAAAAAATTTGTCCTGTCACAAAACAAACATGATTATCAGGTCACAGTTGTTCAAGGCATGGTCAGCTTAAGCAGTTATTAATCAGCGAGTTGTTATTTAAAGTCATCTAGTACACTTGAAATCAAGGGAACTCATATGTTTTGCAAAAAAAGTTAGTACTTTTGCACTGTAAAAGTTCTTCACATTTTTTGTAGCAAAAAATGACAGCATTATTGGGTATTACAGTATGTTTGAAAATTTAGTCTGGTTTAACTAACAATGTCAGCCAGGCCCAGCATGCAAGAGTCAAAAAGTATATTGTATCTGATCAGTAGATAACACAGTTTATTGCAGGATAAGCTAATATTTAAAACGGAAATTAAAGGAGGAGAATTATTAAGGTCATGATGGTTATTAAAATGGGACTGAGATAAAGTTGTTATCAAATCTTCCTTTCACCTGGCTGTATTTTAATAAGGCTGTACAAGTTAACCTTAAAACTGCCAAAAAAGCAGACGACAAAATTTACGTCTGCAAAATTTTTGTAAACGTTTTGTCAAAGCATACCATAAAGAGATTTCAAAGACTTGAGGGCAAACAGTGTAGATCCAGATGAGGCTACTTATTATGAGCCGCCTCATCGGGATCTACGCTGTTTGCAAATTCAACTATTTCCATTTTTGGCCCTTTAAAGTTTAATAAGGCCATATATTTTAGGATTGACAACTTAATTCTTTCAAGATCAATAATAATGACATGACGCAAATTGTGGTGGTTGACTTTTTGCTTGTCCATTTTATAGGTTTCTAGGTTTTAACACTGGATAATAAAGGCCCAAAATGAAAGTAGGTCAATAACTGCGTAGATCCAGATGAGGCAGCTCATCTACACTGTTTGCCCTCTAGTCTTTGAATTCTCAATATAATATGGCTCGGACGAAACACTTTTGGAAATTTTTATGAGAATCAAAATAACAATAGTTTGAAATTTTGCAGACATATAGTTTGTCGTCTGCTTTTTTGGCACTTTAAGGGTTAAGTTGGCCTGTTATTAGTTCTGGAGGGTGTGAACTAATAAGGTTAGTTTATTTATGCTGCCCTACTTTAGCTCACCTGAGCCAATTTAAGGCTCCAAGGGAGCTGATAGTATAGATAGTTGACCACCATCTACACTACACATAGCATCCTAACTGTAACAGATTCAAGGAATATTTATGAGAATTAAGATTTTATTAGGAAATTATGTAGTCCACTGAATAAATAGGACTCTATGTATTCACGCAATATAATAATGAAGTAATAGGTCATTAAAATTTTATATGTTAGATAATAGCCTTTAGTCACCTTGTAAAGATGTGAGTGCCCATAATAAATGTGGAGTTGGCCATTGATGAATCAGATTTCTTTAAGATGACTGGAATCACTTTCAGGGGAAGCAACACTGCCATATTCATTTTTATTGTCACCCGACGTAGGCGGAGGGGGACTATAGAAATGACCCTCATCCGTCCATGTGTGCGTCCGTCCGTCCTTCCGTCCGTCCATCCGAATTCTTGTCCCCGCAACTCCTCCTACGTCTTTCATTGGATCGATTTGAAATTTTACAGATTGTATTCTTATGATATGAAGATGTGCCTGTGGTTTTCGATTTTTGTTTCGGCCATTTTTGATGGAGTTACAGCCCTTGCTGACTCAGACCTTCCGAAATCTTGTCCCCGCAACTCCTCCTACATCTTTCATCGGATTGATTTGAAATTTTACAGATTGTATTCTTACGATATGAAGATGTGCATATGGTTTTTATGCCCCCGCCACGAAGTGGGGAGGGGCATATAGTTTTGCCCTTGTCCGTCCGTGCATACATACGTATGTCCGTCCTTCCGTCCGTACGTACGTACGTCCGTCCGTCACACTTTGCAGTACTGTTCTTGTCTCCGCAACTCCTCCTACAGTATTCGATGCAGGGAGTTGAAACTTGCAACACAGTTCAGACATGCATTGAACATGTGCATAAAGGAAACATAACTTTGATTCAGGTCTTTATTGCAGAATTATGTCCCCTTGAATAATATACATATTATGACCATATTTCACATTTGAGTACTGTTCTTGTCTCCGCAACTCCTCCTACAGTATTTGATATAGGGAGTTGAAACTTGCAACACAGTTCAGACATGCATTGAACATGTGCATAAAGGAAACAGAACTTTGATTAATGTCTTGATTGCAGAATTATGTCCCCTTGAATAATATACATATTATAATCATATTTCACATTTGAGTACTGTTCTTGTCTCCGCAACTCCTCCTACAGTATTTAATGTAGGGAGTTGAAACTTGCAACACAGTTCAGACATGCATTGAACATGTGCATAAAGGAAACAGAACTTTGATCCAGGTCATTATGGCAGAATTACATCCCCTTGAATGACATGCGTATTTTGACCATATTTCACACTTTGTAGTACTGTTCTTGTCGTTCTTGTCTCCGCAACTCCTCCAATTGTATTTGATGTAGGGATTTGAAACTTGTAACACAGTTCAGACATGCATTGAACATGAGCATAAAGGAAACAGAACTTTGATCCAGGTCATTATGGCAGAATTACATCCCCTTGAATGACATGCATATTTTGACCATATTTCACACTTTGTAGTACTGTTCTTGTCTCTGCAACTCCTCCAATAGTATTTGATGTAGGGATTTGAAACTTGCAACACAGTTCAGACATGCATTGAACATGTGCATAAAGGAAACAGAACTTTCAGTCAGGTCTTTATTGCAGAATTATGTCCCCTTGAATTACATACATATTTTGA
This sequence comes from Ctena decussata, assembly GCA_963989385.1. Classification (NCBI taxonomy): domain Eukaryota; kingdom Metazoa; phylum Mollusca; class Bivalvia; order Lucinida; family Lucinidae; genus Ctena; species Ctena decussata. Next base: position 25,592,581 of record OZ022501.1, on the reverse strand, counting down.
CCATATTTCCATAGCTTAATTTTATTGTCGCTCTAGCGGCCTCATTTATTAACCGATTTTGGTATTACATCACAGCTTTATTGGGGATGACAGTACCTTGAACATCTTTGCGTTTCAGTTTGGTAGGATGAAGGTCAAGGTCACAGTTGCTATTTTCAGAAAAACTAGAGCATTGCTCTAGCGATTTCATTTATAGATCGATTTTGATGTAACTTCACATAAATGTTAAGTATAACAATATCTTGAATAATTGCCACTTCAGCACCCCAGGTCCAAGGTCAAGGTCACAGTTGCTATTTTTAACAAAAACTTAGTCATCCCTCTAGCACCTTTATTTATTGACAGATTTTGATGTAACTTCACACAAATATGTTTTAACACATAACTCATCTAGTGAGGCATATGGCGGGGGCATTCATCACCTTTAGTGATTGTCTAGTTTATTTTTGTTTTGGCCATTTTTAATGGAGTTACGGCCCTTGCTGACTTAGACCTTGTCCCCACAACTCCTGCAACATCTTGTATCAGATCGACTTGAAATTATGCAGAATGTTTCATCATGATCTGAAGATGTGCATGTGATTTTGGAATTTCAATTGTCCTATTTTATAACAAAGTTATGGCCCTTTGTCGTTTTTTTTATATTTTTCCAACTTTTGAACCGTTTGACCGAGAGAGCTGAAATTTGGTATGCTATTAGCATTTGGTAAATTGATTATTCTGATTATAGTTAGGGTAAATTGATTATTCTGATTATAGTTAGGGTAAATTGATTATTCTGATTATAGTTAGGATGTGCTAAATTATAAGTGACAGAGTTATTCCCCTTTCATAGATAATATACATTCACTTAAAGGTGAAGGGATAACTCCAGAACTATTCATATTAATGAGCTGAATTTTCATAAATGCATTGTTCATTTTTCATCAGATTCATATAAGCAGGATTATGGCTCTTGTTTTTTTGTTACTGGGTATACAGTCTTGATGTTTTGGTCATTTTGTAAGGGCCTATAGTTTCAGTAACCTGATTTTACACATATATGCCCCGTTCTAAACTTAAGTATTTTATAAAGAGGCCCAGTAATTGGGTATATGTCTTTGCTTATGTGTTTACCAGGTTCTGTAATATATATATTTTCTGTTTTTGGCTACCGGTATACATTAAAATTTTACTCTGAAACAGAATAAAGGGCTGAAGTTTGTCAAACACATTTCAAACGTCGGGTGACACTTGGCCGATGACCTTTTATTTCCCTTTGCAATTGGGTGGGTGGGGTGGGGGGTGGAGTGGCGGGTTCAACACTTAATTGTAAGAATTTGCTCTTTTAGTTTTTTTAGGACAAATTCTTTCCTTAACATTTTAAGTACCAGAGACAAAAATAGCAGAATTTGCAAACAGTGTAGATCCGGATGAGGCGGCTCATGATGAGCCCCCTCATCTAGATCTACACTGTTTGCCCTCTAGTCTTCAAATTCATAATATGAAATGTCTTTGACTAGGCATTTTCTTAATTTTTTGTCGTCTGCTTTTTGAAGCTTAAAGAGTTCGAGTGTACTCAATTTGTAAGGGCTTTCTCATCCAGGGTAGCAAACAGGAAGTCACAAAAGTAGTCCCTAGTTGTAAAAATGGCGGAGAAGCATGACAGTGTACCCATACACCTTAAATGTAAACAAGTCTTTATTTTATTGCAGAGCAATGATACAGTCAACTCTCGATATCTCAAAGTCAAAATTCATCTCAAACTACTGATATCTCAAGGTAAATTTTCTGGTCCCAGAAAATTTACTTTGAGATATCAGTAGTTTTAGATAACAGGAGTTGAAATGTAAATAAAAATAGGAATGTGTCCAAACCATATGCTAAGTGGGTACTTTGAGATATCAGTGTTTGAGATATCCAGAGTAGACTATAAGTTTGACCATGAAAATAATATTATGCCCTGCATCAGAACCACTTTCAGATGATAGAGTCTTTTTTAGGGTCACAACATACCATTTTAGAACAAATGGAAATTACTTTAAAATTATCACAAAAATGACCCTTAGCATTGATTTGGCATTTGATTACTGTTATTGCACATAAGCATAAACAAGTTCCTTTTATTTTAGTGGTTCTACCTAACGACCCATACATCTACATCGGTAACAATCTGACCCTCATGTGCAACTTGACTCGCTACAACACAGACTATCACTCACAGTTTCTGACATTCTCTCGCCACAACGATGAGGTTATACCGTTCCAGTACATCGAGGTCACCAGCACTAGGTCCATTGTTCTACGCTACCCGATCACGTCACCAGAGGACAGAGGAAACTATGTCTGTAAACTAAACCGAACTTCTGGGCGACCGGAAATTATTGGGAACCAAATCGTAAGGGTTGAATGTAAGTTGATATTATCTATGGGTGTTGCTAATGGGTGTTGCTTTGTTCTGTTTTCAAAAAAGTACACACGTTTACTATCATTATAACCTTGACGTATGTCAAAATACAGGTAATCCATGCAAAATATAATAACAACAAAAAATAAGAAAGAAGAAGAGAACAGTAGACAGTGGTCTTAGTTCTGCTTAAAGAAAATATTGCATTTCTTCCAATGAACATATCACTGCCATTGCAATTCACAAGTCCTGAAGGTTTCAGTATATAAATAAAATTTGGACAATGAGTGACAAATTTTGATAGTCTATACTGTCTAAAGACAATTTTGATGGAATTTAGGACCTTTTTATTCACAAAAAAAGTGAGGGAGTGTTTAATAGAAGGCTTTTATTAGAAGAAATCTGGTTGGCACACCATACATGTGTGAGCCGCGACACTAGAAAACCAACAAAGTGGTTGTGCGCCCAGCGCAGACTCGTTCAGCCTGGGCATCCACCCAGTCCGATCTGACTCTTTGCTAAGCCCTTAAAGGGTAGCTAAGTGTCTAAGCTACCTCCATGCAGACAGTGAAGACTCTGATCAGACTGGGCGGATGCCCAGGCTGATATGAGACTGTGCTCGGTGCACAACCACTTTGTTGGTTTTCTCATGTCGCAGCTTGTATAAAGCAGACACCTTAGGGAAAGCCAAAAGATGTTTGCTTAAACAGTTACTTGCTTAATAGAGGTAGATTTCCACTGGTCCAAAAAAATTGTCCTATTGTAAGAGGTGATCAGGCCTTTAACCATGAAATGGCAAAAATAAAAAATAAAGGAGACAACAAAATTTACTTCTGCAAAATATCAAAAAAATGTTTCATCCAAGCTGTTTCATATTGAAAATTCAAAGACTAGAGGGCAGACAGTTTAGATCAGATGAGGTGGCTCTTTTATGAGCCACCTCATCTGGATGTAAGCTGTTAGCAAATACAGCTGCTTTTGTTTTTGGCAGTTTAAGGATTAACCCTTAAAGACAGGACTTCTCTGCCAGGGGGTCTGGTTCCCAGCAATAGTATATCTTACCTGTACAGGTAAAGGTGTGAAAATCTATTCAACCAATCAGTGGACCAGAATTACCAGTTATAACAATTTCATTGGCTGATTGGAGGTGTTGACACTATGAAATCAAGAGACAGAATGACACTGTGGAAGTTAATCCTCCTTATATAGTACCACTCCTGTCTTTAATGAGCCAAAAAGCAGATGACAAAATTTAGGTCTGCAGAAATTTAAAAAAATGTTTTGTCCAAGCTATATCATATTGAGAATTCAAAGACTATGGGGCAAACAGTGTATATCCAGATGAGGTGGCTCATGATGAGCCACCTCATCTGGATCTACATTGTTTGCAAACTGAACAATTTTTCATTTTTGGGGCTTTAAGGGTTAAGGTTTTATTACTGACTGAATATTACTGGTAGTGGGACAAAAATTTACGGTAGCAAGTGTTGATCCAGATCGACTGCTCCTAAGGTATTTTCTTAGAAACAGTCTGTACAAACAATCTAATCAGGGACTGGCTGTGTCTGTACAAACAATCTGATCAGAGACTGGCTGTTGAAAGAGCCTAGATTAAAAGAGCCCAGAAATGCCATATGATATATCCTTATAATTCAGCTACAAGATGGGGTTTATCCCCACTAGAATAAATATTTCTAGTATATTTTAAGATGGGATCCCATCTTAAAATATACTAGAATTATTTATTCTAGTGGGGATAAACCCTATCTTGTAGCTGAATTAGGGACGATTTTCCCTTCCAAAACAACCCCAAAAATCTAGGTCCATCTTATAAGACAAATCTAGATTTTTTGATTCTGAAGAGGGAAAAAAACTCAGCCTTATATCTGAATGAATACAATATTCATTCAACTAACAGCACTGTCATTGTGTTGAGAAAGGTTAGCTTAGAAAGAATAAACAAGTATTTAGATGATGTTTGATTACCTTTAATTAATGGCTTGAGGCGGCTGACATTATGTTTGTGTTGACATTTCGTAACAGAAGTCATGTTAATATTGAGGCCAGAACTATTTATTACGTGTTTATATAACTTAGCTACCTAACACAGGTAAACAAAGTTCTAAAGTTCTAAAAGGCAAAAAAAAAAAAAAATAATAATAATAATAATTGTGTGTTAGGGCATGTGTATAGAGAGTTTGAGATCATTCAAAAATATATATATCATAAAGAAGAACTGCAAGTCAGGAGTTTGGCTGCTAACTTTTAGGTGACTGCTGAAGTAAATGACAAAAAATGAAAAAGTCAAATGGTTGAGTTCATACTTACACTAAAATCTTGAGCTTCCATAATATTTAAAATTTAATATCAAAATCCACTCAGTTAAAATTTTAAACTGGAACTGACACTTAGAGAGAATTCTAAAAACCACAAAATTGGTTTCTTTTGGCCTAACTTTACATTTCTATTCCTGTACACCTGTTGTATCAGGTACAGAAGGGTAAAAGGCCATTAATGAGGCAGTTAAAAAACATTAATAATACATTTACAGATTAAACCGAAATAGTATGACAGAAATGTTTCTCATTGTAGACACAGATCAGCGCCCTGTTGTTCAAAATGAACAGTGTTGTTGGTTAACGAGATGTTAAATTTCAACTATATTGTATGTAAAAACACTGCCTTTTTTGTTTTTGCTGAAAATTAATGAGGAGCTTTTGTATTACAAAAGCCCCTAACATTTTTTCAGCAAAAATATTAAGACACTTGATTTTATAGGTTACAGAAGACTTCATGTTACTGTCCAAATGAACACTTCAGGACAAAACCAACAAAGTGGCATGTGCGCCAGGGGAAGACTGTGATCAGTCTGGGCATCTGCCCAGTCTGAACAGAGTCTTCACTGTCAGCATTGAGGTAGCTTAGACGCTTATCCTTCAAGCACACTGCAAAGGCTCTGGTCAAGCTGGGCAGATGCCCAGGCTGATTGAAGTCTTCTTTGCTGGGTGCACATGCTACTTTGTTGGGGTTTTGTCGTGTTGTGGCTGAGATACACACGTTAAGGTGACTGGATACACTTTCAGGAGAAGCAACTCTGTTATTTTCAGTTTTGCCTCCCATCTCAATGGGACTTAACTCTGAAAGAAATAAATTGCTCCTAAAAGCAGTGGAAGCAAGTTCATTCCTTTAACTCTTTAAGCGCCAAAAAGCAGACGACAAAATTTACGTCTGTATAATTTCCAAAAATGTTTAGTCCAAGCGATATCATATTGAGAATTCGAACACCAGAGGACAAACAGTGTAGATTCAGATGAGGTGGCTCATTATGAGCCAGCTCATCTGGATCTACACTGTTTGCAAATTTAACTATTTTAATTTTTGGCACTTTAAGGGTTAAGAGTAGATTCCTTTGAGAAAGGGTTTTGTTGCCTATGAATGCAAACAGAAAGCCACGAAAATTGTTTCCTTTCATAAAAATTGTGGTAAACATTGAAGGTTATACACATAAATGTTAAATATAAAATTTAGCAGATATAATATGTTAAATATGGTAGATAGATTAATATGAGGACTATGGATGTTCAGTGAGTATGAAAAATACTTTAGATAATTTAATAGTGCTCAAAATGAATAAATGCACTTGTGTAATAGGTTTTGAAATAAGTAAATGCAGTATTGCTTGGCCCGTTTTGTAATATCAATTCAGTCATACAGGGATGACTGGTTTGAATTTGCTAAAAAAAATTTGTTGCATTTTGATTTCATGTATTGACCCTAGTTACTTCCCTTCCTCATGACTGGGGCCACTGTTCCATGGTCTTGAGATAACAAGGGTTGCAAATGATTGGTGCATCACGAGTGAGGCTTCGCATGTACGTGAGAAAATACGTATGGACCCAAGTATGGATATTCAGATACCATATTTATTCGGCTACAAGACAGGGTTTTCCCCTCTCTGTAACATCACTTTGTGTTAGGAGCGTTAAAAGCTGTTACAAGTCAAAAAAGATCATAGTTACCAAATGACCTGATGACCAGGTCATTTGGTGACTATGACTCTTTTTTGTTTGGTAACAGCTCTTTTTCTTTTCGTAACATCCTTGAAAACATAGTTAACCAGTCTATATTAAATTTTGTTTCTTTCCATTTTCAGACGAGCCACGCTCTGTAACCGAAATAAATTGTCGTGTATATAACTGGGAGAATATGACTTGTACATGGGACCTTGGCGTTGAGTTTGTGTCGCCCAAGACAATTGACATACAGCTGGTATGGACAACAAGGTATGGTACATATATTGGTTCATTCAGAGAGGTGCTGTGGTCAAGTGATTAGAGACACTCGATTATTGTGCAAAAAGTTGCCAGAGGGTCGTGAGATCGCACCCGGGCTTCACCATCCAACAACTCAGGAAAACCCTTAGTCTGTCAACCCAGCAGTAAATGGGTACTTGCTTCAGATCAGAGAAGGATAAGGCTACAAAAGGAGAGGGATGGACTCCGCCTTTCATATGCTGTGCCCAAGATACAGTGGGCCTATAATCCCCACTGCCCCTATGGCTACTAGGCTATTGGAAACCTTTACCTTTTATTCAGTCATTGAAAAACAGTACTAAGGTGAATTGGTATTGTTCCAGGGAATGCAACCCTGCCATTGCATTTCCTTCAAAAGTATTCCCAACTTCATAAGGGAAAAATTCAATAAAAAAAAGTCAGGTAATAAAGTAGGAATGGCAGCCTTGATATCCCTTGAATGCACCCCCTTGTTCTTTAAAGTTGTTTTTCAAGCCTTTTTCTGTGGACAAGAAAAACAGATTTCTACCCCATTAAGTTTTTGTAGTCCTGCATGCTTCAGTAAGAGAGACCAGCCTAGCTGTGTGGATTTTCATCCTTATGTACATTCATGCTGCTGTAAGCATTCAAATCAGCCATAGCATTTGCCCTACTATAATTTTCAGACTTGATATACAGAGAGAACCTTACACGAGTGGTCATTTCAAATGAAATTTATGAAACGAGCCTTTGGCGAGTTTAATAAATTTCATATGAAATGACCACTAGTGTAAGATGCTGTTTATCATATGACCCTTTAAAATGGGATTTTAACGCCTTAAACTGAACATTATTTCAATAAGAAAACACATTGTTGACATGGACGTTGTCAGTGGCGTTACGTGTATGCGCCAAAGTGTTATTACACGTGTGGTCATACTATTTTTATGACTCGAAGTTATCCACCGAATAACAGTGACGTCATTTGAAAAATTCTTTTCTAAGATTATTCCATTGTTATACAGAGAAATTTTAGCCTTAGCCTAATTTTGGACTGTGGAATCAGCACATGCAATACAGTCATCTTGCAGGTTTCTTGTAAACCTGGAGCTCTACTGTCATTCAGGACAAAAATCTTTTACAAAAAATGATAATATAAAAGGTCTTTTACTTTCAGTGACTACCAGTTTGAGTGTCCTCATCCGACACCGACATCATGTACATGGTGGGCTGTTGACGAGGAAGACTCGTTTATGAGTGACACTTGGTACACTATGGGTGTCAGTATTACCAATACCATGACTGGTGAAATGTTCAAGATACACACTATTAGGGTGGATACCACAAAGATAGGTAATTATGTAACGATTTTCAGACAGATGATATGGCCTGCCATGGGCAGAAGAAAAGAAATAATGTTATTTACTATTTAATGGTCTTGTTGGACATTAGCAATACATAGTTATTTTCTGGTGTTGGAAACGTAAACTTTCATTGAGTTTTCCAATTTACCATAATGAACCTAAATATTTCGACGGACCCTTCTGAGTGAACATTTAGGAGCAGTTTGATCTGGGTCTACAACATTCGCAACTCACAAAGCATCATTTGGATGCATTAATGTCTATAAATTCCACTTTCTAAGAATTTTCGAACAATAACTGTCCGACTTTCAGGTGTCCGAAATCTTATGGTCATTACGGTAGCTCTGTTTTGTGACAGTGCACAGACAGGAAAGACATAGCATTCCACAGAAGTCTTCTTTGAAGTGGGAGGGCTAATAATGATTGATTATACAGGACTATACCGTTGTGCTACAGTCATATGATGGTTCAGATTGTATTTTGTACTTCCTTTTAATTATTACAAAAAAACGCAGTGATGGACCTGAAGGAACACACACATTACAGTTCCTCTAACAACTTGTATTTGCCTTCCCAGACATTTTCATATATACTTAATGCCATTAATGCTGCAAGTTGACGGCTATACAGTATAGCCAAAATGACCAGGGCCCAGTTGTACATAGCATTGTTAGCCTAATGAACTAATGTTAAGAGGTCAACTTGTTAAATGTTTTGCCGACTTTATAGCTAAATAACTAATATTTTTTATCGAAAAAATGTGAGAAGCTTTTGCAGTTTTTTTGTTGCATGTTTTGCATGTTATTCTGTGACAATTATCCTTCCTAAGGCTCCCTGATACATCCAAATATATCATATGCCACATATTCAATGTAAAGAAGACTCCAAGCACAGAAAATTGTGAAATCATCAGTTTGTAAAACTTGCAATTTTAATGGTATTCACTTTATTTACAAACATGACTAAATAGTTGGCTCAATAAGGTTTTTCATATCCTTGGCTTAAATATATGCAACAGATACAATGATACATTGTATTTGTACATATAGTAGGGTATTTACTGAGTTATCAAGTAAGCAAAAATGTTCCAATCTTTGAATTGGATGGCTAAGTCAAGCGTGTAGCAACATGTTTTGATTGGTTGGCAGTAGCATGCTTCACATGCAATTTATTCCAGATGTATCCCTTTCATTCCTAGCATCGTTGGCAAACAGTACAGTCCAGATTTGATGCAGCAAAAAGTGGCATCTGATCAAGCCCTACACTGTTTGCATGTAAAAAAGGTACCTTAGACAAATGAAGAAAAAATGCAATTAGACACACCTAAAATTAGAAATGGACCTGTCTGACTTTTAAGGTAGAAGATCAATCATGCATATATATGGGTTAAGTACCATAAAAGTTCTAAGAAATAGGACACTTGAAATAATTACTGTTTTAAAACTTGAACAGTTTGGTTTTACATAATTTTCAACTGTTTGGTTTTACATAAACTTGAACATAAACTTGAACAGATTGGTTTTACATAATTTTGAACAGTTTGGTTTTACATAAACTTGAACATGAAGGTTTTACATATACTTGAACAACTTGGTTTTACATAAATTTGAACAGTTAGGTTTTACATAAACTTGAATAGATTGGTTTTACATAAATTTGAACAGTTTGGTTTTACATAAACTTGAACAGTTTGGTTTTACATGAACTTGAACAGTTCTGATCTGAGTTTGCACTGTTTGCTCAGACCTATATGTCCCAATAATTAGAACTTCTATGGTAATTGGATGTAGTTTCCCAAAGTCTAGGATAATTACATTGTAAATTTCTTCTAGTTGAACCTGCTCGAGTAACTGACTTACAGGGAGAGAGCAACAGTACTTGTGTTCTGGTGAGCTGGCAACATGAGAAAGTGAATCGTGACAAGGTCTATCAGGTGAAATACAAGAAAGAGTCAGACCACGACTGGAAGGTAATTACAAAGTGTCAAGGATTCCTCCGTTATCACAGTACTTATGATTCTGCCCCAGTTAGCAATCAAATAAAAAGACTTACATTATTTCGAATTGTTTGCACATTTAGTTGAATCTTTTGCATTGATTCTCGAAAGTGAATCTTGTTTCTAAAAAATTGCCAAGTATTTGAAAATATGGCCCCAACAGAACTAGGCTGATATGGTTGACATCAAAGAAACTTCCTACTCTATCACGGGGCTCACTCTGAACAAAAATGTATGAACCTGTGTGAGCATTAATTTCTAAAAACAACGTAATCACAAGACGATAGAAATATTTTTATCAAAATAAAATTTTGAAACCATCATTTCTAGTCTGAATCATTAACTGATTCAAAGTTGTTGTGTAATCTGTAGCATTAATTTGTCCTAATTTGACCATTCGAAAGTAATATTAAATTTGTCAGTAATATTAAATGCTAGGATGCAACCATTCAAGTATATTTACCGAAGTTCAGTATCATGTAAAATTATATTAGCTGAGTACCTAGTCTAGTACATGTACATGGGGTGTTTTCCTTGCACAAAGGGTGTCACTGGATGGCACATGATCAATTGTTCCTATCCAGTAGACCAGGCAATCTGCACCTAGTTTGCTCGGAGCTGTAAAAAGTGGTATCAGGTTGGGTTGGTGATTGCAGTGTCACCGAATGTCAGTGGCCGTGCCCACCTTATCAAATGGGCAAAACTGTACATGTGCATGCAAAACACAAAACACACTGAGGATAAGGTTTTGTACCCGGGGACTCTGGCGTTGCTAAACAAGCACAACTGGACAAACAAGATAAGATTATATTTATTTCTGAAAAAAAGAGTTTCTAGCTCTTTCCAATCAAAAGGTGATCTTAAGTGTGCCTTTATATCTAATTGTTAAAGTGAATGGGTACACATTCAGGAGAGGCAACTCCTTTTCATTTGTGCCTCCCATCCCAGTGGAAGCAAATTCTTTCCTTTTAGAATTATAGACTCCATTCCAGAAGGGTTTTATCCTCTAGGGAAGCAAATATGAAGTCAGGAAGTTGTTCCTTATACCGTATACGAGGTAATTTTCGCGGTGTTCCATTTTTCGCGGTATTTCACGGTCACTTGGAAACCGGGAATGTTAAAATCGGGAATAATTTCCAGTTTCTTACAGAGCATCTTCTGTAGACACAGTGTTCATATATATCAATTTCTTTTTGCTTTTTAGCTCGCCTGAACGAAAGTTCAGGAAGAGCTATTGTTGTCACCACGGCGTCGGCGTCCGCGTCCGCGTCCGCGTCAGCGTCAGCGTCCGCGTCGGCGTCCGGATTGGATGTTTTGGTTAAAGTTTTTTAAAGACCTATATCTCCTTAACCCATGGATGGAATCTTTTGATACTTGCACTGTAGTTAGATAATGGTCTAAGGTTTAACAGGGTACCACCCCCACCCCACTCCGTGACCTTGATGTCAAGGTCATGGACTTAGAAAATTGGTAGTTTTTTTGGACTGGATGTTTTGGTTAAAGTTTTATAAAGCCCAATATCTCCTTAACCCATGGATGGATTCCTTTGATACTTGCATTAAAGTTAGATATTGGTCTAAAGTTTTCAAAGGTACTACCCCCACCCCCCTCTGTGACCTTAATGTCAAGGTCATGGACTTAGAATATTTTCTTTTTATTGATTGGATGTTTTGGTTAAAGTTTTTTAAAGACACATATCTCATGAACCCATAGATGAATTCTTTTTATATTTGTACTGCAGTTAGATCTACAGAGTACTACCCCAACCCCGCTCAGTGATCTTGATGTCAAGGTCAGGGACTTAGGAAATTTTTGTCTTTTTTAAAGTTTTGTAATTGCATACTGATTCATAATGCTTTGCAGAGATTTAGTTTATACTTGAACTGATGTTAGACTCTTTTCTTTTTTGAGGTTTTACAAAACACCTTATACTTACCCCACTGGATGACCTTGAAGTCAAGGTCATCGACTTAGAATGTTGTCTTAAAGCTTTTGGTTAAAGTTTTATATTTATTCAGACATAATTTCACAGTGCCACGATGATGGACTCAGTTGATACTAATATTTGGACTGATCTTAGATAATGGTTCAGGGTTTTGATACATCCTAGCCCCCCGCTACCCGTCAGGAGCTCATAGACTTTGAAATTTCATTTCATTTTTTTTATTTTAATTTTTTTTTTAAGACTTTTTTCTGAGATAGCTTTTGTTTATAAATGTGTTTTCATGATGGACATGCTTGCATGAAGTTTTATGCATAGCAGTCCACATACCCCCACCCCCCATACACACACACACACACACACACACACACACACACACACACACACCCTCCCCCCTACCCGTCATTTTTTTTTACCTCAAGCTTATGGACTTTGAAATTTCATTTCATTTTTTTATTTTTTATTTTATTTTAAGATTTATTTCTGAGATAGCTTTTGTTTATAAATGTGTTTTCATTATGGACATGCTTGCATGAAGTTTTATGCATGGCAGTCCACACCACCATAGCGGCTGTGTGATGGGCAAGCACCTATTCAGGCGAGCTATGCTGTCAGGCGACAGCTCTTGTTGGTAGTTGCTGGTATTTTTCACTTGAGTCAATCCTTTCATTAACTTGCGGCAGCCCTGCCGCAGGTTAATGAACAAAATGACTCAAGTGAAAAAGAAGTAGTTTTGCTTTTCGTGCATGTTGCTAACTGTGAAAATAAAAAATCACGAAAATTTTTGTTTATGTTTTAGACCCTTAACCGCGAAAATTTGAACCTGCAAAAATTACCGCATATACGGTAGTGAAAAAGGTAGGAAAAACTTAGAGAGGTACCATACAGCTTGATGAGTGCAAAGGACAGAAAATGTTCAACCCTTAGTTTGATGCTTAATAAAATATTCTTGGAACCTCCTGTTTTGAAATTGCTATATTTCCACAGACAAAGCACGTTGGACAAGATGAGAGCCTAACCCTCTGTGAACTGACGCCTAACACTGTGTACCTCTTCAATGTGACATGTAAACCAAGGATCGGTGATAAAGTCAAAGGTTTCTGGAGCAAAGAGAACATTATCAGAGTCAAGACTAAAGAAGGAAGTATGTTAAAAGTTTTATACTGGAGTTATATGAGCCGCGACACGAGAAAACCAACAAAGTGGTTGTGCGCCCAACGCAGACTCAGATCAGCCTGGACATCCACCCAGTGTGATCCGACTCTTTGCTAAGCGCTTAAAGCGTAGCGAAGGGTCAAGGCTACCTCTATGCGGACAGCGAAGACTCTGATCAGACTGGGCCGATGCCCAGGCTGATCTGAGTTTGCGCTGGGCGCACAACCACTTTGTTGGTTTCGTCGTGTCGCGGCTCATATATCTAAATAAGCTGTAATGCAGGGTCCAAATGAATTTTTATGCACCTATGATGATAGTCAGGCAGCGTTGTATCTCATTAAAGTCCTGTCCATCCATCCATTCAGTGCACAAAAAAAAGTTTTATAGCCAACTCCTCCTACAATTCCTATGCAATTATTTTAAAATGTTGCACAGATGTTACAAAGCTATCGAAAATAAGCATGTGACTTTTTGATGGCAAACTGCATTTTTGACAAAATTACGGAGGATTGTTTTTGACAAAATCACAAAGGATTGTAAAGCTGCAAGTCATCCATATGTTTTTCAATACCCAAGCCCATAAGTGGAGCTAAAGGTCCAAATTTAGAATTATTTTACATTGTAAAAGGGTTGTGGTCAAAATTTGTACCAGCATGGCTTAATACGTCACCTTGGTGCAAAAAGTGAATAGGTGCTTATATATCTTAATTGGAGTTATTGACTTTTTGCGCTCAGGTGACGAATTAACCATTGTGATCCTTTGGGTTTCTCCCTGTGATACCTGTCTGGTCCCAAAAAGGGGCCAGAGATTTTGTGTTTTGTCAAAATTTTGCCATCATGGTGCAAATAAAGTTTTTCACAGGACAGTAACTTTCATTGATCTGTTCTTTAATAAGCAGCTTTTGCCTCTTTTTCAGTTCCAACAACGGCACCAGAAATTGCCCCAGGGAGTTACATAGAACAGCCATGTCATCAAACCTGTAAAAAGGTCTTCCTGTTCTGGCAGGTAAACAGGAAATACCATATTTCTTTGGTTATAAGAAGGGGCTTTCCTCATCCAAAACAATCTCAAAGATCTAGATTCATCTTGGGGATTGTTTTGGAAGAGAAAAAAATCCCATTCCTAGATCTTTGAGGTTGTTTTGGAAGCGATTCTCCCACTCTACAGCTAAATTACACAGGACTGAATTGTATATTTGCAGTAATGTTGGAAGGATTAACTCCCATCCCATAGCCTCATAATTATGGTACTGATTCTGAAAATACCATGGGAACATGCATAGCAGTATTTCTAACAAACATGATTAACTTTTAGTCATCTGTCAAAGACAGAGGAAAAATAAATTCATAATCTCTAATTTTACAAACAGTGAAAAATAATGGTGAAAATATTGATTGCTATTTCTCTGAGATATGTATTTCATCCAAAGCAGAATTAAAAAAGAAATTCTATCTATGACTGATGTCATGTGAGAAGGTAACTTACAGCATGGTCAAACAGAAAAAACAACAGATCAGCCTGCACATATCTATATATACTCAAACTCCATATTCTTCAGGCAATCATATTCTCATTGTAATGCGATATGAAAGCCCTTAGACACACAAGTCTCATTATTTTTATACTGTCTTAAAAACACATAAGATTTCAGTTCTGTCTCTTTTTAAAGATTCTGTTACTTCTAAAAGCCAAAGTAGTGAAAAATCACAAAAGGTGGTAACAAGGAACACCCCAGGATGATAAAAGTGGCGATAAAATAGAAAATAATTGTCCGATCATGTTATTTCTTGCTTTGTTTAATTGAAGTATGGCTATACTAAACATTTTAAATAAAGAAATATTTCTGCTTGCACTTAATTTGCTTACATTGAGGCAAATATTAATCTACTGTGAGAACATGGAGTCGGTACTTCTGCCTAACCTCTTTAGGGTAGTACTGTGTGCACATAAAAATATGACACTAACCAGAGGGTAGAAAATGCAAAAATGCCTTGCGGTTTAGATGAAACACTAGAGAGCTTAACTACATATAGTATGTTGGATTGTTGGTCCTCCTTATTTGGTCAGACTTTCTTGTATCTTAAGTGCTGTGAGAATAGGGAGTGCCAGTCTACAATCTACTAAACCTGGAGAGTTTATAGAGTGAAAACTGGGTGCTGATCAGTGAGCACAAATACACAGGCTGATTTGTGAAATTTTTGTAGGCACATGGCTTAAAGGCCTATAAGTACACTACCATGTTTTTCTGCCGTCTTGACAAAGGGGAACAACTTTGCTAACTTCCTGGTTACTTCAGTAGACAACAATATTCTTTCAAAAAGAGACAAACTCTTACAGGGAGCAAAGTCTTTCTTTTAAGAGTTGACCCCATTAAGAAGGGATGAAGAATGAAATTGGAAGAGTTGCTTCCCCTGAAAGACTTCCCTTTTTACTATAAGGCTTGTTTTACATGATGCCATCCCAGCAGGCACACAATGTTGAATCAAAGTTGATTCAAAGTCATGGCGTTGAATCAATGTTGATTCAACATTGTGTGCCCATTGGTATCATTAGCTCGCCTGAACAAAGTTCAGGAAGAGCTATTGCGCTACCCCCGGCGTCAGCGGCGGCGTCGGCGTTAGCAAAATGTTAAAATTTTACGTTAAAGTTTTTAGCTCACCTCTGGTGAGCTTATAGTATAGACTTGGTCCGTCGTCCGTCGTCGTCGTCGGCGTCGTCGTCGTCGGCGTCCACAATTTTAAACATCTTCTTCTCAGAAACCACTGGGTGGATTGAAGCCAAATTTCATATGGAGCCTTAACAGGATGGGGGAACGAAAGTTTATATATTTGGTTCAGGTCACATGACCAAGATGGCCGCCACGCCCATATATGGTAAAAACCCTTCAAAAATCTTCTTCTCCAGAACCAAAAGGCCTATGACCTTGACACTTGGTATGTAGCATCGGGCATGCGGGCCCATCATAATTTATATAAATCGTGACCTTGTGATGACCTTGACCTAATTTATGACATGGTCAACTTTGGTACGTTAGGCTTTTATATGGGAAAACGCTTAAACGGTGGATTTCTCAGAAACTATTTAAGTCTAAGGTACAATACTTGGTATACATGGTTGACTAAATGACCAGATGAAGATATTATGTCACTAAAGGTCAAGGTCATTCCGTCGGACCATCCGTCGTCAAGCTTTTCAAACATCTTTTCCTTTGAAACCACTGGGCCGATTGAAGCCAAATTTCATATGGAGTCTCAGTGGGATGGGGGAATGAAAGTTTATATATTTGGTCCAGGTCACATGACCAAGATGGCCGCCATGCCCATATATGGTAAAAACCCTTCAAAAATCTTCTTCTCCAGAACCAAAAGGCCTATGACCTTGAAACTTGGTATGTAGCATCGGGCATGCGGGCCCATCATATTTTATACAAATCATGATCTTGCGTTGACCTTGACCTAATTTACGGGATGGTCAACTTTGGTATGTTAGGCTTTTATATGGGAAAACGCTTCAACAGTGGATTTCTCAGAAACTATTTAAGTATTAGGTACAATACTTGGTATACATGGTTGACTAAATGACCAGATGAAGATATTATGTCACTAAAGGTCAAGGTCATTCCGTCGGACCATCCGTCGTCAAGATTTTCAAACATCTTCTCCTCTGAAACCACTGGGCCGATTGAAGCCAAATTTCATATGGAGTCTCAGTGGGATTGGGGAACGAAAGTTTATACGCGGGGTCTGGGTCACATGACCAAGATGGCCACCATGCCCATATATGGTAAAAACCCTTCAAAAATCTTCTTCTCTAGAACCAAAAGGCCTATGACCTTGAAACTTGGTATGTAGCATCGGGCATGCTGGCCTATCATAGTTTATACAAATGATGACCATGTGTTGACCTTGAATTAATTGACGACATGGTCAACTTTGGTATGTTAGGCTTTTATATGGGAAAACGCTTATACAGTGGATTTCTCAGAAACTATTTAAGTCTTAGGTACAATACATGGTATATATGGTCAACTAAATGACCAGATGAAGATATTATGTCACTGAAAGGTCAAGGTCATTTTGTCGGTCTGTCCGTCATCAAGATTTTCAAAACATCTACTCCTCTGAAACCACTGGTCTGATTGAAGCGAAATTTCATATGGAGTCTAAGTGTGAACAGGGAATAAAAGTTTGTTCTCAGGGTCTTGACCAAGATGGCCGCCATGCCGTATATGGTAAAAACCCTTCAAAATCTTCTTCTCCAGAACCAAAAGGTGTATGACCTTGAAACTTGGTATGTAGCTTTGGGCACTCAAGCCCATCATAAACATTAAAATATATATCAGGACCAAGTGTCAGGTGAGCTACAGGACCATTGGTCCTCTTGTTTATGTGATGGGCAAGGCCCTGTCAGGCAAGCTATCCTGTCCCTGTGACAGGTCTTGTTACTATAAGGCTTGTTTCACATGATGCCATCCCAGCAGGCACACAACGTTGAATCAAAGTTGATTCAACGTCATGACGTTGAATCAATGTTGATTCAACATTGTGTGCCCATTGGTATCATTTTATAATTATTTTCAGCCATTGGATGCAAGCAATGCTGGTGGTGAAATTGACCATTACTGGTTGAACTACAGTAACCTTGACACTGGGAACTTCTGGGAGACTTTACCTGTGGCGGGAAATAACTACCAAGGGACACTACTCTTAATTCCTGGCAATGATTACGTGGTTCGGCTACAAGCTGCAACAAAAGTGGGATTGTCTAAGTTCTTTAAACAGATACTTATACCAGCTAAAGAACACAGTAAGTTGAAATATTAGACTGGTTCTTTAAAAAGTAAAAAAGACACTAAAATAATGTTTACTCGAAAAAAATATTAAAGGGTCAAACTTTTACCCCGCGATTTTTTGAACATTTCAAACATTTGGTAAAATAAATCATTTCCACCTTCCATTTCATTCATTTTACAAGTTTTGTACACATGAAGTTGAAAATATAGCCTATATCTTGACCAAGTCCAGACTTCAATTCATACTACCCTCAAAATCAGAGTTTTTTGAAGTCCATAGGGAACAAATTCACCAAAATTTTCGATTTCGCCAATTCATGAATTTTTTGAAAAATTGCTAAATAGTCATCAAGTTTAATCATTTTTAAGGTCAGCAAGCTATAAAAAGTTTAAAACTCATAGCAATTTTAGAAGTTATTCCCGACCAAACTGACACACTATCAATTCTCTATGGGAATTCAAACAACTTTCATTTTTGGGGTAGTTTGACTTAAAGCTTGACCTTAGTCAAGACAAAGGCTATAAGTTCAAGCTTCATGTGTATAAAACTTGTAAAATGAATAAAATGGAAGGTAGAAATGATTTGTTTTTCCAAATGTTTGAAATGTTCCAGAAATCGCAGGGTAAAAGTTTGACCCTTTAATATTTTTTTTTAGTATATTTTGGGTCCCATATAGCATATATAGTGAACAAGGTGTTTGTCTTATCACCACTGTGGTCTGAACTGCAATTATATGCAAGAAAGCATAAACTGGTTGAAGCCCACTAGACACATAACATCAAATGATGTCATATCAATGTCATTGTGACGTAGTATTTTATCATAAAAATATTTGATATTCTTATTCACTGACTACCAAGTTATTGTCTGTCTTTGCCAGTATTGCTGTGCAGCAATGAAGCTCAAGAAAGGCTCAACCTAGGGTTTGGAAATTTCTAATATGGAATAGCCATGAAAATGAGCTATCCATGTCCTTAATTTTTTTCCTTCAGTGAAATAGTGAAATGGATGTATATTGTCCTGCTTGTGGTGCTGTTTTATTAGTGAATACTAAGATTAGCTGTATATACTATTACACATGGTTAAATATCTCATTTACAGAGCCACCTGTCCCAGAGTTCATAGTTGAAGGTCACAACCTGTCCTACAGCACTGTTGTAACTATCAGATGGAACCAGCCCTGGGTGTGGACATCACAATACTGGCAGAATTTGACATCTTATACAGTGTTCTGGTGCAGGGGATCAAGGATTCCTCTATCTTGTCAGGTATGTTACTATAACACATCTTGTAACATTCCAGCAACTTTGACGTCTCACACATCTCTTTACTTCTGCTTTTGTAATGATTTTCTAGGGTCCAGTTGTGCAAAACTAATGGTGTCATTAAAATTTTAAAGGTATTATATGCAAAAACACTACCGTTTTTTTTTTTGTTGTTGTTGTAGTTTTTAAAAAAGAGATTTTGCATTGTATGTGCCAAATGTAAACCTGCTCACTCAAAGCAAGGGAAAAAACAATGCAGATCGACCCACCCTTTAGAATTAGAACCACTACATTAATGGTTCAGATGAATAGCCATAATATGTTTATACAGTAGAACTTCAGTGGCTCGAACAGGCTTGGGACCATCAAAATTAGTTCCAGCCAAAGGTAGTTCCAGCCATCCAGGGTTAGTTTCTATATAAACTGGCCTCTAGGGACTCAAAAAACAGTTCTAGCCAGGCAGGGTAAATGAGCCATCAGAGTTCAAGCCATTGAAGTTCTACTGTATTGTGAAATAATAAAACAAAGTATTTTCCATGTATGCACTTTTTTGTTTTTCTGCCATTTTTACAGAAGGGGAACAACTTCTGTGTTTTAGTGTTTGCTTTCCTGGAAGACAAAGCCCTCTCAAAAAGGGGTCAGCTCTTAAAGGAAAGAATTTGCTCCTCTAGGAGCAAATTCTTTCCTTGAAGAGTTGACCCTAATTGAGAAGGGAGGCAATGACATGAAAATGGAAGAGAGTTGTTTCCCATGATAGTTACCTCTTTGAGCCGTGACACGACAAAACCAACAAAGTGGTTGTGCACCCAGCGCACACTCAGATCAGCCTGGGCATCCGACAAGTCTCATCAGACTCTTCGCTAAATGCTTAAAGGGTAGCTAAGGGTCTAAGCTACCTCCATGTGGACAGCGAAGACTCTGATCAGACTGGGCGGATGCCCAGGCTGATCTGAGTCTGCGCTGGGCGCACAACCACTTTGTTGGTTTTCTCGCGTCACGGCTCATTTTATTTTACTTAATTGTGTGTTGGCAGGGTTCAATCCAGTGGCGAGAAGTATCTATTAGAGAGAGCAGTTGTGAACTGATGGTGGATGCACTGGATACCTACTTGTTTGGTGTGGCAGTGAACACAATGAACCGGGCAGGGGAGAGAATTAGTAGTGGAATACAGTGGAACTCTTGTATCTATATCAAGAATATCAGTAAGAATCTTTTTCACACCTGGAACTAGCAGAGTTTTCTTTTGTCTTTGTTGAAAATATGCTGCAATTCCTTATTAGAATAAGAAATAAGCAAAGCAGCTCAAATAAG
Organism: Ctena decussata; assembly: GCA_963989385.1. Lineage (NCBI taxonomy): Eukaryota > Metazoa > Mollusca > Bivalvia > Lucinida > Lucinidae > Ctena > Ctena decussata. The sequence continues at coordinate 25,572,097 of OZ022501.1, read as the reverse complement.
GAGTTACACCATACTTTTATCATATTTATGATATACATAAAAAATAAGCGAAGCAGCTCAAATAAGGAGTTACACCATACTTTTATCATACTTATTATATACATAAAAAATAAGCAAAGCAGCTCAAATAAGGAGTTACAACATACTTTTATCATATTTATGATATACATAAAAAATAAGCAAAGCAGCTCAAATAAGGAGTTACACCATACTTTTATCATACTTATTATATACATAAAAAATAAGCAAAGCAGCTCAAATAAGGAGTTACAACATACTTTTATCATATTTATGATATACATAAAAAATAAGCGAAGCAGCTCAAATAAGGAGTTACACCATACTTTTATCATACTTATTATATACATAAAAAATAAGCAAAGCAGCTCAAATAAGGAGTTACAACATACTTTTATCATATTTATGATATACATAAAAAATAAGCAAAGCAGCTCAAATAAGGAGTTACACCATACTTTTATCATACTTATTATATACATAAAAAATAAGCAAAGCAGCTCAAATAAGGAGTTACACCATACTTTTATCATATTTATGATATACATAAAAAATAAGCGAAGCAGCTCAAATAAGGAGTTACACCATACTTTTATCATACTTATTATATACATAAAAAATAAGCAAAGCAGCTCAAATAAGGAGTTACAACATACTTTTATCATATTTATGATATACATAAAAATAAGCAAAGCAGCTCAAATAAGGAGTTACAACATACTTTAAAATATTTATGATATACATAAAAAATAAGCAAAGCAGCTCAAATAAGGAGTTACAACATACTTTAAAATATTTATGATATACATAAAAAATAAGCAAAGCAGCTCAAATAAGGAGTTACAACATACTTTTATCATATTTATGATATACATAAAAAATAAGCAAAGCAGCTCAAATAAGGAGTTACAACATACTTTTATCATATTTATGATATACATAAAAAATAAGCAAAGCAGCTCAAATAAGGAGTTACAACATACTTTTATCATATTTATGATATACATAAAACATAAGCAAAGCAGCTCAAATAAGGAGTTACACCATACTTTTATCATATTTATGATATACATAAAAAATAAGCGAAGCAGCTCAAATAAGGAGTTACACCATACTTTTATCATACTTATTATATACATAAAAAATAAGCAAAGCAGCTCAAATAAGGAGTTACAACATACTTTTATCATATTTATTATATACATAAAAAATAAGCAAAGCAGCTCAAATAAGGAGTTACAACATACTTTTATCATATTTATTATATACAATTAACTCTTGATATCTCGGGAGTCAAAGTTCATCTCAAACTACTGATTTCTCAAAGTAAATTTTCTGGTTCTAGAAAATTGACTGGAGATATCTGTAGTAGAGTTGAAATGTATGAAGAGGAAAATAAAATAGGAATCTGTCCGAACAATATTCTTTGATATAAGAGGGTGCTTTGAGATATCAGTCAGAGCTCTAGATAAGAGGGGTTTTTGATGATAATTGAGGGATATTTTTTTTTATTTCTCATTGAAACCATATGTTGTGACCCCTCATCTGAACCGTCTTGTTGAGACGGTTCAGATGAGGGGTCACAATATATATTTTTATGTAGAAATAACAAAAATTATCCTTAATTATCTTCAAATACTCCCTCTTATCTAGAGCTCTGTCAGTGATCATGATAATAAGAGTCAAAGAATTTATCCCCTCTTCAAAAACAAAATCTATAGCAGCCTTACAAGACAGGGGCAATATTCATAAAGCCACTTAAGTCATTGCTATGGGGTTCCTAAGGCTAATAATCTATAAAGGAGATTCCCTACAACTATGAAATTTGGTCTGTAGGAACAGTCTTTGTAAGACTGTGCCTCCAGAGCAAATTTCATAGTTGTAGGGAATTTCCTTCAAAGAAATTTAGCCATAGCAACAGCATAGCAACCACTTAAGTCGTTTTATGAATACGGCCCCAGTTCTCCACCTTAAGGATTGTTTGGAAGGGAAAACCCCTTCATTTTGCAGATTTTCATGAGTCTGATTAAGGTATTTATACCCCCCCCCCCCCCCCCCCCCCCCCCCGCAAACTTGTTTGAGGGGGTCATTCTGTTTTTAGCTCACCTGAGCCAAAGGCTCAGAGGTGAGCTTATAGGATGGGAGTGGAGCCGTCGTCCGTCCGTGCGTGGGTGGGTGGGTGCGTGCGTGCGTGCGTCAACACTTTCAAACATAAATATCTCATAAACCAGTGGGCTGATTGCAATCAAATTTTATCTGAACCATCATTGGGGTGGGGGAAAGGCTGCATTAGGTTTTGGTGCAGATCAGCTCAGAACTCTGGTTTCCATGGCAACAGATAGCCCCCATAGGGTTATAATGGGGAAAACGGCGTCATCACGTTTTCTCGACTGTTTTTGATTAGATCCTTATCATACTTGCAGGTAATGATGACATACACAAGAGCTTGGATGAGTTCGAAATTTGGTCGGATTCGAGCACAGACTACGGAGTTAGCTGCCCTTGAGCGTTTGAAAAAAAATCCCATAGGGTTATAATGGGGAAAATGGTGTCATCACGTTTTCTCAACTGTTTTTGCTTAGATCCTTATCATACTTGCAGGTAATGATGAAATACATAAGAGCTTGGATGAGTTCGAAATTTGGCCGGATTCGAGCACAGACTAGGGAGTTAGCTGCCCTTGAGCGTTTGAAAAAAATCCCATAGTGTTATAATGGAGAAAACAACGTCATCACATATTTTTAGAAAAACTTTGTCATCGCTCTATTGCCTACATTTCTCAACGGATTTTGAAATAACTTCACACAAATGTAGGGCATGACAATATCTCGAGCAAGTTTGACTTTCAGGATGCTGCGCCCAAGGTCAAGGTCACTGTGGCTATTTTTAGAAAAACTTTGTCAGCGCTCTAGCACCTACATTTCTCAATGGATTTTAAAATAACTTCACACAAATGTAGGGCATGACAATATCTCGAGCAAGTTCGACTTCTAGGATGCTGCGCCCAAGGTCAAGGTCACTGTGGCTATTTTTAGAAAAACTTTGTCAGCGCTCTAGCACCTACATTTCTCAGCAGATTTTAAAATAACTTCACACAAATGTAGGGCATGACAATATCTCGAGCAAGTTCGACTTTCAGGGTGCTGCACTCAAGGTCAAGGTCACTGTGGCTATTTTTAGAAAAACTTTGTCATAGCTCTAGCGCCTACATTTCTCAACGGATTTTAAATCAACTTCACACAAATGTAGGGCATGACAATATCTCGAACAAATTTGACTTCCAGGGTGCTGTGCCCAAGGTCAAGGTCACTGTGGCTATTTTTAGAAAAACTTTGTCAGCACTCTAGCACCTACATTTTTCAATGGATTTTAAAATAAATTCACACAAATGTAGGGCATGACAATATCTCGAGCAAGTTCGACTTTCAGGGTGCTGTGCCCAAGGTCAAGGTCACTGTGGCTATTTTTAGAAAAACTTTGTCAGCGCCCTAGCACCTTCATTTCTCCATGGATTTTAAAATAACTTCACACAAATGTAGGGCTTGACAATATCTCGAGCAAGTTCGACTTCTAGGATGCTGCGCCCAAGGTCAAGGTCACTGTGGCTATTTTTAGAAAAACTTTGTCAGCGCTCTAGCACGTACATTTCTCAGCAGATTTTAAAATAACTCGACACAAATGTAGGGTATGACAATATCTCGAGCAATTCGACTTTCAGGATGCTGTGCCCAAGGTCAAGGTCACTGTGGCTATTTTTAGAAAAACTTTTAGTCATTGCTCTAGCACCTACGTTTCTCAACGGATTTTGAAATAAATTCACACAAATGTAGGGCATGACAATATCTCGAGCAAGTTTGACTTTCAGGGTGCTGCAATCAAGGTTTTTGATTAGATCCTTATCATACTTGCAGGTAATGATGACATACATAAGAGCTTGGATGAGTTCGAAATTTGGCCGGATTCGAGCACAGACTACGGAGTTAGCTGCCCTTGAGCATTTGAAAAAAATCCCATAGTCTTATAATGGAGAAAACAACGTCATAACATTTTCATTTTTCATCGGATCCTCTTCATACTTGCAGGTAATGAGGATATGCATAAAAGCTTGGATTAGTTAGCACTTCGGCTAGATCCCACCACTGACTATGGAGTACCTGCCCTGAGCATCCAAAAAATCAATGTCGCCACTTTTTCTTGGTTTCTACTTATCCGATCCTTTTCAAACTTGCAGGTAATGAGGAAATGCATAATATCTTAAACAAGTTCATATTTTCGCCAGATCAGGCCAACCGCTACGAAGTTAGCTGCCCTTGACAGCTCTGTCTATTGTGTTCTTGATCGGATACTTTTTAAACTTGCATATATTAAATGAGGGCATACATAATGTTTTGGATGAGTTTAATTTTCAGCCTGATTGGACCACTGACTGTGGAGTTAGCTGCCCTTGAGCATCTTAAATATCCCTATAGGTTTACAATGTCTCTCAGGTGAGCAATTGTTGCCCTTTGGGCTACTTGTCACGTTGTCCTTCCTTCCATCCGTCAGCAACACATCAAATTTGCTCTGATTTGTTTCAAATTTTGTCCATGGATATAACACATGAAATGAGTTGACATGTATTTTTCATTTTTTTCCGAAAGGATTTTAGTACAGAGTTATTCCCCTTTGTATTTTTCGTAAAAAAAGTTTGTTATCGCAACTCCCCCTAGACCGCTTGACAGATTTTCATGAAATAAAGTATATGAACCCATATTTGTATGAAGTTGTGCATTAAGGTTTTGAATTTTAGTTCTGACACCTTTTGCCAGAGTTATGCCCCTTATTGATATTTTTACTCTATTTTTATGGTGTTTTTGGCCGTTTTTGCTCAGATAGTATTCAAACTATGTTCATAGATGCAGCATAAGAAAAAAGTTGACTCATATTTTTCAGTTTTCCTACACAGGTCTTCCTTCTGAGTTATTCCCCTTTGTAATTTTCATACAAAATGTTTTTTATTGCAAGTCCTTCGAGACCGCTTGACAGATTTTCTTGAAATTAAAAATGTGAATACATATTGGCATGAAGATGTGCCTTAAGGTTTCCATTTTGAATTCTGCACCCTTTAACCTGAGGTATGGCCCTTTTTGATTTTTGGGCCTATTTTATGGTGTTTTTGCTTTGATTGTATTCAAACTTTGTTCATAGATGCAGCATAAGAAAAATGTTGACACATATTTTTCAGTTTTTCCTAGAAGGGTCTAATCCTGCTGAGTTATTCCTGTTTGTAATTTCCGTAAAAAATGTTTGTAATCTCAACTCCTTCAAATTAAGATGACAAAGCTAAGTGCTTAATGCAGGGGGTATTTAGTAAGTCATGCTTACTCAGAGTCCTAGATAAGAGGGGTATTTGATGGTAATTGAGGGATAATTTTCTTTATTTCTCATTGAAACCATATGTTGTGACCCCTCATCTGAACCCTCTCGTCGAGACGGTTCAGATGAGGGGTTACAACATATGTTTTTATCCAGAATTAACAAAAATTATCCCTTATTATCACCAAATACTCCCTCTTATCTAGGGCTCTGGCTTACTGCCACCTCTAGTTGAGGAATTCCAGAGGGGGAACCTCATCTTATGGCTAAAAAATACATTATATTTGAAGAACAAACTAAAATTATCCCAGATAGTGGGTCATTTTGGCGGCTGAATAAATAGGGTAAAAATCTTTGTATTGGACACCATAACAGTTAATCAGTGGACATTTCCTCTTTTAAATTTGACAAGTATACTTGATGTACCATGAGACATCTAGGAGCAGTCTTATCTGGGCTTCTCTGTTACCTTATGAATGTCTGTCCTCAACATCAAATTTCACCATACATGTATTATCTATTTATTTGTTTAATGGTGACGGCTCAGTCAGTAAGTCTGTGTACGTGATGTACTATAAAAAAGAAAAGTCAAGAGGCACTTAAGAACTGAATTTTCACAAAAAAAGCTTTGTAAGGACTTAGGACACAACAGGGAAGTTCAAATAATCTAAACAGTTTAAATAAATAGTTCCCAGAGAGAGAGAGAGAGAGAGAGAGAGAGAGAGAGAGAGAAGAACAATTCAAACAAAAAATAAACTATTTAGCACAAAAAGGCAATGTTCTTGGACAGGGGTTAAATTCTTTAAAAAAAATAAAGGAAAATGAAAAGAAGAAAATGACAAATTTACAAGTAAACGTAGCACAAAAATGCTTTTACAAAGGGGGTTGTTAACATTCAGATGATTATAGCGTATGTGCTGTAAGACCAAGAAACTGATTCCTGTGGACAGCAGTAAAGATCCACATCAGTATGTGAATGGCAAAGGCTCGGAGTGCCCTTTGCTGTCATGAAGTTTTATCACGGTCATCAGGGTTTTAAGGTATATGGGTGCACCACCTTGTTTATCAGCCATTTTATCAAAGGGAGAGAATTTTCATGATTTCCAGTTTGCTTCTTTGGATGGCAAAGCCCTTCCAGAATGGGATCGACTCTTAAAAGAGAATTTGCTCCTTAGGCTGTAAATATTCTTCTATGAGAAGAGATCCCCTCTGAGAAGGGAGACAAAAATGAATATGGCAGAGTTGCTTCCCTTGAAAGTGTATCCATGCACCTTAAACTATTGGCTGAATGACAATAATTGCAGACCCTGCTCAGACTGCTCCTATCATCTGGGTCTACGCTGCTTTCTGTGTTTTCTGTTTGTATATATTACCAGTGAACTTTTATTGTTTATAACCCTTAATGGGCCAAAAAAGCAGACAACAAATTTTATTTGTGCAAAATTAAAAAAAAAAATGTTTTGTCCGAGCTATACCATTCTGAGAAGTAAAAGACTAGAGGGCTAGAGTGTAGATCAAGATGAGCCACCCTATCTAGATCTACGCTGGTTCCTAATTCACCTATTCTCATTTCTGGTTCTTTAAGCATTAACAAAATGTAAATTACTTTTCAGAACCTGAGACAGCTCCCAGCAATGTGAGGTTATCGGCCTACCAGCCTGACAAGGGACTCAGTGTGGAGTGGGACAGGCTAGCCTGTGGGGATACTCGCGCCTACATACAACATTATCTTGTGAATATTTGTCCATCTAACCAGGGTTCTAACTGCTCAGGGGCACACACAACATACACAACAGAGAACACAGCCAGTCATTATACCATTAAAGGCCTGAAACGTGACTTGCGCTACAAAGTTTGGATCAACGCTTTGGCCGAGGGAGGAATAAGTCCAAGCAGTGACCACATGTTTGGCGTAGTAGTTGACAGAAGTAAGTTCTTGGGATTAAAATTTTCAGCAAGCAATGCAACTTGAAAAAAAGGATGGATGGATGACTTGATGGTTTTGTGTCCTTTCAACAATATTTCAGTCATAAGAGGACAATTGGAGGGTGATTGGGAAAGGAACTGTGAAACTACACTTTTTTTCAGCAAAAAATATCAACACACTGGACTGAATGTGTAGAAGACTTAATGAATGATTAATTGATTAATAACTCCCTTAAGCTAACAATGGGTTAAAAAACTTTCAGTCGTTGATAAAGTCTGCACTATAAAACCATGCAATTATTTCAGATCGCATATTTACCATAAATATTTGAACAAACATGCCTGAGCAAAAATGTATATTGCTAGCAGTCCAGTCAGAGAATGTACTTCTCTCAACAATTTTAGGAGTAGAGTAGTGTAGTATTTCTAGACTACTAATCCAGGGATCACATACTCTTCCGGTCTTTTGGAAGAGACTTTAAACCAGAGCTCTAGATAAGAGGGCGTATTTGGTGATAATTAGGGATAATTTTTGTTAATTCTGCATAAAAACATATGTTGTGACCCCTCATCTGAACCGTCTCGACGAGACGGTTCAGATGAGGGGTCACAACATATGGTTTCGATGACAAATAAGAAAAATTATCCTTAATTATCATCAAATACGCCGTCTTATCTAGAGCTCTGTTAAACCATGGACTAGTCTCTGTATCACCTATGTCTTGTGGGACGTTAAGCCAGAGTTCACTGATTCTCAACAATTTTAGGAAACAGCTACACCTTCAAAGAGTGAATACAGACTTTTTTCAAATTCCAAGTTGTAAGGTTGATTACAATAATGTATTTTTGATGTCCAAATTGTGATATTAAAAATTAAAATGCTTGATAATTCAAAGACTTACTAGTTAATTACCACTTAAAAGCTTGTTTAAATTTAGATACATTTAGTAGTATTTTTATTGTTTTTGACCCATTTAAGGTACTTTATATAAGTTAAACAGGAAACGTAGTTCATGTTCACACTTGAGAAGTAGACCATCTTGCATGAGTGCTCATGCATGTTTGAATTTATTAAATGAGTCAGGGGGAAAAAGATAAGAAGCCAGACTTTGCCGAGCATCTTAATATTTTTCCAAACAAGTTTAATAAAGTCAATAATACATGGAAATGAGTGCAAGCTGCTATTTATCATATGTCGCAGAACATTTCATTTGAAATTTTTTCCTCACCTCATTAGAAAATTTTAAGAAATTAGTGCAAAGGGTTATGCGGTATGCATGTATCCAAGTGTTGAACCACCAGTAGTTTAAGAAATAAATTCTAGCAAACAGCGATATCCCTTTACTAATATATCTCTGGTTGGAGGTCAGTTGTGAAGTAGATATATTATGAGTGGGAAGCCTGAGTGCTATATTCACTGACAACTGACCAACAACCAATGATATATTGGGCAACTACACTTATTAGCAAGAACTTGTTACAATTCTAACACACAAAAAAATGACTAAAATGTAAGTGTATTCTTCAGATTATTCCAGTCTTCTGCCATTACATGCTATTACATGAAGAAATCCTGCCAACAACTTTGACTGTAATAGAGGCATTTACGTGTATTTTGTGAGTTTTTGATGCCGGAAAACAATGTTTCACTATCTAACATCATGGAAATGAAAATTGACATTGCCAAAATACCAGATTACCTCAGAACTGCGCAAAATCACCTCCGGCTAGCCCTCTCAGCAATTTGTCATGCAATATATCACTGGATTTTACCTTTGGCTATGTGTTCAAATTATTGTTTTAACGCACAACATTTATTGCACTCCTGATGGGACATATGATAATTGAATTTATTTGAAATGAAATATTTTATTGCAGGTTTACACCCAGGGGAGATAAGTGGCATTGTCATTGGATCATTGTTTGTAATCATCATATTTCTCTTTGGTGTCATCCTATGTACAAGGTGAGTTGTTGCTTATCCAGGATCAGGCACACAATGCCCAGGCATTTAGGTATATTGGTACACTTCCATGGTTTTCTGCCATTTTACTAACTGTTTCGACTTTTGTGCAACAAAGCCCTTACAAAATGGGGTCTACTCTTAAAGGAAAGAATTTGCTCCTAGAGGAGCAAATTCTTTTCTTTAAGAGTTGACCCTTACTAAAAAGAAGGCAAAAATGAAAGTGACAAGAGTTGCTTCCCCTGAAGGTATACTGATTCACCTTAGAAATGGAAGAAGGGAGATAACTGCAAGGTAAGAAAGTGATACATGTCTGCATGAAATATTTCAAAGGACATACAATGATATACAAGTTATGAAGCAGGCACAGAATTGCAGCTTTATCATGCAGGGACAAAATCTCAAAGTTAAGGGTTGTCACTCTTGTTGGCAATATATCTTCATATTTTGTACATAACTTGGTAGTACCATGAAAATGTTTCATAGGCTAGTCAGGTTACAGAGCTGAGACTAATTTGCAGGTACAAATATAAGTGAGCGATGTCTCAGAAAGAAGGACAGCTCTTCATTATCAAGGTTTGCTGTTTTTAAGGTCCAGTGTGTTTTGTTGCTGTCTCTGGGTCTGCTCTGTACCGAAATATTTTAAATGAAGGTTCTCCCTCACGATAATATACAGTTAACCCTCTTTATAATGGCATTCATTAAAACAGCAAAATTCTTTAGAACATTTTGATATGCAGGGAATGGGTTTATTGTTCATATAACAGCAAATTCAGTTTAACATCAAAATGTTTGGGAAGAAATGCTGTTGTTGTAAAAAGGACCCACTGTATAACAGTAGGAGTCAGTATGTCGATAGCAAGTTGAAAGTAATTTAACTCATGTAAGTCAAATATATTTTTCTTCTCGTGATACTATGAAAACAGGCAAATGTCATGTCAACATGTAGATTTGTCGCAATAACTTTAGGTTTATGTATAAATTTCAGTTTTAATCCATCATTTCTAAAAAAGGGGAACAACTTTCGTGACTTCCTATTTGTTTCTGTGGAGAACCAAACCTTTTCAAAATGGGGTCAACTCTTAAAGGAAAGAATTTGCTCCTGGGGGAGCATATTCTTTCCTTATAGAGCTGACCCATATGGACAAGGAAGGTAAAAATTGAAAATATCAGAATTGCTTCCCCTAAAAATGAACTCATATGCCTTATTTTAATATATTTCAGGCGTGTGTACAGGGTTGTGAAACAGAGGTATTTTATGCCAGTCCCGATAGACTTGCCCAACACCCTCCCACCACTGCCGCCAATTGTAAGTGAGAGTTTAGTAAATGTATTTACCAAAAAAATTTGGACAGTGTAGACTGGACTCGTTGAGTTTCTGACAAACTGGTCTGCTTCTCCTGTCTGTGGCTGTTTTATGAAATTGTTGGCCAGCTGTCCAGACCCTTACCCGAGTGAAAGAACAGTCTGATCAGGACCTGCGCTGTTTGCTACTTGTTCAAGGATATCTGTGTATGGTGAATGCAATAAGTGTCAGAGTCAGAATAAATGTGAGATTTTGATGAGAGCATATCCATTGAATAGGTATTTACCTTAAAAAAATATTAAGGAACTATTTTTGAAAAAATCTTGCAGGTGCTTGATGTTGAAACAAAATTGCTTTAATGTTGATAGAAATGTATTAGGGTGGTAGAACCGCAAAGTACTCACAGTACTTTCAGTTTTAGTGCTTGTATAATTAATTGTGCAACTCTTGTATTAGATCTTATACATAGCAAGGGATAAAGGTACTATGGATTGATGTCTTCCTTTATTTTGTTTTGGAGAAAGTTATGAAAGCAGTACAAATTACTTCAATATGGCAATAAGTGACATATAAGTTAACAATGTAATTCTTGTATTACAGCCGATGCCTCCTCCCCGTCTGGCTCCCGACTCTGACAGTTCAGATACTATCTACGAGAAGATAGATGGACCGCCGAGTCCCTGCTCCTCGACAGACTCTAATGCTGGGGTAGAGGCTCCTCTGATACACCATAAATGGAAGCTGGCAAACTTTAAGGTATTTCAAAGGACAGATTTGCTTTTGTGGGGTTTGGTCAATAATTGTTAAAGTATTCATCAAATTCCAATGGAATTTAAAAACTACTAATTCATAGTCACTAAATACAGCTCAAGTGAAAAAATAGGTGCAGCATACCCCTTCATATGGGCTAGTGTCAGATGTTGGTTTCCATTCCATAACAATAAACAGTCAACTCGCGATATCTCAAAGTTGAAGTTCATCTCAAACTACTGATACCTCAAAATAAATTTTCTGGTCCCAGAAAATTTACTTTGAGATACCAGTAGTCTGAGGTAACTGGAGTTGAAATGTAAAGAAAAATAGGAAATGTGTCCAAAGTATTCTCTTTGATATAAGAGGGTACTTTTAGATATCAGTGTTTGAGATAACGAAAGTCAGCTGTATAATTAAACCATAGCTTAGCGTTGTTTAGATGAAGATCCAGCTCTTCTTCTGCTTAGCATTGATTAGAAGCTATAGGGTTACTGCCCTGGATATGTTAAAAGGTTTCCTGGACAGCAGCTTCAGAATAAAGTTAAATTTTGATGACTTGTATAATTAAAACTACAGATCAGGGGCCCGTTGTTCAAAACTAACGATGTCGTTAGTTAAGGTTTCGTTAAAAATTCAAACATTAATATTTCAAATATGCCAATATTTTTTGTTTAAAAAATGTGAGAAGCTTTTGCAGTGCAAAAGCTTCTCACAATTTTTCATTGAAAAATATCAGTGTATTTGATTATAAAGTTGTTAAACACTTAACGAGTTGACCTCTTAATGAGGTGTGACAATACAGATTATGACTAGTATAATACAGTATTTCTTTGGTTATAAGACAGGGTTTTTCCTTCCAAAACGATCCCAAAAATCTAGATCCGTCTTATAGACGGATCTAGATATTTGGGATTGTTTTAGAAAGGAAAAACCCATCTCGTAGCTTAATTTCATAAATCAGATTTATATATTTGGGGTACTTTGGGAGAGAAACAAAGTCCTGGGCCCAGTTGTTCGAAGCATCGTTAGCCTAAGAGCTTGTTAAGAGGTCAACTCGTTAAGTGTTTTATGACTTTATAACCAAATACACTGATATTTTTTGTTGAAAAAATGTTGGGAGCTTTTGCAATGCAAAAGCTGCTCACATTTTTTCAACAAAAAAGATCTGTGTATTTGAAATTTCAATATTTGAAATTTTAACGTCACATTAACTAACAACGTCATTAGTTTTGAACAATCGGCCCCTGTTCTTTAGCCAAAGAAATTAGGTACTCTTTGCTATGGTTAAGGTTTTGTCATTACCTGGTGGCATGTATCCTTTTACATAAATTTTGCTGCAGCAGGGTGGAGGGAAGGGTATCTTGTAAGCTATGCTTACTGACAAATCTAGTTTATTCTTCTTTCCAGAGTCATATATATGGGTCAAAGAAGGAGCAGCGTGACAGTAATGATAGTGGGCGGGGAAGTTTGAGCCACTCAGCTGACACTCTTCTCATGAGGCTACACCCTTCTCACCTCAGACGAAGTAAAAATAAGAAGAAAGAGAAGAGACAGTCTGAGAGTGATTCAGGAGTGATCACCGACTCCCACAGTGCTTGCCGTGGACAGGTGGCGTATGAGAACAACCCATCAGACATTGTTGGTTATAGCGAGGATCAATCAAATCTTGGCTTTCAGGAATATTACCAAAGTGATTACCAATCACATTCATGTATGTGTACTGAGGACCAATCAGATACAGCTAAGTATAGTGATAGACAGGTGAAAGTTGATGACAGCTGTCGGGGTGTGGTCAACACAGGGGAGGTAAATCCTTACAGTTGTGTTGACATTGTGGATCAAATAAACTCAGCATCTGAGAAACTTAAACGTAAGATTTCTGCAGGGGCATTATTAAAAGATCAGTTCAGTGAGTCATATTCTGGCGTTCAACAATCAAACAATGGAAGTACGCTTTCCTTACCCCCAGTTCACCACAAAGGGGCAGGTCTTCTGTCTCCGGCGATGGAATTCAGAACAAAAAGTGCTGATAATAAGTTAGACATTGTAGAGAGGAAATTAAGTTGTATGTCGGAGAAAAATGAGTACGAATCAAGTGATGGGTACTCAGAGGACGGTACCCTGGACAGTGTTGATGACATAGAGCATGAAACCAGCAGCTCAGGGAGTTCTGCTCAACAACCAGTGACATCATACATGAAAGTTGTAGATGGAGACACACTTGAACCTCGTAGTGGTGGTACTCAAAGTACCATTCCCTCGTTTAATATTGTACATGACTGCCAATGTAAATCAAAAGGACCACTGTTGACACCTGACGGGTATCTCACGGAAGCAGTTCTGAAGCATACACCAGTCTGTACTTGTGTAAAGGGTGAACAAATGTATAAAAATGAAGGACGGATGATGAATGGGAATGTTACCAATATTGTACAAGACTCAGAGATAACTAAAAAGTCTGGTTTACGGCCCGTCAGTCAAGTCTGCGATCTACCACCTTACTTCTACGGGTCCATGAGCACTGTTCCCGTGGACCCCTCTAACACAACAGAACTGTGATAAAAAATATTGAGCCTTCCCAGTAGTCATGCCGTGTGTGAAACAACATTTTTCAGTGTTGTTTCATTAAGGTGAATGGGTACACTTTCAAGGGAAGCAACTCTTGCATTTTCTCTCTTTTTTTCCTCCCTTCTCATAGGGGTCAACTCTAAAAAGAAAGAATTTGCTCCTCCAGGAGCAGATTCTTTCCTTTAAGAGTAGACCCTTTTTGGCAGGGTTTGTTGCCAAGAGAAGTAAATAGAAAGGCTCAGAAGTTGTCCCCCTTTAAAAGATGGCAGAAAATATGGAGGTGGTCCACCCATTCACCTTAAAACATTGTAAGGACTTGGATGTAGGGTTATCAACACTGAAGCAATGTTGGCTCAGTATTGTGTGGCTACTGGGTCGTCTAACTTATCACCATGACAACCATTGTGGTTACAGATCAGCCAGTTTATGTTCACTTCATTTGATCAGGTTTATTTATTTACCTCAGTCAGATCAAGTTGTTAAATTTATTTATAGTGATCAGGGCATTATAAAGGCATTACGGCACCAATAAATAAATTTTCATATGTTTCCCTTGGTTGCCATGGTAATAAGGTATGATTTTGCTCAAACTTCATCTTTTTGATGTATCATGTCAAAACAGTTCATATACAGTTAATTGAATAGCCATAAGGAAAGGATTTTATGAATTTGCAATGAGGTAAGACTCTCAGATCAGCTTGTGAATCCATGTAGGTTCATCAGTTTAACCATGTGGACTCCTCAGTCTAAACTTGATTATTGGCAATAAAGGTGGTTGGGTTCACTTTCAGCGTAGCATTTCCTGCATTCTTGTCTCCCTTCTTAAGGGAAGGAACCCTTAAAAGCAAAGAATTTGCTCCTCTAAATTCTTTCTTTTAAGAGTAGACCCCAGTTTGGAAGGTCTGTATTGTATTTGTAAAAAAAAAGTTGCTTCCCTTTATAAAATTGTGGGGGAAAACGTTGCTTCCCTTTATAAAATTGCAGGAAAGCAGGGGGTATGTATCCAATCACTTTAATATTTGAAAATCTGATGAATATAATCTGCAGACACTGATGGCTGCATGGAAAAGCTGCAGGATGATCTCAGTTACCTTTTCATTGCACGATTCTAAAACACCTTTTCTTGTGGAAGTTTAAGTAAGCAGAGCTCTAGATAAGAGGGAGTATTTGGTGATAATTAGAAATAATTTTTGTTAATTTTGGATAAAAACATATGTTCCGTTTGTTGTCGAGACGGTTCAGTTGAGGGGTCACAACATATAGTTTCATTGAGAAATAAAGAAAAATATCCCTCAATTATTATCATCAACTACCCCTCTTACCTAGAGCTCTGGTAAGAAATCAGACCCATGTATGCATATTTATCATGAGGCAAAACTGTCTTTTATCTGGCATTTGATGCAGATAGTTGATATCATTTTTAGGGATTTTTTTCCTTTAAAGATCAGGGCCCGGTTGCTCAAAACTAACGGCATCATTAGTTAACGAGACGTTAAAATTTCAAACTTTAATATCTCAATACCCTAATATTTTTTGTTGAAAAAATGCGAAAAGCTTTTGCATTGCAAACCCTTCTCACATTTTTTAGCAAAAAATATCAGTGTATTTGGTTAAAAAGTCATAAAACACTTAACGAGTTGACCTCTTAACAAGCTCGTTAAGCTAACGATACTTTTAACAACTGGGCCCTGATGCTAAGGTAAATGGAAAATCATGACAAATATAAACATTATAGCACATTTGAGCCGCGACATGACAAAACCAACAATGTGGTTGTGCGCCCAGCGCAGACTCAGATCAGCCTGGGCATCCGCCCAGTCTGATCAGAATCTTCGCTGTCCGCATGGCGGTAGCTTAGACCCTTAGCTACGCTTCGAATACTTAACGAAGAGTCTAGTCAAACTGGGCGGATTCCCAGGCTGATCTGAGTTTGCACTGGGCACACAACCACATTGTTGGTTTTCTCGTGTCACGGCTCATTTCTTTTGTTACATTATCAATCAACTTCTTGTTTTGCATTTTGTCTCTCAGCTTCAAATATATTGGCTCATACAAAAGACAATACTAATACCATTTAAGACATTGTCATGATTGCTGCAGGAATATTTGATGATAATTGGAGAGATTTTATGTCAAATCTCCTTGAAAACATCTATTGGCCTTGTTTAGGTGAATAGATACACTTTCAAGGGCAACAACTCTTCCAGTTTCATTTTTGCCTCCCTTCTCAATGGGGAACAACTGGTAAAGGAAAGAAGTTGCTCCCCTTTTAAGACAGATCAAGAGTTTGTGAATTGTTTTTGAGGAGGAAGACCTGGGTTCGAGGTTATAAAACTGAGTATAATCTCAAACTCAAAATAAACACACTGATTGGCTGCCTCCGAGCATGTGCTCGGAAGCAGCCAATCAGTGTGCTTTACTTTGAGTTTGAGATTATTCTCAATTTTTATATCTTCGAACCCTGGTCTTATAACCAAATAGATACAATATTATTTATGGCAAAAATAGTTCAGATGAAGAGTTACAGAGATTCAGAAAATTATCTGAGAATAATCCTCACATATTCCATTAGTTGTGGCACTGTGTTTGAGTGCATGGGTGGGGTATGGAGAGTTTTGATTCAGATGAAAAAACAGGAGGGATCTGACTATCATTTATATATATATATATATATATATATATATATATATATATATATATATATATATATATATATATATATATATATATTGGGAATTACGCATAATTTATATTTTGTAATTCAGATATTTTACGTTGAATCATTTCTCAATATTTTTTGGGCATTATTTTTTCGTTTTATTACACATGTTCTATTTACCCAAGATCTAGTTATGTTTGTTTGACATATTCAGCAGTTAAGCAGGTCATCAGATGACAATGTCAATATTATGTCGGCATATTATTAGCTTAGGAATTTGTCTTTTTATTGCTTTAGAGTCTTTGAGATGCATCTTTTGTTCATTCATATAAATAAGACTGATCAGGCAGTTCTTTAAATCTACGCAAAATTCTACAAAGATTGATATAGGAAAACCAACATTATTATATGAATAATAAATTTGGCCATCTCAGCCACTTCATTGAATCTACGCAAATATCTGCAAGGATTTATTCTATAGATAATCAGCAATTATTATATGAATAATAATAATAATACCGGTGAAATGTCCAAATTGGTTGCATAGCAGAATTTCGTCTCACTGGGCATAAATACATTAACATTATGGTTGCGCTGAGTTATAGGGGGAAAAATCTAGTTTAAACCAAAATGTTTTTTTTTCTCGAGAGCCCTTCTTGCTTCCATGCTTTGCTTAGAATAACCAGAGCTCTAAATAAGAGGGGTATTTGATGATAATTGAGGGATAATTTTCTATATTTCTCATTGAAACCATTTGTTGTGACCCCTCATCTGAACCGTCTCGTCGAGACGGTTCAGATGAGGGGTCACAACATATTTTTTATCCAAAATTAACTAAAATTATTCCTCATTATCACCAAATACTCCCTCTTATCTAGGGCTCTGAATAACGGTAAGTGAGTGCTTTCCCTTCTGTCGTATGTCGAAACAGTGTCATACTAACATGAATGCAACATCATCATAGTTTGGGATAAGTTGATTAGCTGGCAAAAATTCTGGGATAAATTTTATAAAATCTCAACAAAAACATATGTTGTGACCCCTCATTAGAACCATCTCACTGAGATGGTTCTAACAAGGGATCACAACATATGTTTTTATAGGGAAAGAAACAAAATAAGCTAGAGTTTCCATCAGATAATCCATTGATTTCCTGCTCTGCTGATATAAAATCCATGTTGATACGATATTGTTTCAACAGTTTGCCCATAATGGGTTAAGAATGCATGAAGTGCTAAATGTTTTTGTTGCAATTTTTGTAAATAAATCTAATCACAGAAATGGCTGTAAATATTATTGTGCGATAATATATTTTGTTATGATAAAGACAAAGAGATAAATAAACAAGTTTGTCTTTCCCTGTAATTATGTTTTGTTTAAAAATTTTGTTTATAACCACAATTTGTTCAATAAATATGGGATAGAACTTAAAAAACCCTGTTTTTTTTTTTTTTTTTTTTTTAATATCTCAGCCATTCCAGAACTAATTTCTGTATTGTTGCTTCTGTCTATGAATTTGGGCAGATCTTTTTTTGCTGTCATACAATTTTTCATGAAATTTTTTACCAAATGGCAAAACAGTGCAGGACTTGATATGGCTGCTCCTTTAGGTAAAGGTAAAGGTTTCCCATAGCCTAATAGCCCTAGGGGCAGTGGGGGTTAGAGACCCACTGTATCTTGGGCACAGCTGATGAAAGGCGGAGCCCATCCCTCTCCTTTCGCTGCCTTATCCTTCCCTGATTCGAAAAAGGTACCAGAGCTCCAGATAAGAGGGGGTATTGAGGATAATTCAAAGATAATTTTTCTTATTTCTCAATGAAAACATATGTTGTGACCCCTCATTAGAACCGTCTCGACGAGACGGTTCTAATGATGGGTCACAAAATATGTTTTTGTGGAGATTTATGGATAATTATCCTAAAATTATCTCTGTTACCCCTTCTTATCTGGACCACTGAGGTACCCATTTACTGCTGGGTTGACAGAGAGAGTTTTCCAGTCATCGTATGGCGACAGTGAGCCGCGAACTCACGACCTTACGGTGACTTTCTGCACAATAGCCGAGCCACTCTAACCACTCGACTACCGCACCTCCTTGAGGAGGTAAGCAGTAATTAGACATTTGGAAACATAGGTCTGTGTATTATAAACATTGTAAAAGTACACGTTTCTGTTTGTTTGTTGTAATGTCAATGAAATTGTGTTACAATGTTGAGTTTGTAGAGACTTGGGAATCAAAATCTTTTGTATGTGTTACTCTACGCAGGGATGCCTTGTCATCCGTTAGTAACTGGTAACTCTGGAAATCATGCTATACACTCTGATTATTATCCTTATATTTTGTGGCAATTTTTAACTTCGTGAGTGCAAAGAACTTAATGAGAACAGCAAATTTCAAAAGTCCACACAAATATATCCTTTCTTTTATCATGGAAATAAGCATTTAGGATTGCACCACACTAGTTTGTTTGATGATAGATAAGGCAAATGGATATTCTTTTAGGGAAGTAACTCTGCCATTTTCTTTATTGCCTCCCTTGACAGTGTGGGTCAACTGTTAACTCTTTCAGTACCAAAAAGCAGACGACAAAATTTATGTCCTGCAAAAATGAAAAAAATACCTTGTCCAAGACTTTTTATATTGAGAATTCAAAGACTAGAGGGCAAACAGTGTAGATCTAGATGAGGCGGCTCATTATGAGCCGCCTCATCATGAGCTACGCTGTTTGCAAAGTTTGCTAATTGCGTCACTGGGGCTTAAAGAGTTAAAGGAAAGAATTTCCTCCATAGGAGCAAGTTTTCTCTTTTATGGGTAGACCCCTGTTGGAAGGCTTTCATTGCTGGGAGAATCAAACAGAAGGACCTAAAAGTTGTTTCCTTTTTTAAGAAATGGCAGAAAAACATTGAGATATACCCATACATTTTAATATCTCAAACACTGATATCTCACAGTACCTTATAATCAAGGAATATAGTTTGGACATACTTCCTGTCTTAATTTATATTTCAACTACTGTTATCACAAACTACTAATATCTCAAAGTTAATTTTCTGGGAGCAGAAAATTTACTTTGAGATATCAGTAGTTTGAGATGAATTAGAGATGAACTTTGACTTCATGATATCGAGACTTAACAGTAATTATAAAATTCCCAATATTTTAAGTAATTACTGTTTGTTGCTTCAGAAAGCATGGCATTAACAGAGTGCAATGATGTTGTTTGTTTATACTGTTAATCATTCCATTGGTAATTTATAAGTTGTTTTGTTGGTATTTCATCATTTGGGTGAATTGGCTTTCCATAACAACAAAAAAATGCCATCATTTAAGCCCAAGCATTTTGAATTTTCAACTCTTCGATAGAATGGGGTGAGGCTGTGCAGTTGCATGTGTAAGCACTTTAAGTCCAAAAATGAAAATAGTTGAATTTGCAAATACTATAGATCCTGATCCCACCTCTCTGCAAGTATTAATTTCCATGGGATTTCAGTTTTCTTTTAGTGTTTGACTGCATTTTGGTAGCATTGGGAAACATTTTGGTAGCATTGGGAAATTTTATACATGCTTTTATACTCGGATCTACTTGTGTTGCTAGAATTTTTTGCAAACTTGCTTCAGATATGCCAGCCAGTTCCATTCTTATCAGTAAAGTTGTTTGTCTCACTTCAGCCATCTGGCCACATTTTTGCAGACTGCAGGTGACTACACAATACTTTGCGCTAATTTGATGAGTTAAATAATGAAGGCATAATAAGCATTTGCACCCAAATGATGAAACACCATTTTGTCAGCATTATACAATCAAATTTTTTCATGGTTGTGATTCACATTGTCATGTTAAAGAGGACATTCGAGTCGCAACACAACAAAACCAACAAAGTAATTTGCACCCAGTGGTAAAGTGCAACCAGCATCTGCCCAGTCTGATCAAAGTCCTTGCTGTTGGCATGGAGGTAGCTTAGACCTTTAGCTACCATTTGAGCACACAGCAAAGACTCTGATCAGACTGGGCGAATGCCCAGGCTGATCTGAGTGTTTGCTAGGTGCACAGGCCACTTTGTTGGTTTTGTCAAGTTGTGGCCCATGTATCTTCTGTGATCTGGTGATATTTGTGTCAATGATGTGCCATATGTTCTGCCATTCTCAAGTTTAGGTTTAGGCTCGCATGCACACACGCATGCATACTCACACATAAGAATGAGGGGCCACAACATACATTTTATGGAAAATAAAAATTATTGTACAAATATCATCAGAATTCTACCTCACCGAGGCTCTGACATATTTACTTATCTGTGGTGTATATGTAGTGCTAATTTGGAATCATTGTTAAATTTTGTTATACAGAAATGAATTTTTTGGGCTGTCTTCAATGGTATAGTTTAAAACCTGGACTGGAATGGATGAGATGAGATACATTCCATTGGCTACTTTGAATACATTTCCAGGAAAGAATTTGTTTCTTTGGAGGGAGCAACTTCTTTCCTGTAAGAGTGCCAACTCAAATTCATGGAAAGAATCTGTTCAAGTCCATTCCCTGTTTTAAAGTATGCCATTTTCATCACCTGAGAATTGCATGATGTCAGATATTTATGGCTATTCAATATTCTGTTGTAAAAGATAAGATTTCTTGTGTTTCTGTTTATACATGTATATTGATTAATCTTTCTAAAGGTGAATGAAGATGCTTTCAGGGGGAGCAACTCTGCCAATCTCATTTTTGCCACCCTTCATAGCTGGAGTCCAAAAAAAGAGAGAAAATAATAGAGCAAGTACTTCCTTGAAGAATACTGTATTAATCCTAATAATTGCCCCTGCTCTATTAAAAGGCCCCTGCCTCTTTTCCAAAAATAATGTTATATTAACTTGCACGAATTCCTGTTTTGCTTCTCTGGATAAGGTAGCTCTTTGAAATGGGGTCCACTCTTAAAAGAAAGAATTTGAAGAGCAAATTCTTCCCTTTAAGAGTCGACCCCTACTGAGAAGGGAGGAAAGAGGAAAGAAAAATAGAGTTGCTTCCTCTGA
Source organism: Ctena decussata (assembly GCA_963989385.1). Lineage (NCBI taxonomy): Eukaryota > Metazoa > Mollusca > Bivalvia > Lucinida > Lucinidae > Ctena > Ctena decussata. Next base: position 25,550,523 of record OZ022501.1, on the reverse strand, counting down.
AAGTATACTCATCACCTGTATACTAATTATTAGAGGTATTTCGGCAGTGGCTGATTTACTACACATTAGGCTCTAAATAATGCCCCCCCCCCCCCCCTGCAAAATGCAACACCCTAGGGCATTCAGTAGGATTAATATGGTACACCCCATTTTGGAAGGGCTAGCTAACTATGTCATCCAGGAAAGCGAAGTTGTTTCCCTTTGCAAAATTGGCATAAAAAGATGGAAGTGTAGCTGTACACCTTAAGAAAAAATAGTCTGATTGGAGTCTTCACTGTCTGCGTGGAGGTAGCTTAGACCCTCAGCTACCCTTTTAGCATACAGGGCAGGCTCTGATCAGACTGGGTAAATGCCCTGGCTAGTCAGAGTCTTAGCGTGGTGCACAAGCCACTTCACTCGTTTTAATTGTCGCCGCTCAAAGACAGGACTTCTCTGCCGGGGGTTCTGGTTCCCAGCACATAGCTAGCTTACCTGTACAGGTAAAGGTGTGAAAATTTATTCAACCCATCAGTGAATCAGAAGTACCAAACATGATAATTCCATTGGCTGACTGGAGGTGTTGACACTATGTGATAAAGAGAAAGAATGACACTACAGTCGAACTTCACTGGCTCGAACTCGGAAGGCTCGAACGGCATGCTTCGCTCGAACTGACTTTCCAGTTCCAGCAAAACTCATATTCATTTTAACTTAACGTGCGACCTTTGGCTCGAACTACGATGGCTCGAACGCTCGAACCCCAAACCCGGTCCCTAGGGTACATTTTCTATGTAAAAACCCACTGATGGCTGGCACTAATTACCTTGTAAATAATTTCCATTTCAATAACTGTCACTCAGACGTTTGATCATTGTCATAAGACGCTTTGATATTGACGAAGCGTTTGCCGAAAGCACAGGTATACTTGATTGGCATGAGCTCAAATAGAGCTGCCCTTCGATCAACTGGTCAATCGCTTAATGCCGAGTGGTTGTCAATTTAAGCTGATTGTATAGCTTGGTCTTATCTATTTAAACGCGTATTATCATAATGAGGCGGCATATTAAAATTAAAGGTGGTAAAATATTTTTCTTCAATTAAATTTTCACACCGAAATTGAGTAAAACGTGCCAAAATTTACGTCTTTGCCTTTAAATACGTAACAAAATTAAGGCCCATCATTCACTCCTGCAGCCATGTCAGACAGTATGTCAGCTTCCGAGCAATCTGGTGAAGGACACTGCAACGTGGGGAATACCCAGATCGGAGATTCCTGCTGGCACCGAGTGGCTTAAATTATGACCGATCAATAAACAGGAAGTCACCCTTGCTTCGACAGAAAAGCATAATATATACGGGTGGACCTTGTGAGTTGGTCTTCAATGGCTCGAACTACCGATCGCTCGAACTTTTTTGGGTGGTCCCGGTGAGTTCGAGCCATCGAAGTTTGACTGTATTTCAGTTCAGTTCAATTCAATTCTTTTATCCACGTTACCCAAGTGGCTCAACGGTACGTAACCATAGTTGCCCACACTTGGCGCCGAGTGTCCATCCAAAAATGAATGACACTATGGAAGATAATCCTCCTTATATAGTGCCTATCCTGTCTTCAGGCATTGTTTTATTTTTCAGAATAAGGTGTATATATACACCTGTATGTTCGTTCCATATTTTTTTAAAGGGAGACAACTATTTTGACTTCCTGTTTGCTTTCCAGAACCCATCATTAAAAGGGTCTAGTCTTAAAGGAAAGCATTTGTTTCTCGAGAAGGGAATTGTTCTGTTTATGAGTTGACCCAGTTGAGAAGCAAATTGTTGACCCCAGTTGAGAAGGGAGGCAAAAATGAAAATGACAGATACTTGCCCCTTGAAATGTACCCATTTGCTTTAATATTTTCAGAGCTTCAGATGAGGGGCTGAGTATATTATGAGCCTTCAGGATAATTTTTCTTGTTTATTAATAAAAATAAATATAAAATCTTGTTAGGGTTGCATTTTCTGTGAGTCATTGAAACATTATGTGGGACTATAATTGGGCATTAAATAATCGTGGTTCCAAATTTCTTTGGCTATAAGACAGGTGTTTGTTTTCCCTGCTAAAACAATCCAAAAAAATCTAGATCTGTCTTATAAGACAGATCTAGATTGTTTGGATTGTTTTGGAAGGGAAAAACCAATCTGGTAGCAGAATTTCATAAGACTGATTTAGTTATTTGGGGTCATTGTAGAGATGATAAAAACACAGTTTTATAGCCAAATAAATAAGCCCAGCAGGCACATGACATCAGTGCAAAGTCATTTTGACGTTATGTGCCCGCTGGGAGGTAATCCACATTCAGATGGGGCATTTCTAGACTGATTTCTCTTATTTTCTAGTCTTTGTGAGGATCTAAAACTTGTCTTGAATATTTATGTTTTGAAAGCACAGCTCAATGTAATTTTTATTTGTTGATCATGTACCTATAGAACATTAATTGTCATGTTTAATAAAGTAAAAATGTGACTAAATAAAACAAACAGTTGTATATTCCAGTGTTAAAAGTTTTTTGTTGTTTCCATTCAGTAAAAGTGTTACTTCATTCAGTCTCAGTTCTAGTTTCCAAAGGAATATTTTATGATAATCTCAAATTCCAATGCACTTGAGAATATAATGCAATGTCTGATTGGATAATGTCAAAAATTTGTCCCAGTTAGTATGTCCTGTGATATTATACATGTATATACTGTCTAAAAAAAACTGATGTCATTGGGGTAGGAGAACATATATGAGCCGCGACACGAGAAAACCAACAAAGTGGTTTTGCGCCCAACGCAGACTCAGATCAGCCTGGGCATCCACCCAGTCCAGCCAGACTCTTCGATAAGCGCTTAAAGGGTAGCTAAGGGTCTAAGCTACCCTCATGCAGACAGTGGAGACTCTGATCAGACTGGGCGGATGTCCAGGCTGATCTGAGTCTGCGCTGGGCGCTCAACCACATTGTTGGTTTTGTCGTGTCATGGCTCATATTGCTACTCATTGACTGACGTCTGGTTTTACTTGCTGAAAGCACTTCCTTTGGGTTTTAATTTTTGTGTGGATTCAAATCGAAGTTATTGTTATGGAACATATATAAACATAAAGCAAAATAAATTTGATATTGAAATATAAATTTAATCCTATAACACTCAGAACGGCCAAAACTGCTTTGAGGGCAATAGAGTTAAAAAAATAATCAAGATAAAGCTGTTTAAACGAATTAGGGCCAAAACGTCTACTCCCAAAACGTCTACTCCCATAACGTCTACTCCCAAAACGTCTACTCCCATTTGGTCTACTGTGCCAAAACGTCTACTCCCATTTGGTCTACTGAGCCAAAATGTCTGGCCTGGTTTGGTCTACCCTGTAGTTTGATAATGATTATTCCAGGCTATATTTATGGTACAGAAACATATGTTGACATTAAAAAAACAGAAATATTTCCAGCTACAACCTCAGAGATGAATTGCTAACTCACTAGTGTATTACTAACTCATCGTCTAGTGTTCTTAGTTATATTGTCTTCAGATTGGAAACAAAATTTGTTTGACCTCACATTTCAATGTTTTATGAATTCATAATACATTTTCCATTGCAAAGAAAAGCTACATGTACATAGTAGGTTAACAAAAGCTGCCTTGGCTGGATGCACCCATATTTATATTCTAAGTCCAAAAGCCCACCCTTTATATCCTATACACCTCTTTATAAAAAAGTGACCCCAATGGCAATTATCTGAAATACTAGTATGAAAATTCTTAGTAACTTTATGTGTGGACAAACGGGAATAGACATTTTGGCACAGTAGACCAAATGGGAGTAGACGTTTTGGCACAGTAGACCAAATGGGAGTAGACGTTTTGAGAGTAGACGTTTTGGGAGTAGACGTTTTGAAATTAGACGTTATGGCACTACCCCGTTTAAACATGATCAAATCCATCTTTGAGTAAGCTATTAAAAGGTGTGCCTTGACAGCCAACTTAGAAAGAATAATCCTGGGGCTGTATTTATAAAATGACTTAAGTGGTCGCTATGCTGTTGCTAGGGCTGAATTTCTATGAAGGAGATTCCCTACAACTACGAAATTTGCTCTGGAGGAATAAATTTCGTAGTTGTAGGGAATCTCCTTCATAAAAATATAGCCTTAGCAACAGCATAGCAACCACTTAAGTCATTTTATAAATACGGCCTCCGGCCTTTGAGATGAGATGCCACCAAAAGCTACTGAATGGCTCATAAAATAACATGAATAATGAGAATGTTTGAAAAACAATCCAAGCAGTCATTAGAGAAAACAACATTTCTTGATCATGGTCAAGAAAACTGAACCCAAACTATGGAAGTTTGTTTCCATTTGAAATGGAATGGAACATCCACGGTTTGGGTTCATCTTCAGATCTTCTGGCTCAACAAAAGCAATTCAATAGGGTGTAATAATGTAAAAGAAGAGGTACACTAACAAGAAGATGGGAACTAATAGTCAACTCTCCATATGAGCTGCGACAAGAGAAAACCAACAAAGTGGCATGTATGCCCAGGGAAAACTCAGATCAGCCTGGGCATGTGCCTAGTCCGACCACACTCTTCGCTAAACACTTAAGGGTAGCTGAGGGTCTAAGCTACCGCCATGCGGACAGTGAAGACTGATCAGACTAGGCGGATGCCCAGGCTGATCTGAGTCATCACTGGTGGCACATGCCACTTTGTTGGTTTTGTCATGTGGCTCATATCTTGAAGTCAATCTCAAACTACTGATATCTCAAAGTAAATTTTCTGAGACCAGAAAATTTACTTTGAGATTTCTGTAGTTTGGGTTACCTGGAGTTGAAATGCAAAGAAAAACAGGAAATATGTCCAAATTATATTTTTTTTGTAAGAGAATACTTTGTTATATCAGTGTTTGAGATATCTAGAGTTGACTTTATCTTAAATGGACACGGATTGACATTACAGGGATCTCCCAAAACCATTAAGGCATGTCGCTTGCAACATGCCTTCCTCTTCAAATTACCTTTGCAACATGCCTTAATTGCCAATGAAAATTTATTAAAGTGCAATTATTTTCAATTTTTACCAGTTAAGTTGTTTTAAATGCATTAAGGTATTTAGATACACAATAACTCTGTATTGACTTGTTAAAACACATAACAGAGTTATTTTTCATGGTGAAATCAATCAACTATGGAATATATACACACTTACAATGTCTACCATAAAGATCCGAAGTTTTCGGTCAGATACGTCTGTACAAACAGTGGAAACCGTGATCAGACTGTTCCTTAGGAACCAGAATGATCAAGGTCTTTACAATTTCAATTCCATCTGCACATTTTTGAGGCATTACTCTATGGTAGACCCAGAACAACAGGAAAATAAATTAACAGGGCAAGGACCGGCTGTGCTTGCAGCAGGTGCAGTATTTGGGCAGTCTTTTTGGGGATATTTTTGAACTTAAATATTGTTTTTCTAGGAAACAAAACGGTGAAATATTTTTTTTTGTTTTATTCTGTATCATACAATATAAGTTTTACTAAAACAATATGCATAAGCATGCCCCATCGATTGAATATATTTTTCATGACGTTTTTTATGAAATTCAATTTTCTTGCAGTTTTTTAAAAAATGTAAAAATATACTTATTATCAAGATAATTGCATTTGTTCTTACCAGTTTGTTTCAAATAGCCTATATTAAAGATCATATGATTTGCAGAAATGAAATTGCATCCATGTGCTAGAGACATGATTTTTTTGGAAAACATGTAAAAAAAAAAGTATGTATAAATACAAAAGTTTGTTTTTTAGGAAAACAAAACGGTGAAAAATTTTCTTTTCTTATCCAAATGTTTGATAGCCCTTTGGGTTATTCAGCTGGTATAATGAAATGAATACCCCACCAATATTTTTATTCACTATTCGTCTACCTTAAGGATCATCAATAAAGTATTCATTATGTAAATTTAGGCTCATTTTGACAAAACATTGCTATATTAGGATTTCAAAAATTGATCAGCAAGTCAAAATCTCATTTTTGTGCTAAAAGCGACATGCCTTCTAAAATTTCTGGGGAGAACACAGTGCATTACCAGTGACGGTCAGCACCAGCTACCACTGGAAACAGGCCCATGTGGAGAGAGATTCTTATAATCATCTGTGAAACATGCCTCCAATGATCTTGGTAATTAAGTTATGGGATAGACCAGACCAATATTATCAGTGAGTATTCTTAAGTTACCATTGGAAGACATACTGGGCGGAGCTGGTAGATGCTTGCCACTCAATGGCAAAACAGAGCAGTCCACATGCATAATTGTGAGATTAAAACTGCCCAGTAAATGATATGGGTCATCACAAATGATGAGATAGTTCATTCAGGCACATAACATCTAAACAACGTTGGAAGAACGTTAATCCAACATTATGACCCTTTATTGACATCTATACAATGTTGCATCGACGTCACAATGTTGTTTAGATGATGTATGTATGCTGGGTTGAAAGAAGAAAAAAGAAGATTGTTGTTCGATACCCGATCATTTCATGCATGCCTTTTATAAAGGTGATCGAGCTTTGTTATACGCAAATGAACATAAAATCATTACCCCATTATACCTTTTTAGAGAATGTATTTGTCGAAGGTAAGGCCAGAAACAAGCACTGCCCAGTCAAGGAAAGGAAATCGAGGAATAATCAGTCTGCTCAGGGTCTACGAGGTTTGCCATTCCATCAGCTCTATGATGCTCTTGGTATCGGATTAAAAACATTTTCCTAAAATCAACGGCTCTTACTGTATTTGCCCTAATCAGCGCACATGCTCTTATAAGCATACACCTGGGGTGTTTTTGAGGAGCACATAGTTTCTGGGTATTTTCTACCTTTTAATGATACTTTTAGCTTTAATGTAATATATATTCATCTGTTTGGAGACAACTTTATTCTCACCTAGTATTTGACCTGTAATATGCAAACAATTTTAAGGTATAAAATTTAATGAAATTTCTAAGTGTACGTACTGTGTGCTTATAACAGCAAATCTGGTAATTTAAACAATACATGTATTTCATTTCTATTTCTGCAGCTTAATAAACATGAATTTGTTGCTTCATGATTGCCATCTGTGAGATCAGATGAATTTTAGGGAGATTTGATTAGAGATTTGATAAAACTGTGACAAAAACTTTTTTATATTTTTAAGATTTTTTTTTTTTTTTTTTTCAGATTAAGTGACTTTTGAAAGCCTTGTATCTAAGTGTTGAAATTGACTCCTGAGTGAGATTTTACCACACTTTGTTGGACTTGGAGTGTCTGTTACACTAATTGTGTATGTGTATATCGATCCCCATGTTTTTTCTGCCAGTTTTTACGAAAAAGGGAACAACCTCCATGACTTCCTGTTTACTACCCTGCATGACAAAGTTCCTTCCAAACTGGGCTGTATTTTTAAAAGACAGAATTTACTCCTGTTGTAACAATTCTTCCTTAATGAGTGGACCCCCATAGACACAATATAAAAGAGAGACAAACATGCAAATAGCAGAGTTAGTTCCCTTGAAAGTGAAGCCATTCACCATAAGTGTAATTACCACAAAGTTTTTCTAACACTTAAAGTGCTAAAAAACGAAAATACAACGTAGTTGAATTTCAAACAGTGCAGATCCAGATTAGGTGGCTCATAATTAGCTGCCTCATCTGGGTCTACACTGTTTGCCCTTCAGCTCAAATTTTCAATGGACAAAACATGTTTTTGAAATTTTGCACATCTGCATTTTTTGGCGCTTTATAATTAAGGGTGGATTCAAACTTCTGCCAGACAAACTTTGACTATATTCTTTGTTGCGGGTCATCTGATAAAAAAATCTATAATGCAAAAATCTAGGACAGGACATAAAGCCTTCTGTCATGCATATCTTCAATTATTGGAGCACCTTAATCAATTACTCTATTATAACATTTCATATAATTAAGTAGAGATAGGTCTGAAATAAAAACACATCCAGGTGGAATATGGCAAACAGTGGAGACCCTGATCAGACTGCTTCGAGAAGCAGTCTGTTCTGGGTCTACACAGTTTGCTCTAGTACTTTGGCATATATTGTCTCAGTTTTGCTAGGTGTTTCTGCATTTCAGGTGCTATTTGATTAGTTTGTAGAAAACCAAATCAATTTTTAGCTCTTTGCATGAATAATAACATGGATACATTGTGAACAGCGGACCTCAATACATTGTGAACAGCGGACCTCAGATGAGCACAGCCTCAAAATAGACCTTTTTTCACGTCATTGAAATTTGTGGGATTTTCTATTGGCAACAGCTACTCTGGATATTTTACATAAATGGAGGACAAAGAGTTTGTCATGAGAAGAATTCTTTGAGGAGGTAAAAACTTGCTGTGCATTTTATTATTATTATTTTTTGTATTTATTTATATTATTTTTCAAAGCAGATTGGTGACAATAAAAACCTTGGGTATTTGGAGACCTTTAATCTAATCTATACAGGGTAAATAAGTATACTAAAGTTGTTTACTTTTGTAAATACCCAGTACGCACATGACGTTGAAATAACATTGTACTGACGTGAATGAGACGTCATGATGTGTAACATTGCAGTGACATCAGTACAACGTCATTTCAAGGTTGTGCCTGCTGGGTATAATTCTGTAAGAAATGTACCACTTTTCTGGAGATTGAGTCATGCTCCTCCCCCTCCCCAATTACAGAGTGACACTAGGGTTGACATGAGATTTACCAAGTAACTGAGCTAGTAGAACTATAGGTCAAGGAATAAAGGGATGGTAAAGATACAGAGCTAGTTATAAGAGTTTTACTATTTATTACCAAACATAAAATTTTAATATAAAAAATTTTATATGTATATTTTTTTTAATATCAAAACTTGTATTTTTGATGTCAAGTTTCAAAATTTTCTTTTTATTTATATATAATATACGAAAAACCAAATTTTGGTTTCAAAAATTCTTTTTTTCTTTTTATCAAAATAGGCAATCATGATGATGGTATTGAAGCTATAGGATCATTAAGAGATGTGGAACAGAAGAGTTGATATAGGTGGTATCACACCTGTGACCCTCAGGAGGAAAATGAGGGGGAAGGGGGAGGGGGGGGGTGAAACAAAAACAATAACAATTTTTGGTTTGTGTCGTTCAATGACAAGAAAAAAATAAAATTAAAAAAAAAACGAAATAATGTTGTTTTTTTTCTATTGTTTTTTAATTTATTTTCTATTTAATTTTTATTTTATTTTATTTTTTCTTTATTTTTTTTTTTTATTGTTATATTTGCTCATTTTCCCCACCTGTGGGAGTTGATAGTGACAAAGTGTTAAAAAAAACTCAAGTTTTCTAAAAAGAAAATAATATTTCAGGAGATGCAACTCTAGTAAAATTTCATTTTTTGGATTCCTTCAAATTGGGTTCAACTCTTAAGGAAAGAATTTGCTCCACTAGGAGCAAATTCTATCCTTTAAGATTGACCCCTGTTTGAAAAGATTTCATCATCCAGAGAAGCAAACAGGAAGTCACAAAAGTTATTTGCCTTTGTAAAATATGGCAGAAAAACATGGTGATGTAACCATATATCTTAATCCATTTGTTGTGAATGAAAAAAAATCAATGTTTTTGTGATTATGAACTGCCCTATATTTGAGCCACACAACCACTATCTGGTTTCCTGGACTCATTAAAAACTTAGGAGAATGGGGAAACCTTTAATTAGCAATAGTTATTCATAGAAACTGGAAAACCCAATTTCTTGGAAGGAATACCCATTCAAAATGCCAAAAAGCTGTCCTTATTTTTGCTTCCAAGAAATTTGTTCAAGCATAAATTGTTTTTATTTTATTGTAAAAGGTTGTGGGTAAGAAAAGGAAGTCACTTTTAAATGCCTTGGATAGCTAGATTTTAAAGGTAAAACTTCTACATGTTATTTAAATATTTTATATGTTATAATATAAGTGTTATGAGTTGAACATGTGTGTCTACAGTACTGTATTCAACCTAATTAGCACACTGTGTGCTTAGCTTTTTTTATCAGAAAGGCAGCAAAAACATGCTTTCCTCCTGATGCATTTCAAAGAATGATAAGAAATGCTTATGAAAGCAAGCAGAATTTGCTATGGTAAACAGGTAAAAGCATCAGCTACAGTCACAGAAGTATGGCAAGCCATTTTACTAACTATTATGCATAGTAGATATCTTTATATAGTATATTAGATATCTAATATTACATATGAGACATCTAATATAACATATATCTAATATTACATATAAGATATCTTATATCCTATATAAGATATCTGATATAGGATATAAGATATCTTATATAGGATAAAAGATATCTTATATAGGATATGAGATATCTTATTTAATTTTTCATATAAGATATTTTATATGTTATATTAGATATCTTATATGTTATATTAGATATCTTAATTGACATATTAGATATCTGATATACTATATAAGATATCTGATGATATCTTATATGTAAATATTAAATAAGCTATCTCAAATCCTATATAAGATATCTTATATCTGATATAAGATATCTGATTTACTAAATAAGATATGTTGTATAAGATACTTTATATGCTAAATCAGATATCTTATATATTATGTTGTGTCTTATGGAAAGTCAAATAAGATATCTAATATACCTATATTAGATATCTTATATAGTATATAAGATATTTTATATGGCATATAAGATATATTCTAAGGATATAAGATATCTTACATGGGATCTGAGATATCTTTTTAATTTTACATATAAGATATCTAATATATCAGATATCTTATATACTGTAGTAGATATCCAATATGCCAATGAAGATATCTAATATAACATATAAGATATCTAATATAACATATAAGATATATTATATGAAAAATTAAATAAGATATCTCATGTCCTATATATCTTATATGTTATATGAGAAATCTTATATTTTATATTAGATATCTAATATACTATAAAAGATATCTTATTTATTATATAAGATATCTTATATGATATAAGATATCTTATATAATAGATAAGATATCTTATATAATATATTAGATATCTGATATTATTAATGAGATATCTACATTCCATAATATATGTAGATATCTCATGCATATACATTCCACAATAGCCGGGCCGCACAGCGCCGTCAGTGGGGCACCTGACTCATAAGTCAGAGGTCCTGGATTCGATACCCGGTCTGGCCACATACTTTCGTTTCTACTTCCGCTGATTCAAGAAGGGCAGTTGTCAGTTACTGGCGAAAGTATGTGCACTTAGTACTGGTTAACTGCTTAGGAGGTCTAAGCCTGCCCAGGAATAGTGTGGTTAGATTAACTGACCGTCCCGACATGACCATAGCTGTTTACCGTGGACGTAAAACAACAAATCAATCAATACATTCCATGATAAGTAGTAAAATGGCTTGCCAATCAGAAGGATGAATTAAGTAGCTCTCCAAATGCAATTCAAACTGTTTTATGGTCTATTTAGGCCCAGAAAAAATATATGTGCTTAGGGTAACTGGTTCGAAAATTTTAGGTAGGGTAGGAACGACATATTTTTACTTTATATCATTTTTTTAGGCAAAAAACATACAGAATTAAATGTAAAACAATTATAAATTATAGAATCCCAGAGAACCTGACAGAAATTTCTAGGTTTCACTAGTGAATTTATTTAGGGTTGGGTTACCCTAAGTACAATTTTTTTTATTGGTTTCAGCTTTATTAAACAACCAAACAAAGCAATAATCGAGCAAAACTATGTATGCTTGTAGTTACAGCTCTCAGAAATGCCCATGGTTTGCCCTTATTAAGGCATGGGCGGTAATAAGGTCGAATATTGGATATCTTTCAATGAATGTTCCCTCTCTAATAAACACTCCCTTTCCTTTTCTGGGAGCAAAAAAGTGGCCAAGTGCCACCCTATATTTTTTATATTTTTACTAAAGTTTCCAATCAAAGCTATGAGAAAATTTTTCGGGCTTAATTCTAAACTATAGTGGCCATAAATAATGAGAAGATGGAAAATAAGGCTAGTCATTTAATTTGGTGCTTGAAAGCACTCCTTATATTATACAATATAAATTCAGAGACAAACAGTATACTTATTCCAGCGGCACATCCATTGTATTGTCTTAAATAGGAAGAGCCCCCCCCCCCTCCCCCCCCCCCTCCATACTCAAGCCACAGGGGTGAGAAGCTTGTGCTTACAATTAAGGCAAACACCTTGCACTTATACCATATTCATGGTAATTAGCGCACATGGTCTAATAAGTGCACACCTGTTTAAAAAAGCTATATGTGCGCTTAATAAGACATAAAGAATGCTTCTGCAAAACACTGTTTTGCAGAAGCATTCTTTGTGTCTTATTAAGCGCACATAGCCTTTGAGTATTTTTCTTCCTTTTTATTTGACATTTAAGGCTCACCTGTTCAGAGCTGACAACTTTATTTTCACCTAGTAATTGACCTGTATAAGCCAACTATGTGGAGCTTCAGTTCATACTTAACTATGCGCTTCAGATGCTTAATGGGACAACTCTTTAATGACAATTTTTCATGGTAAAAATGAAATTTCTAATAGCACTGTGTGCTCATTACAGCAAATACAGTACATGCCAAGTCTCATCAAGGTAAAATCTCACTTAATATTTCCTTCTGGAGCTGATTATAATGTAATGTTATTTTCAGGTTGCAGTTCTTAGTTTAGTTCTTCTTTAAGTGTGAAAATGGAAGCTGAGCACTCCATACATTTTTACACTTTAAAGAGAATTAAACAAAGAACTGCATATCATATTATATGGTATTCAATAAGTTTCTTGCATATGGGCCCATGCTTGAAAGAAGTTTTTAAGAGAGCCTCAGATTATGTTATCAAATCTCACTTAAAGATTCATCACATCTCACAGACTGCAGGTCTGCATGTTTCACTGAGATATACAAGGGCGTAGCTACCTATACGGCAAATACGCAAGTGCGTATTGAAATTTTGTCAAAATTGACAAAATTTCAAAACGCACCTGCATATTTGCATGCTGAAATTTTATAAATTAGACAAGATTTCAATACCAATTATCAAAGTGGCTGAAATACTAGCTTTCCCTTCAAGAAGAAGAGAATAAAACATGGTTGTGCGTATCATGAAATTTCCTTTAGTTACTTCCCTGATATATGAGCCCCTTGCAATTGATAGTTCTGAGCCACACTAGTATGTCACTCAAAAATCATCTGGATAACTGGCCCATGCAACAACAACTTAGCATGTGACCTAGTCCCACAACCAAAATCGCACATGCTCAATGTCCCACAATAAGTCAGTGATTTTACCTTATAGTTAATGGAGGAATGCATACCTGTTTAAAGTGGTCTTCAGAAGGGCGAATTGGCGAATGATACTGTTACTGTATTTCTGATGATAAATGCCCCAAGGGCGTTGCAGATAACTATAATGGCATTCTTAAATTGATATCAAATTTTGAGGGTCTAAAGCCGAACTTGGCGGAGTTTGGCCACTCCCAGCAGGCACATGATGTCAAAATGATGTCGTATTGATGTCGATGCGACATCATCTGATCACATCGCATCGACATTAGTATGATGTCATTTCGACGTTGTGTGTCCCTGGGCTTTTTCACAGAAAAAATCAGGGGCATTTATAAGAGAGGGAGTTTCAATTAGAAGAAATGCGGCAAATCAGGCCAGAGCGATTTCTCTGGTGGTAAGAATGTACTTTTAACTGAAAAAGTAGTTTTAACCCTTTTCTGACCAATGGGCTTGTCCATCCTTATCATTTGGATGAGTCCTTTTATGGCTTGAAGGGTTTCTGGTGAATATTTTCATTTGTACTATTATTTTGCATAGAAATTCTTGTAAGCAAACAGTGTGGAGCCTGATCAAATGCTGCATTTTGCATATATACCCAAAACAGGTATCCGGTATTAAACAGGTTAACTCTTTAAGCCCCAGTGACGCAATTAGCAAAATTTGCAAACAGCGTAGATCCTGATGAGGCGGCTCATAATGAGCCGCCTCATCTAGATCTACACTGTTTGCCCTCTAGTCTCTGAATTCTCAATATAAAAAGTCTTGGACAAGGCATTTTTTTAATTTTTGCAGACGTAAATTTTGTCGTCTGCTTTTTGGTAGTGAAAGAGTTAAGGGTATCATGCAATTGTTTCATGCATTATTAATTATGGTATGCAAAAAATTGAATGTGGGTGTGAAAAATTTGGCAGGATAACCGACTTGAAATTTAATAATCATGCAATGTACCTGAATCAGATAACACTTGGCTACCCACTTTGTCTGTCTACATTTTTATTGGTTAACAATTGATTGTGCATGAAAAACTGCATTACAAACTTAACTTCCTCATACACAATTGTTGTAGCTTTTTCCCTCTCTTTATTTTACAAGTTTTAATTCTTTTTGTACCAGCCCCGCCACACAAAAGTGGCGGGGTATTATGATATACCTTGTGGTGTCTGTCCCTCCATCCTTCTGCCCATCCATCCATCCATCCATCTATGCTCACCACTTCCGATCATAATGAGTATTTATTCATGGAATTTCTTCAAATTTTGCATACCATAATATTGTTTATCGGGGATGAGTGGTATGGGATTGTTAATAAGCAAAATGTGTTCATTTTTAACTGAGTTACTGCCCTTGTTCGTATTGGAAAAATGGTTTCTGGCCAGTTATTTCCTTACTGTTTACGATATCGGAATGAAACTTCACAGATATGTTAAACATCAAAGGTTTCATATTTTAATCTTACCTTCCCAGTTAGTGAGTTATCTGCCTTTGACAGATCTGAAAAAATGTTTTTAATGGTAGTTCCTTTACTATATGGAACATTTGAATGAAACTTCACAGATGTTTGACATCAAAGGTTACATATTGGGACTAAGGACTGTCACTCTTACCTTTCCAGTTGGTGAGATATCTGCCATTGACAGATCTGAAAAATGTTTTTAATGGTATAGTTCCTTTGCTACATTGAACATTTGAAAGAAACTTCACAGATTTGTTTCACATCAAAGGTTACGTATTGCAACTAAGGACTGTCACTCTGATCTTTCCAGTTCATTAGTTATCTGCCCTTGATAGATCTGAAAAATGGTGAATGACTAGTTGTTTCTTTTCTATATATAGAATATCTGAATGAAACTTCACAGATATGTTCCAAATCAAAGGTTACATACGACTAAGAACTGTCACTATGCATTTCCAGTTCATATTTTATCTGCCCTTGATAGATCTGAAAAATGGTTAATGAGTAGTTTCTTTGCTATATAGAATATCTGAATGAAACTTCACAGATATGAACATCAAAGGTTACATTATTGTGACTAAGGACTGTTACTCCTTTGATAGATCTGAAAAATGTTTGTTTTTTTTAACCTGTAGTTCCTATACCTTATGGAATATCTGAACGTAACTTCACAGCTATGTTTATATCAAAGGTTTCATATTGTGACTATTGACTGTCACTCTGACCTTTCCAGTTCATGAGTTATCTGCCCTTGATAGATCTGAAATATGCTTTTTGACTTGTTGTTCCTTTACCATATGGAATACCTGAATGACACTTCACTAGTATATAGATCACTAAAAATACCTGGTTTAATACGATGCCCAGCAGTGGCATGCAGTGCTTTTTTTTTTCAGTTTTTTTTTTTTTTTTTTTTTTCAGTTTTTTTTTTCTTTCAATACTGAAATTGTTCTTACGATTTTTCTATAACATTTTTCTCCTGTATTCATATGCAAGTCATCCAGCTGACGTTGGCATATTCAATTTCTGCTTATCAAGAGTCTGAAATTTGCAATATACATATTACATTACTATTTTTTGAGAGGCATAGATTTAAAAAAAGCCATTGTGACTTTTATTCAAATTTGTTTGTATCCATAAGTGGGAAGCCTCTTTTCCTTCTACTTGTATGAGGCAACTCAAGGTTCATGATATTCAAGTTGTAAAAAATTTGTTTGTATCCATAAGTGGGAAGCCTCTTTTCCTTCTACTTGTATGAGGCAACTCAAGGTTCATGATATTCAAGTTGTTTGTTAAAAATAATTGACCTTCAGTTTGAAGACATTTTATGCACATTTACTTGTAAATAGCTTTGATATCTTTTGTATGGTATGCGTTACAATGTTAGGTATACAATACACAGGTGTGTTACGTACATTGCATTTCGGGTATTCCTTCCTTATCATTTACCTTTATGGCTGGTATGTTATTTTTAAATTTATTGATGTTAAAGTATATTGATTTACATATCATGTTAATTTAGTTATTTTCTGTAACCTTTTGAAAGGTAAGGCAATATTTAGTTGCTTTTTGTAGTTATGAATTATATGTATAGTGTCTTGAGATAAAAAATTTTCAAGTGTGAATATTTTAGACTTGAACAGTCTCCTCCTGTATGTCACAGGTAAGCTGAAACAAACGGGGTACGAAATGTGATTTCATTTTCTTTTTTTCTTTTCTTTTTTTACTAAAGGCCATTTTAGAGTTGCAATCCTCAGCATTTTGAAGTTTCAATTTATAAAATTGCTTGACTTCTCAGAGGAATCACATATGTCAGAGTAATCGCTACATCTGTCCCTACATGTCTTTTTGTGATACCATTGTCATATTGTAAATATCTAAGGGCTGCAAGGGAGATAAGTTCTGTACCAATTGTGTTACCCTCTTGAAATAAAGTCTTTATTTATTTCAGAATTGATCCTTCTTTGTGGGGGTCTTGCTGAAAAAAAAAAAACTGGCAAACTTGATACATAAAAACCAGAATCACTCACATCTGAAGTTTACCAATTAAGGCTTTAGGGTTGTGTACATAGAGAAACCTCACAAAGATGAGTTTTTAGCTCGCCTGAACGAAAGTTCAGGAAGAGCTATTGTTGTCACCACGGCGTCGGCGTCAGCGTCAGCGTCCGTGTCCGCGTCCGCGTCGGCGTCCGGATTGGATGTTTTGGTTAAAGTTTTTTAAAGACCTATATCTCCTTAACCCATGGATGGATTCTTTTGATACTTGCACTGTAGTTAGATATTGGTCTAAGGTTTAACAGGGTACCACCCCCACCCCACTCCGTGACCTTGATGTCAAGGTCATGGACTTAGAAAATTGGTATTTTTTTTTGACTGGATGTTTTGGTTAAAGTTTTATAAAGCCCAATATCTCCTTAACCCATGGATGGATTCCTTTGATACTTGCACTTAAGTTAGGTATTGGTCTAAAGTTTTTGAAGGTACCACCCCCACCCCCCTCTGTGACCTTGATGTCAAGGTCATGGACTTAGAACATTGTCTTTTTATTGATTGGATGTTTTGGTTAAAGTTTTTTAAAGACACATATCTCCTGAACCCATAGATGAATTCTTTTTATATTTGCACTGTAGTTAGATCTACAGAGTACTACCCCAACCCCGCTCAGTGATCTTGATGTCAAGGTCAGGGACTTGGTAATTTTTTGTCTTTTTTAAAGTTTTGTAATTGCATACTGATTCATAATGTTTTGCAGAGATTTAGTTTATACTTGAAATGATGTTAGACTCTTTTTTGAGTTTTTACAAAACACCTTATCTTACCCCACTGGATGACCTTGAAGTCAAGGTCATCGACTTAGAATTTTGTCTTAAAGATTTTGGTTAAAGTTTTATATTTATGAAGACATAATTTCACAGTGCCACGATGAAGGACTCAGTTGATACTAATACTTGGACTGATGTTAGATAATGGTTCAGGGTTTTGATACATCCTAGTAGCCCCCCCCCCACCCCCTCCCCCCTCCCCCCTACCCGTCAGTTTTTTTACCTCAAGCTCATGGGCTTTGAAATTTCATTTCATTTTCTTTTTTTTAATTTTATTTTTAAGACTTATTTCTGAGATAGCTTTTGTTTATAAATGTGTTTTCAGTATGGACATGCTTGCCTGAAGTTTTATGCATAGCAGTCCACATAGCCCCCCCCCCCCCCCCCCCTCCCCCCCCCCCCCCCCCCCTCCCCCTACCCGTCAGTTTTTTTACCTCAAGCTTGTGGACTTTGAAATTTCATTTCATTTTTTTATTTTAATTTTATTTTAAGACTTATTTCTGAGATAGCTTTTGTTTATAAATGTGTTTTCATTATGGACATGCTTGCCTGAAGTTTTATGCATAGAGTGCACACCACCATAGCGGCTGTGTGATGGGCAAGCACCAATTCAGGCGAGCTATGCTGCCAGGCGACAGCTCTTGTTATTTCTTAAAATTTCAATTTCCAACTGGGTCATCTATATCTTAAACATATGGCTATACTAATTACTTCAGGGTTCAGTTTCTCAAAACTAACAACATCATTAGTTGACATTTCGTTAAAATTTCAGATGTTAATATCTCAAATACACTGATATTTTTTGTTGAAAAAATGTGAAACACTTTTGCAGTGCAAAAGCTTTTCACATTTTTGCAACAAAAAATATCAGTGAATTTGGTTATAAAGTGTAAAACAGTGAATGAGTTGACAACTTAACGCGCTTGTTAGGCTAACAATGCTTTAACACTTTCAGCACCAGTGACGAAAATAGCATAATTTGCAAACAGCGTAGATCCTGATGAGGCGGCTCACAATGAGCCGCCTCATCTAGATCTACACTGTTTTCCCTCTAGTCTATGAATTCTCAATATGAAATGTCTTGGAGAAGGCATTTTTTTAATTTTTGCAGACGTAAATTTTGTCATCTGCTTTTTGGTGCTTAAAGAGTTAAACAAGTGGGCCCAGAACTGCTGCAAATAAAATTTTGAGGATTTATCAAAGAGTGCTGGCCAGAGCACCAGATACTGTCAATTGGAAAGAAATTGCACAAGTTTTGCATGTTTAAACTCTTTGCTTGTCCATAGTTTTTAAACTCCCTGGATTATCCAAAGTTAAATAAAAAAAAAATAACAAAACTATCATGAAATGTTAATGTGTTTTTAACACAAAAAATCATCATGAGAATGGCAAATTGAAAACCGTTCACAACTATTTTCTTTAAACATCAATTGTACTTGTGAAAATAAGCCTTTGTGAAAAATTTCATGGTCACAGTAATGTGGGCATCATTGGAAACCCATGGGTATATCATTACATAACCTTCATTTTATGCTATAGTTTTAGCCACCCATGGGGAACAGAGGATGAGTAATGGGGTATAGCTACTGTAAAAATACTAGATATTGGGACAGATAGGTCTGAGCAAACATTGCAGACCCAGATCAGACTGCTTCACAAGGAGCAGTTTGATCAGAGTCTACTGTTTCCCATTCCATCTGTTACTGCATTGTTAAACCAAAGCTGGGATTTTATTAACCATTATTCCGTTGGTCCGGGACCAGTGATTTTTGGACAGGACCAGCTCTCCAGACCAACTAATTTTTAGCTCACCTGGCCCGAAGGGCCATAGTGAGCTATTGTCATACCAATGCGTCCGTCGTGCGTCGTGCGTCGTCACGGAATGTGTCCGTCAACACCTAAAAACAAATATTCAAACATCTTCTTCTGTAAAACTACTGGTCCCATGGTTCTCAAATTTCACATGGAGCATGACCTGACTCCAGGGTGTCAGAATTGTAAAATTGGGTCAGGTTGAAAATCCAAGATGGCCGCCGTTACTAAAAATAGCAAAAACAACAAAATAAACTTCTTCTCCAGAACCACTGGGTATATTTGTCTGAATTTTGGCATGGAACATCAATGAAACCTTGGTATTCAAAATTGTAAAAATGAAAAAAATCTGTTGCGGAGTTTTGTCACAGTGACCTACTTTCTGTTTACGAGTGTAATTTTGCTCAAATACCAATGTCAAAAAACGACATATTCAAACGACTTCAAACAACTTCTTCTCTAAAACCACTGCACCCATGGGTTTCAAATTTCACATGGAGCATGACCAGACTGCAGGGTTTCAAAATTGTAAAATTGGGTCAGGTCAAGAATCCAAGATGGCCCCGTTACTAAAAATAGCAAAAACAACAAAATCAACTTCTTCTCCAGAACCAGTTGGTATATTTGGCCGAAAGTTTGCGTGGAACATTAATGGGACCTTGGGATTAAAAATTGTAAAAATGAAAAAAATCTATAGTGGAATTAGGTCAGAGTGACCTACTTAGCGTTTACAAGAACGATTTTGCTCAAATGTCAGTATCTCAAGAAAACGCAATTGATTGTGGTCAGATTTGGTCAGCAATGGTCCTTAAAAGGAATTATTTCAATTTTGTGCCAGTTGACTATCCAAGATAGCCACCATGGGGGCCGTTACTAAAAATAGCACAAACATAACAAGAGCTGTCGCCTGACAGCATAGCTCGCCTGAATTGGTGCTTGCCCATCACACAGCCGCTATGGTGGTGTGGACTGCTATGCATAAAACTTCATGCAAGCATGTCCATAATGAAAACACATTTATAAACAAAAGCTATCTCAGAAATAAGTCTTAAAATAAAGTTAAAATAAAAATAAAAGCATCGTAAACGACTGCGTAATACCCCGCCACTGCAAACCAATACCCAGTCTTCTATCTTTTATACATTTTTTTTTTATCATGACATGAACCTCATATTACCTAGATAATGTGTTGCAAGTTTCAGGAAAATCCTGTTAATCTTTGATTTTATACAGAATTTTTTCATAATTTTATACATGTATATAGCTCTGGGGCAGGGGCAGGTAACCTATGTGGACTTAATACTAGTTGTAACAGAAAGCTTATGTTATTTTAATCATTTCTATGAAATTTCATCAAGATATACTGAAAATCTGATTTTATATTGATTTTTTCATGATTTCATACATGTATTGTAACAGAAAGCTTATGTTATTTTAATCATTTCTATGAAATTTCATCAAGATATACTGAAAATCTGATTTTATATTGATTTTTTCATGATTTCATACATGTATACAGCATGTGTCAGGGGCAGATAACCACTGGGGGACAAAATTTTGATCAAGACATAAAGCTTATATCAATATGATAAATTGTTACAAGTTTCAGAAAAATCCCTTTCGACTCTAATTTTATACATTTTTTTTCATTATTTCATACATGTATATAGCCCTAGGGCAGGGGCAGATAATCCAGGTGGATAGCTGAAAGCTCATGTTACTTCGATCATTTCTGTGAAATTTCATCAAGATATTTCAAAGTGTAAAAGAACTACAGACCAAAAACTGTTTTTAAGACCATGAAAAGGGCAATAACTCCATAAGAAGACATCGAAATTTGCCCATTAACAATCCCAACCGAGATCTTCCCAAGACCAATGCACATGCCATGTATGAATAAAATCCGTTAATAAATACTCAAGTTATCGAACGGAAACGAAGTGCTCACGGACGGACGGACGACCGGACGGACGTACGTACGACGGACGGACAGACACACGGACAGCCAGCGGGAAAACATAATACCCCGCCACTAACGTGTGGCGGGGTATAAAAAATGAAATGAAATTTCAAAGTCCATGAGCATCAGGTAAAAAACTGACGGGTAGGGGGTGGGGTGGGGTGGGGGGGGGGGAGGTTGACTATGTGGACTGCTATGCATAAAACTTCGTGCAAGCATGTCCATAATGAAAACACATTTATAAACAAAAGCTATCTCAGAAATAAGTCTTAAAATAAAGTTAAAATAGCTTGAGGTAAAAAAATTGACGAGTAGGGGAGGGGGGGGGGCTAGGATGTATCAAAACCCTGAACCATTATCTAACATCAGTCCAAGTATTAGTATCAACTGAGTCCATCATCGTGGCACTGTGAAATTATGTCTTCATAAATATAAAACTTTAACCAAAATCTTTAAGACAAAATTCTAAGTCGATGGCCTTGACTTCAAGGTCATCCAGTGGGGTAAGTAAAAGGTGTTTTGTAAAAACTCAAAAAAGAGTCTAACATCAGTTCAAGTATAAACTAAATCTCTGCCAGGCATTATGAATCAGTATGCAATTACAAAACTTTAAAAAAGACAAAAATTTCCTAAGTCCCTGACCTTGACATCAAGGTCACTGAGCGGGGTTGGGGTAGTACTCTGCAGATCTAACTACAGTGCAAATATAAAAAGAATTCATCTATGGGTTCAGGAGATATGTGTCTTTAAAAAACTTTAACCAAAACATCCAATCAATAAAAAGACATTATTCTAAGTCCATGACCTTGACATCAAGGTCACAGAGGGGGGTGGGGGTAGTACCTTCGAAAACTTTAGACCAATATCTAACTTTAGTGCAAGTATCAAAGGAATCCATCCATGGGTTAAGGAGATATTGGGCTTTATAAAACTTTAACCAAAACATCCAGTCCAAAAAACTACCAATTTTCTAAGTCCATGACCTTGACATCAAGGTCATGGAGTGGGGTGGGGGTGGTACCCTGTTAAACCTTAGACCAATATCTAACTACAGTGCAAGTATGAAAAGAATCCATCAATGGGTTAAGGAGATATAGGTCTTTAAAAAACTTTAACCAAAACATCCAATCCGAACGCGGACGCGGACGCTGACGCTGACGCCGACGCCGTGGTGACAACAATAGCTCTTCCTGAACTTTCGTTCAGGCGAGCTAAAAATGACAATTACTCAAGAACCCTTTAATGGAATTCGACCAATTTTGTGTCAGAATGTTCCTTGCATGAAGCCGTTTCGATTAATTACAATTTGGCTTTCCAAGATGGCCGACATCTGCCGTTACTAAAAATAGCACAATCATAAAAATGACAATTACTCAAGAACCCTTGAATGGAATTCGACCAATTTTGTGTCAGAATGTTCCTTGCATGAAGCCGTTTCGATTAATTGCAATTTGGCTTCCAAAATGGCCGACATCTGCCGTTACTAAAAATAGCACAAACATAAAATGACAATTACTCAAGAACCCTTAAATGGAATTGGACCAATTTTGTGTCAGAATGTTCCTTACATGAAGCCATTTCGATTAATTGCAATTTGGCATTCCAAGATGGCCACCACCTGCCGTTACTAAAAATAGCACAAAACATGAAAATGACAATATCTCAGTAACCGCTGAATAGATTTTGACGAAATTTGTATCAAAATGATTTTTGCATTGAGATGTTTCAAAAGTAACTAAATATAGACAAGTCATAATGGCCTTTGTTACTAAAAATAGAAAAATGTGAAAATAAGAAAATCTCAGTGGAATTGGACTAATTTTCTGTCAGAATGATCATTTCAATAAGCTTTTTCGATTTTCTGCATTTTGGCATTCCAAGATGGCCGCCATCTGCCGTTACTAAAAATAGAACAAAACATGAAAATGACAACATCTCGTTAACTGCTGAAGCGATTGAGACGAAATTTGTGCCAAATTGATTCTTGCTTTGATGTGTTTCACAAATTAACAAATATTGACCCGTCAAGTTGGCCTCTGTTACTGAAAATAGCAAAATTTGAAAATTAGAAAATTATACTATACAATGGAACTGGACCAATTTTGTGTCAAAATGGTCCTTGCAAAAAACATGAAACTGACAATATCTCAGTAACCCCTGAATGGATTTTGATGAAATTTGTGGCAAAATGATTCTTGCCTGGAGGTGTTTCAAAAGTTAATATATAAAGACCAGACAAGTTGGCCTCTGTTACTAAAAGTAGCAAAATGTGAAATTGAGAAAATCTCTTGAATTGGACCAATTTTGTATCAGAATGGGGACCATTCGGATACAAAAGCCAGGTGAGCGATATCAGGCCCATTTGGGCCTCTTGTTATGTTTATTGCATAAAGGTGAAAACCAGCTGGGTTTTGGACCATGACATAAACCCTGCAAAGTGTGCAATTTTAAGACAATTATATTAATTAATAAAGATGTCACAATTTTTATGGTATATCAGATAGCATTTCTTCACATGGGCAGTAAATTGTAATATTTAAATCAAAATAAACAAGAAATAGCTTTAAAAAAAAGATAATTGGCCTCCTATTAAATAGAAGTGAGTATTGTAATATGTATGAGTCAGGTACATGTAAGATATCAAATGTGCTGATCAGATTGTACGGATGCGCATGTTGACATGCATATTTGTTGGTGGTGTTGGGGTTTCGATTTCGGAATGCTGTTGAATTTTGATTTGGGTTTATCTGTGTTGCACATAATAATGAGGATTGGTTGGCTGACCACCCCACATATAACCTTAAAAGTGTCGCAGTTCCAACACAACATCAACAACTAAGCCAGCAACAGCTACTTAATTTCGTCTTCGATTTCTGTGTCAAGTTATTTTGTTGGTTATATATTTTTCATGAGCGACGTAACAGGCTAAATGTGTTCATTGGCAAAAAGTGAATTGGACCGAAATATCTAGATTCATCATGACACGGTTTATAGGCCAGCAGTCAAATGAAATTAAAAGTAGAAAGCGAAAGAGAAAGTAAGCTACTTACATCAAAATCAGGGGTGTACTTATATTGGCCAATGAAATACTTAAAATGTAGGTCAATACTAAGGTTATACGACTAAAGCCGAAAAAATAAGAGTGATTTGGATTAAAATGGTTTTAGATGAGGAAATTTCTGTTAGTTGTTGCTGCTTTGTTAGACAGTTTTGTCGTACATGGGTACATTTTTAGGGGAAGTAACTTTACCATTTTATGTTTTGCCTGATTGTCAGTGATGGTCAACTTTTAATTGAAAGAATTTGTTACCCTTGGAGCAAATTCTTTCCTTTAAGAGTAGACTCCATTTTAGAAGTGTTTCTTTGTCCAGAATAGCAAACAGGAAATCACAAAAGTTGTTTCCCTTTGTAAAAATGGCAAAAAAAAAAAAAAAAATTGAAGGTGTACACATTCATCGGTGTCAGCCACAAAATATGTTTCAGTGCTAGGCCGTTATATTGAGAGACAACAATATATGAGCTGCGACACAACAAAACCAACAAAGTGGCATGTGAGCCATATGTGAAGACTCAGATCAGCCTGGACAGCTGCCCCAGTCTAATCAGACTCTTCCATTTGAACTTAAAGGGTAGTTAGGGGTCTTAACTAGCATTCTGCAGACAGGGAAGCCTCTGATCAGACTGGGCAGATGCCCAGGCTAATCTGGAGTCTTTGCTGGACACACATGGTATTTCGTTGGTTTTGTCTATTTAGAAAAATTATTCAAGTCTTTTTTAAAAAAAAAACAACACCTTATTTGAAGCTCATGAGAGCCTGATCGAGTTCTCAATTATATGGGCCAACTTATTTGAAGGGTCCTTTAATAGCTTAATTAAGTGGTTTGTCAAGGATTTGGTTAAGCCTTATAATAAATAAGTAAATAAAAAATGAGTGGGCATATTGTTGTTTCCTCAAACAATGACAATGTTAAGTTTTGAGTGTAAAAGCATTTGAAAATGTAACGTTTCACAACATTTGAGCTTTGACAGGACAAAACCAACAAAGAGGCATGTGCGCTTAGTGCAAACTCAGATCAGCCTGGGCATCAGCTCAGTCTGATCAGACTCTTTGCTTAGCACTTAAAGGGTAGCTAAGGGTCTAAGCTACCTCCATGCAGACAGCAAAGACTCTGATCAGACTGGGCGGATGCCCAGGCTGATCTGAATCTTTGCTGGACGCACATGCCACTTTGTTGGTTTTCTCTTGCTGCAGCTCATTTTTGGTTTTGTTGATGAGGAGTAGTTTCATATGGTTCTACAAAGTTGCCACATAGGCTTTGAATTCTGTTTATTTATGTGGCTTGCACAAAACAGCTTTTCCGTTTAACAGACATAAATTTTGTTATCTTTTTTTTTTTTTTTTTGTGTGTGTGGGGGGGGGGGGGGGTGCTTGAAGGGTTATTATCTGTAATCCTGTAATTCAATCTTTTGTACATTTTTAGTTTCAGGATCTTTGCTATCACTGTCCAATGCGGAAGATGTCTTAAAGCACAGTTGTGACATTTTAGAGGGTATTGATCGAGTTCTTCACTGGAATATGGGTATAGTTTGACAGAGTAGCTAGAGTTTCTACAACAGGTACAGGCTATGTTAGCCCAGCTAGGACTTACATTTGGGATTCTGGCTTTTGTCTCTGTTACACAAACAGCAAGATTGTCCTTGTATTCCTTTGAAGCCTCCTCCCTGGCTGATGGTTGTGTGGATGAAGGGTTCGGTAAGTTTATAGTGAACAATTTTGATTGTCTTTTAAGTAGTGTTAAGAGTGCTCCGGATAAGAAAGGTTAACATGGATAATTAACTTCAGGATAATTTTCCTTATTTTTCTGTAAAAACGAACCATAGTTTGTGACCACTCATTAGAACCGTAGTGCCAAGCAAATTCTATACGTTAAGACTAGATCACATTTGGAAGTGCTTTTTTTTTTCTCCAGCAAAGCAAACACAAAGTCACAAAAGTTGTATCCCCTTTAAATTTTTTGAAAAATATGGCAGTGCACCCAATTGTGTCTTAACACTTTAAGCACCAGTGACAAAAAATAGCATAATTTGCAAACAGCGTAGATCCTGACGAGGCAGCTCATAATGAGTCTATTTTGTTGTCTGCGTCAATTTTGTCGTCTGCGTTTTGTGCTTAAAGAGTTAACAGATCACCAATATGTGGCATAGTATAAAACATGAGGTTGAGTCTTTGAGTGGAGACATGGAGTGGAGTCTTGGAGTGGAGACATGGAGTGGAGTCTTGGAGTCTATTTTTAGCTTGATCCTAAATATCAGGACAGACACTCCTGAGCAAATGGTGTAGACAGACCCCTTTCAGTAGCATCTATCCAGGGGTTGTATTTATAAAAATACTTGGGTCTGAAACAGAGCAAATTTCATAGTTGTAGGGAATCTCCATTATAGAAATTTAGCCTTAGCAACAGCATAGCAACCACTTAAGTCGTTTTATGAATACGGCCCCAGGGTCTCTTCTGCCAGGTTATTTTAGGGTGCATTACTAGCTGGTATAATCATGTTCAGCTTTTAAAATGAATTGCTGCAATCGCTCATGGTGTCCCAACTTTTAGGAGATATATGGTATGCAATGTACATCATTTTGAAATTTGGGTACACAAGTACTTATCTGTATTAGGCTCTTTGCAGCATATCAGACAGTTCTCCCTAGAGAGCAAGTAAATGCTGCAAGCTGACATGTTATGTAAACACATTCATGTGTCAAAAGATGACCTTTATTAATATTAAAACAAGAATTCCACAGAATGTGATGTCTCACCTGCCAGGGCTTTGTCACAAAACAGAGATGAATCAGTAAAAAAATGCAAATTTTGAAAGGTCAGTGAACCCTAACATGAAGTCAAGATGCTACATATTGATGACAGTTATCAGTTTCACCATTTCAGATGCATGTCCCACATTTCATGACTCTAACCTTTATCATGCCTAGAAACAAGAGCTTAACTTGGGGCAAATGTTGCAAAGTCTAAGAACCTTAAATGTCAGTCAAGAGGCAATATCAATGGTGACTTTGAGCTTTACTCTTCCAGACCTTTGCACGCCCCATGTTCCATGGCTCTAGCATTTACAGTTCTTGAGAAACAGACCTAGACACAAAAACTTGACAAAAAATTGCAAAATTGGTGAACAATAAAAGGTAGGTCAAGACTCAACATCAGTGTTTGATTTGAGCATTACTCTTCCAGATGTATGTATGACCTAAGTTTCATGGGTCTAGCCCTTATGATTCTTGAAAGACAAATTTGAAAACAAAAAAGACAAAGTGAGCCATACAAAGTAGGTCAAGACTCAGTATTGATGGAAGCTTTGAGCTTTACTTGGCCAGATGTATGCATGACCCGAGTTTCATGGCTCCAGCCCATATAAGTTCTGAGAAATAAAGCTTAATGTAAAAACTCGACCAAAAATAACAAAGTTGGTGAACTGTAAAGAGGAGGTCAAGACTCAGTTTTGATGGTTACAGCTTTTAGCTTTACTCTCCCAGATTTATGCATGACCCAAGTTTCATGGCCTCAGCCTTTATACTTCTGGAGAAGCAGAGCTAAATGCGAAAACTCAACAAAAAATTGCAAAGTCAGTGAACCGTAAAAAGTAGGTCAAGATTCAATATTGATGATAGCTTTGAGCCTTGCTTATCAAGATATATGCATGACCCAAGTTTTATGGCTCTAGCCCTATAGTACTTGAGAAATATACCTAAATGCAAAAACTCAACAACAAAAAAATGCAAACCTGTGAACCATAAAATGTAGGTCAAGACTCAATATTGATGATGGCTTTAATTTAAGTTCTACTCAAGACCCAAGTTTCATGGCCTTATCTCTTATAGTTTCTGAGAAAAAGAGCTAGAGCAAAAACTTGACAAAAGTTTATGCCATAAGTGCCGTCAAAGATGACGACACCAGAAAAGCAATACATATGTCATGTCTCTGCTTCACAGGCAAGACAACTAGATACCTTGTGGCACCCCATATAATTACATAATTTATGCACACATGCAAGATAGGTCTAAGCAAACAGTGCAGATCAGGATCTGGCTGAAGGAGCAGTCTGGTCAATGTCTACATTGTTAAACATTGCAGTATGGGGTACCATGCATCCATCCTTAACGCAAACGGAGTTCCATTGCACACAGACTTTCATTATCACAGTCCCACTGTCCTGATATGACTGAAATACTGTTGAAAAAGATGTAAAATCACAAGTCATCCATCCATCCATCCATCCATCCATCCATCCATCCATCTACAACCTGTTCAGTGTGTATTTCAATAATTCTTGTAACGACGTTACCCCCCACACCTCAGCAGAACGTATCCATAGCGGCAGTAACGGGTGCTGTTCTTCCATCTGTTCAATTTCAGGTGTCCCAGTTTTTAGAACAATACGGTAGACTTCATGTCTCCATTCCAACACCACTCCATGACACCACTCCAAGAAGCCACTCCATATTTCATACTATGCCCCATTACGTGGAGCTATGTAAACCACAAATTTTCATACTAAGGTGTCCAGATACACTGCCATGTATCACCATCATTTTTATAAGGGAGATAATATTTGCTTCCATAGTAGGTCAATACATTTTGCTTACCTGTTTGTGAATCCCTTAACCCATTGTATTCTGGGTAGTTTTTGTCGTCTGCTGAAATTGTCGTCTGCATCAAAATTCAAAAATATTTTGACTATATTGGTCTAACTAACTCTTGTAGAAATGATGTCTAGGCAGCAAACAGTTTGGATCTCAGATCAGACCCCACATTTGTGGGGCCTGATCTGGATCCAAACTGTTTGCCCAGATACTCCTAAAAGAGTATCCTGAATGGAATGGGTTAAACAATGGAGAAAGAATTTACTGTCTCTGAGATGGCAGATAAATAACATATATATTTTGTTATAAGACAAGGTCTAATTCCATCAAGATGACCCCAACAAAGCTAAGTTAGTGTAATTCTGCTAATTGATGGGTGTTTATATTCCTTTCAATTCAATTTCAATTCTTTATTTTTACACTGAGGCTTACATAAGTAAACAACATGAGGAGCAGAAAACAAAACATACATAAAACAACAACATGGTGGTATATCAAACACATAAATTTCAAGGCGCCACAAGAGATCAAAATTATCTATATGCGTCTATATATATCTATAAAGCGTCAGAAAATTCTAGTTCCATGTCATATAAGAGGGATCTAGATTTTTGGGATTGTCTGCTTGGCAACAATTTTATTAGGGATTGTTATGGAGGGAGAACTCCTGTCTTATGATGGAAGAAATAGGACACCGCAAAAATTCTAAATATTGGGACACCAAAAATAATTACCAAAATTGTCCTAAAATTGGTACAGTTTGGTTTACTGTGCAGTTATGTGTCCAAAAATGCAAATGGGGTGGCAAATAGTGTAAACCTTCTTGAGGAGCAGTCTGATCTGGATTTGCACTATTTGCTCAGCCCTAACTGTCCCAATATATAGAGTTTTTATGGTACTTGCCAGTGAGAGTGGTCTCTTTTGGAGGAGTATTCATACTAAGGGCACATTCCCAGCTCAATTAACTACACTAGGGTTCGAGGTTATAAAAC
Organism: Ctena decussata; assembly: GCA_963989385.1. Classification (NCBI taxonomy): domain Eukaryota; kingdom Metazoa; phylum Mollusca; class Bivalvia; order Lucinida; family Lucinidae; genus Ctena; species Ctena decussata. Next base: position 25,520,494 of record OZ022501.1, on the reverse strand, counting down.
TTGAGAATAATCTCAAACTCAAAATAAAGCACACTGATTGGCTTGCTTCCTAGCATGTGCTCGGAAGCAGTCAATCAGTGTACTTTATTTTAAGTTTGAGAATGTACTCAACTTTTATAACCTCTGGGCCTGGTGCACTTATTAATAAAATTAAAATATGCCTTATGCATACACTTTCAGGGGAAGCAACTCTGTCATATATATTTTTGCCCCCCGTTCAATGTGGGCCAGACTTTGCTCCATGAGGAGCAAATTCTTTCCATAAAGAGAGGACGCAATATTTGAAGGGTTCGGAAACTATGGAAGCAAACAGGAAATCACAAAAGTTCCTTTTAAAAAAATAGTGGGAAAAAATAAAGGAATACCTATACATAAGAGAGCAGTATGATTCAACCCTGCTGACTGTTTGCTTCTATAGACACTGCTGTCCCTGGAACCACTACACAGCAAAACCAGCAAAGTGGCATGTACGCCCAGTGAAAACTCAGATCAGCCTGGGCATCTGCCCAGTCTGATCAGAGTCTTCATTGTGCATTTGAAAGGATAATTAAGGGTCTAAGCTACCGACAGCAAAGACTCTGATCACACTGGGTAAATGCCCAGGCTAATCTGAGTTTTGGCTGGGTGTACAGGCCACATTGTTGGTTTTGACATGTCACGGCTCATGTTAATGAAACATTATTTTTTTACAAAAGATAAATTAGTTCTGCACACATGCACATAGATAAAAATGCAAGATATGGAAGACAAACATGGTTTAGGTTTTCTTTATTTACATGTATTTCTATACAAAACATTGTTAGTGACTTTTCATGTTAAAATGATTTGTATATGAATGCACGTTTTGTCACGAAATAATTTATATAAAAAAGAAATGCTTTTTGTTCATGGTTAAAGTTCAGTCAATATTGGCATAGCTTAAAATCTGGAAGGGAATGGAATGGAATGGACACAACAGTTTAAATTCCATTGTCAGAGCCTGGGAATGCTCCCACTTCCCCTTCATGTAAGAGAGCCATGCCAGATCAGTGGAATTTTATGCAGCTGAGAAATATTCCCTGCCAGTCCAGTCCATTCTATTCCACTCAAGCCCATTCGGTTCCACTCCATATTTTAATAATACAATTATGCCATCAGCAATTCTTTTGAAAAGACAGGGTTGGGGACCACCTGGTTTTTGTTTTGATAATGCTGCATGGACAAATTTGACTGGAATTGTCTAGGTTAATAGCTTATTATTTCTTTTACAAATAATTTATGTGTCACTTTCCACTATGGCAAGCCATTTTTAGCTCACCTGTCAAGGTGAGCTTATAGTATAGCCATGGTCCGTCGTCCGTCGTCGTCGTCCACAATTTTAAACACCAATATCTCCTTAACCAGCAGACCAATCTTGATCAAATTTTATGTGTAGCATTGTTGGGGTGGGGGATTGACTGCCTTAGGTTTAAAGGCAGATTGGGTTGGAACTCTGGTTGCCATGGCAACATATAGCTCCCATAGACTTATAATGGGAAAAACTTCAAAAATCTTCTTCTCAGAAACCATGAGGCCCAGAGCTTACATATTTAGTATGTACCAATGTCTAGTGGTCCCCTACATTAATCCTGCCAACCATGCCCCTGGGGCCCAAATTGGCCACGCCCTGGGGGTCATTAGCTCCCATAGACTTACAATGGGCAAATCTTAAAAAATCTTCTTCTCTGAAACCATGAGGCCCAGAGCTTACATATTTAGTATGTACCAATGTCTAGAGGTCCCCAACATAAATCCTGCCAACCATGCCCCTGGGGCCCAAATTGGCCACGCCCCGGGGGTCATTAGCTGCCATAGACTAACAATGGGAAAATCTTAAAAAATCTTCTTCTCTGAAACCATGAGGCCCAGAGCTTACATATTTAGTATGTACCAATGTCTAGTGGTCCCCTACATATATCCTGCCAACCATGCTCCTGGGGCCCAAATTGGCCACGCCCCGGGGATCATTAGCTCCCATAGTCTTACAATGGGAAAATCATAAAAAATCTTCTTCTCTGAAACCATGAGGCCCAGAGCTTACATATTTAGTATGTACCAATGTCTAGTGGTCCCCTACATAAATCCTGCCAACCATGCCCCTGGGGCCGAAATTGGCCACGCTCCGGGAGTCATTAGCTCCCATAGACTTACAATGGGAAAATCTTAAAAAATCTTCTTCTCTGAAACCATGAGGCCCAGAGCTTACATATTTAGTATGTGCCAATGTCTAGTGGTCCCCTACATTAATCCTGCCAACCATGCCCCTGGGGCCCAAATTGGCCACGCCCTGGGGGTCATTAGCTCCCATAGACTTACAATGGGAAAATCTTAAAAAATCTTCTTCTCTGAAACCATGAAGCCCATAGCTTATATATATAGCATGTATCAATGTCTAGTGATCCCCTACTAAAATCCTGCCACCCATGCCCCTGGGGCTCAAATTGGCCACGCCCCAGGGGGTCATTTGTTTATATATAGCTATATATAGCTTAAGAACCTTCAAAAATCTTCTTCTTTGGAACCATGAGGCCCAGAGCTTATATATATAGTATGCAGCAATGTTTAGTGGTCCCCTACATAAATCCTCCCAACCAAGCCTCTGGGGTCCAAACTGGCCCATCCCCAGGGGTCATAAGCTCCCATAGACTTATGATGGGAATAACTTCAAAAATCTTCTTCTCTGAAACCATGAGGCCCAGAGCTTACATATTTAGTATGTACCAATGTCTAGTGGTCCCCTACATAAATCCTGCCAACCATGCCCCTGGGGCCCAAATTGGCCACACCCCGGGGGTAATTAGCCTCAATAGACTTACACTGGGAAAATCATAAAAAATTTTATCTCTGAAATCATGAGGCCCATAGCTTGTATATATAGCAAGGATCAATGTCTAGTGATCCCCTACCAAAATTCTGCCTCCGATGCCCCTGGGGCTCAAATTGCCACACCCAAGGGGGTCATTTGTTTATATATAACTATATAGCTGAAGAACCTTCAAAAATCTTCTTCTTTGGAACCATGAGGCCCAGAGCTTATATATATATATATAGTATGTAGCAATTTTTAGTGGTCTCCTACATAAATCCTCCCAACCAAGCCTCTGGGGTCCAAACTGGCCACTCTCCAGGGGTCATAAGCTCCCATAGACTCATAATGGGAAAAACTTAAAAAAAATCTTTTCCTCTGAAACCATGAGGCCCAGAGCTTATATATTTGGTATGTAGCAATGTCTAGTGGTTCCCTACATGAATCCTGCCAACCATGCCCCTGGGGCCCAAATTGGCCATGCCCCCAGGAGCCAGTAGCTCCCATAGACTTACAAAGAGAAAATCTTTAAAAAAAATCTTCTTCTCTGAAACCATGAGGCCCAGAGCTTACATATGTAGCATGAAGCAATGTCTAGTGGTCCCCTACATAAATCGTCTCAACCATGACCCTGCGGTGCAAATTGGCCACGCCCAGGGGGTCAGACTTCAAAAAAAATTTTCTCTGAAACCATGAGGCCCATAACTTACATATTTAGGATGCAGCGATGTCTAGTGATCCCCTGCATAAATTCTGCCAATCAAGCACCTGAGGTCCAAACTGGCCACACCCTAGGTGCTTGTTTGTTTATATAGAGCTATATAGCTAAAGAACCCTCAAAAACTTCTATGAAACCATAAGGCCAAGAGCTTATGTATTTAGTATGTTGCAGTGTATAGTGGACCTCTACATAAATCCTGCCAATCAAAACCCTGGGGTCCAAACTTGCCACACCCCCTGGGGGTCATCAAATCCTTTAGAATTGCAGCCTGTTTATTAGCTTGCCTGAGCTGGAAGCTTACATTTTATAACTCAGGTGAGCGATCGTTGCCCTTGGGCTACTTGTACTTTTTATTATGGAATGTAGATATCTCATTTATTATATCAGATATATAATATATAAGATATCTTATTTATTACATAAGATATCTTATATGCAAGATATCTTACATAATAAATAAGATATCTTATATACTATACAAGATATCTAATATGCCAATTAAGATATTTAATATAACATATAAAATATCTAATATACCATATTAGATATCTTCTATCCTATATAAGATATCTGATATAGGATATAAGATATCTTATATAGGATATGAGCTATCTTATTTAATTTTCATATAAGATACCTTATAAGATATATCAGATATCTTATATATGATATCTTTTATAGCATATAAGATATCTTATATAATATATCAGATATCTGATATCTTATATAAGATATCTTATATGCAGAATAAAATAAGATATCTCATATCCCATGTAAGATATCTTATATGCTATATAAGATATCTTACATGCTATGTAAGATATCTTATGTACTAAATAAGGTATCTTATATAGGTATATGAGATATCTTATTTGACTTTTTCATAAGACACAATACAAGATATCTGATATAGCATATAAGATATCTGATATTGGATATAAGATATCTTATTTAGTATATAAGATATCTTATTTCTGATATATTATATAAGATATTTTATATGTTATATAAGATATCTAATATATTATATAAGATATCTGATATTTGACTCACAATCTGGGCACCTAGCTTTCACATCATTAGTGGCATAGACTTGGATAAACCCAGCTGGCTTATGACGTCATAATGACGTCAGTGTCACGTGATGATGTTGCATCGAGGTCATTACAATGTCATTTCCATGTCATGTGACCGCTGGAAAGAGAGGCAAATTCAGTCAAAGTTTATGGGTATGGAGTGTCATTTTCCTGTTTATATTAATGGCTATCCATAATACAATTTTTGGATATTTTAAATTTGATTTATGAATTTCCAATATTCATCATGATTTTTATGATATATTTGATTTATGGATGTACAATAATAATTAAGGCTATCCAATGTTATTTTTCTAAGAACAAGACTTGCTTATGGATGTCCAAATTGTGGATATGGAAAAATCAGAGATATATAGTACAAGACCGCTCCATATGTGGGAATATCTCCATATTTGTCTGCCAGATTTTCATAGGAAAACAAGGTTGCATTCTTTGGGCAACAAATCCCTCCCAAAATATTACCTACTCTTGAAGTAAAGAATAAGCTCCTTGAGGAACAATCTCTTTTAATTTTGACACCATTGAGAACTCAAAGGGAGATAAAATGAAAATGACAGAGTTGCTTCCCCTGAAAGTGTATCCAATTGTATCCAATTGTATATACTAGGACAGTAGAATTCGTTAGAGCCTCATTATAAAGCTACTACTTACAATGCTATTTTTGGGTAGAATATACTAACATGTTATGCTCCATGTTTTTTTTTTTTTCACCATAAATACAAAAGGGAAACTTTTCCCGTAATCGACCCATTTACCGCACATGCCCCTATAACCGCACACCAAGGCCATTTCCGGACAAACTGCATAAGCGCACACTGCTTTTTCTTTGAAACTCTCACAAAACCCAATAATTAACAGGGAACTCATGAAAAGTATAAACACAAAGTATTTCCAGTCTTACCCATGTTGCCTCTTTCCAGTCACCCTGCATTTCATTGTTCTGAGTGTGCGGTTATTAAATACATTTTAACCACATCTTTTTGTTGCAATTTTGAAAAAGTTAAGCTCACAGTGCGATAAATGGGTTGATTACGTATGTCCTCCGCTGGGCCATGTAGTGCAGTCGGTAGGGCATCTGACTTATAAGCCAGAGGTCCTGGGTTCTATACACGGTCTGGCCACTTACTTTCATTAATTTTCTCCTTCCCCTGATTCAAGAAGGACAGTTGTCAGTTACTGGTGAAAGTAAGTGCACTTAGTATTGGTTAACCGCTAAGGAGGTCTAAGCCTGCCCAGGAATAGTGTGGTTAGGTTAACTGACCGTCCCGACATGACCATAGCTGTTTACCATGGATGTTAAAGAATAACGCAATAACAATTCATGACTTCCTATTTGCTTCCCTTGGTGACATTTAAGCCATTTTTTACATGGGTTTACTAGTAAATGAAAGGATTTGCTACTTCTGAATAAAGGAGCAAATTCTTTCCATTATAAACATATGAGCCGAGACACGAGAAAACCAACAATGTGGTTGTGCGCCCAGCGCAGACTCAACTCAGCCTGGGCATCCGTCCAGTCTGATCAGAGTCTTCGCTAAGCGCTTAAAGGGTAGCTAAGGGTCTAAGCTACCTCCATGCGGACAGCGAAGACTCTGATCAGACTGGGCGGATGCCCAGGCTGATCTGAGTCTGCGCTGGCGCACAACCACATTGTTGGTTTTCTCGTGTCGTGGCTCATATCTTTGTACAAATAATTTAGTCTCAGTATAATGCCACTCACTTTTTAGATAGCATAATAAAGAAACTGTACTGTATTAAACAAGAGAGATAACTTTTGTCTCTCATTGTTTTAACTTTATAAAATAGTTTTCATGCTTATAACTGTGTGTTTGATACTTACTGGAATGCTTATAGAAATGCGTATGACTTTGCATTTGATACTTTAGGGAAACTTGCATTCCCACTGTACATACCGTAATTTGGTCTTTTGTTACAGAAAATGCTTAAAACTGTGTTATGCTAAAGGGAGATAAATGCTGTCTCCCTATTGTAAATGAGAAAGTTTTATTTGTTTCAGGAAGCAGTTATAGCTATTTTTGATGATCAAGGGAGTTAACTGTTGTCTCCCTATTGTACATAAGAAAATTTTATTTGTTAGTACAGGAAGCAGTTATGGCTATTTTTGATGGTAAAGAGAGATAACTTTTTGTCTCCTATTGTACATAAATTAGTTTTGTTTGTTACAGGAAATGCTTATTACTGTGCGTTTGATGCTAATTCTTGTGTGCTGTGCCTTAACACTAGCTGACAAAAAAAATTGTGACAAGGGAGGTAAGTCAATATTTGTACAATGTAATGCTTTCTTAGATAGATGCAATATTAACTCTTTTAAATAGTAATAAAAATGAAAGCAATTGAGTTTGCAAACAGCACAGATCCAGATGAGGTGGCTCAGGACGAGCCACCTTATCTGGATCTACACTGTTTGCCCTTTATTATTTGAATTTTCAATGGCATTTGATACTGTTCAATTGGAAGTAAAAGCAAGAACTTGATAAAAGAAACAAGAAACCATAAAAAAAAAGAAACAAACTATAACACAGCGCCAGTGACGAAAATAGCAGAATTTGCAAACAGTGTAGATGCCAGTGAGGCAGCTTATAATGAGCCACTGCATCTAGATCTACACTGTTTGCCCTCTGGTCTATGAATTCTCAATATTGGACAAAGCATTTTTTAAAATTTTGCATACCTGAATTTAGTTGTCTGCTTTTTGGCGCTTAAAGGGTTAATAAGCAACAAATAATGCCACAGGCTGAAGAAAAATACTGACCCATCTGTACTTGTATCTTATATAAAATGTGTAGGGATTTTTGCAGTTTCTGATAGCTGTGTGGCTTTGAGTTTGAAGTGTTAATTAGCACAGTTTTAAGGTGGTGGGATAATTAATATACACTGAGCCCTGGGACACCCCAATCCTTTCTAGTTTGGACTGTACTGTTTCAAATTTGGGGACAATTTTGGGATAATTCATTAGGGACTTAATCAAACTTTATTCTAGCAATCATTGCAGATCCTGATCAGATTGCTCTTGGGGAGCAATCTGATCTGGGTCTGCACTGTTTGTTCAGGCAACTGCGTCCAAATATTTGGGGTAAATATTACACTTTCTTCTGTGTGTTTAGATTTACTGCCTATGTAGGTCTTCTATAATTTTATTATTAGATATAAGCTGAAGATTTAAATAACATATCTAGAAGACCAAGTTCAGCCTGGGCATCCACGCAAACTGAGTAGAGTCTAAACTTTTCACTTTTAAAAGTCTTCATAGTTCATTAATTGAACCATCCGCACAATTTGTTCAGAGCCTTTTCTGTTGACACATACCAAGTTTGGATGCTAAGGAATTTATGTTTGAATGTTTATTGCACAATTTCAGTAATCACCCCAGAAGATCCCTACTTTCTGGAGGGTCAGGATTTAGTACTGACCTGTTGGAGAAAACACAACGTAACACCGAGACATCTGTATTTTAAATACGCAGATGGTTATGACAGAGTTGATTTGGATGAAAAGTACATGGAAAGAAACCAATCAGCGGTTACACTGAGGATTCCGAACATTTCCAAAGAATTTGTGGCGAATAGCTCAGTCAGCACGAGTTTCTATTGCTATGACAGACGAGGCGAAAAAGATGTTTGCATAAGCAATGTATATGTGTTTTTTGATTGTAAGCCAATCTTTTTCGAAAAAAAAATCTTTAATACTTTGGCATGTGTGAAAATCATACATTCAGATCATCCGGCACTTTCAAACAGACTGACCATTCAGTAAACCCTATTGCACTCAGAACGGCCAAAACTCCATAGAGTTTTGGCCGTTCTGAGTGCAATAGGGTTAAAGAGCCAATAGCTCATTAGAGACTGAAAAGCCTACTTCTCATGATAGGGGTTTCTCCTCTGAAACAACCCCCCCCCCCCCCCCAACCCCACAAAAACTAGATCCGCCCTATAAGACACTCCAAAACAGTCTCAAAAATTTAGATCCGTCTTATAAGATGGATCTAGATTTTTGAGTTTGTTTTGGATGGGGTTATCAGATGGATCTAGATTTTGGGGATTGAAGTCCCAATTTTATTGCAGAATTAGTAAGAAAGGCTTCTTTGCTCAGAGAAATGAACAGGGAGGCACAAAAGTAGTCTGCCTTTCAAACCATGACAGAAAAAAATTCAAACTGCATAAATGCTTGAATGATCTGAATCTGGCCCAGAGGTTATGAAAGTAGAGTACATTCTCAAACACAAAATAAAGCACGCTGAATGGCTGCTTCCGAGCACATGCTCGGAAGCAGCCAATCAGTGTACTTTATTTTGAGTTTGAGATTAGTCTCAAGTTTTATGACCTCAAATCCTGATGTAATTACACATGTCATAAAGCAGTTTTTCTTGTGCTTATTGACTCAGATTTGGATTTTGTTCCTTCCCTCATGGAAAATTAGTGTCTGAATGTTGGCTGAAAAGCAGTCTGACCTTTGACTGAACTTGAGCTGAACTTTAGTTTCTGAATTTGGTCTGAAATTCGGACTTTCCAGACCATATTCAGACACTGTTATCAAAAGTTCAGACATTTGATTCAGAGCAATTTCAGACACTGTTGAGATAAGATTCAGAATGTTTTCAGATAAGGGTCAGTTGTATTTCAGACAAAATTAAGCATGAATTCAGAAACATTTTAGACAAAATTCAGAATGTTTTCAGCTATGGTTCAGCTGTTTTTCAGACAAAGTTAAGCCAGGATTCAGAAACAGTTAAGACAATATTCAGAATGTTTTCAGCTATCCACCCCACCCTGCCTCCCCTGCCCCCACTTACCATATACTTGATATTGATTATATTTAAATCAGCCAGAATCCACTTCAAGACATAGATTCTCTACACAATATCAAAAGTTTTTTTTTTTTTTCAGTTTAATCCTTGATTAACCAGTCTCTCAAAGCAAACATTATATAAAAGTATTTTGAAGTGGGTGGGATAAGGATATGTAGTTTAAAGATGAATTTCAAGGCCATCAAGGGCAACACATGAATAAAATATCTTTACAAACATCCACTATAAATTTCGTATCATATCTTTACATGTTTCTGCCATCTTTCCTCACAAATCATTTCTTAAAAAAAAAGTTTAAACTTACTAAACTAAAGAGATATTTCTGTGTTGTTTGAAATTTCTTCTGCAGACGATCTGAGGAAATGCCCACTGAGCATGCCCAGAAGTCACATGACTTCCCACTGAATAGTTCAGAAAGATTCAGAAAAAAATGGTTCAGAAAAATTCAGACAAATTTGGTTCAGAAAGATTCAGACTATTATGAGTTCAGAATGGTTCAGACTATATATGAGGTTCAGACACTTCAGATAATTTCAGAATTTCTGAATCTTTCTGAATATCTGTCTGAATTGTTCAGTCTGTGCCCAGTAATGTTTCAGAAAGTGTTCAGAAAAATTCAGAAAAGGCATTTTGTGTTCAGAGGGATTCAGACACCAATTTAGTGTTAAGATCAGATTCAGTCCTGATTCAGACAAAGTCAGCCAAGTTCAGAAGATATTCAGAAAATGAAGTTCATGAGGGTTAAGAATTAAGATTTTCTGATTTTGTATGCCCTACCCTTTCCTTATGTCCTGCAGACACTCGCTTTTCATGTTAAAGAGAGGACATGACTTATTATCTCCCTTACCTTGCCAGAGTTATCTTATGAGCCATGACAAGACAAAACCAACTAAATGGCAAGTGCACACCGTGAAGACTCAGTCCAGCTTTGGCATCCGCCCAGTCTGATCAGAGTCTTAGCTGTCCGCATGGAGCTATCTTGGACCTTAAGCTACTCTTTAAGCACAGACTCTGATCAGACCAGGCAGATGCCTGGGCTTATCTGAGTCTTGGCTGGGCACACATGCCACTTTAATGGTTTTGTCGTGTTGCCGCTTATATCTTCCTTACTTACATAGGTAAAGAAAGTACATTCCATATTTCTTAGGTTATAATATGGAGGTTTTTCCCTTCCAAAACAATTAAAAAAATCTAGATCCATTCAATAAGTCTTAATTATAAGACAGATCTAGATTTTTGGGTGACTAACCCATTTTATAGCTGAAATATGCAAGACAGATTAGAATATTTTTGGTATACCAAATAAATACATTTTTTGGTAAGGGAATATATGTTTTGCAAAGGGAGGCAATTTATCTGTTACCTGCTTTATTCCTCAAGGTTGTCCTCCTTTGCAAATACCTATCTTGCAAAAAGGAAATCAATTCAACACAGGGTATAATCGATTCCGCTAATTTTCGCTTCCTGCAGAGACTGTACATCATATTTGGGTTCCACCAAGACTGTCCCCGATCTCTTGCTTCCTGCCGAGACTTCTTTACATGATAAATGGCTTCCTGCAGAGACTGTCTGCGTGATTCTGCTTCCTGCCGAGGCTCTCGGCAGGAAGCAGAGTCACGCGGACAGTCTCAGCAGGAAGCCATTTTTCAAAGACAGTAGTCCCTGCAGTAAGCAAGAGTTCGCGGACAGTCTTGGCGGAAGCCAAATATTACGGACAGTCTCTGCAGGAAGCAAAAATTGGCGGAATCGATTATACCCTGTGTGCTTTATTCCTCAAAGTTGTCTTCCTTATCAGATACCCATTTTGCAAAAGGGAAATTAATTCAATAATAAACATTGTTAGGTGGCTGGATTAATGCCCTGCACAGTCCTGATCCCAGCTGGTCAAAGCTTTGTTATTTTATCGGAGTCTATAGCCAAGGATTCTTTAAATTTCTTTGCACACTTAAAATCAAGTGTGTTAATATTTTTTGCTGGAAAAAAATGTGTTAAGCTTTTGCACTGCAAAAATGCCTCACTTTTTTTTCAGCTAAAAATAACAGCATTTTTATGTCCATTTGAAAAATAATTTTTTTTTACCTAGGATGTTATTATAATTAAGTTTTAAACAGCTGGGTCCTCACGTTTTTCTGTTAGCACTGGTGTCTGTTAGCACTGGAGTACACCATCTAGCTTTATATGAGCCGCGTCACAACAAAACCAACAAATTGGCATGTGCGCCCAGCGAAGACTCAGATCAGCCTGGGCATCTGCCCAGTCTGATCACAGTCTTTGCTGTCCACATGGAGGTAGCTTAGATCCTTTGCTACTCTTTAAGCACTAAGTGAAGAGTTTGATCAGACTGGGCAGACGCCCAGGCTGATCTGAGTCTGCACTGTGCACACATGCCACTTTGTTGGTTTTCTCGTGTTGTGGCTCATATATAGCTGAATAGACAGTTCTGGCTCACTTACCTCTGATTCCAGCTTACTACCTAATTTCAGAGTTTTAGATAAGAGGGGGTATTTAGTGATAATTAGGGATAATTTTTGTTAATTCTACATAAAACATATGTTGTGACCCCTCATCTGAACCGTCTTGACGAGACGGTTCAGATGAGGGGTCACAACATATGGTTTCAATAAAAAATATAAAAAATCATCCCTCAGTTATCATCAAATACCCCTCTTAACTAGAGCTCTGCTAATTTGTCAGCAGTTTTTAAGAAATAATGAAAACATGAATCTTTAAGCCCCCTGGGTGCTTAAAGGGGCAAATCCATTAGTAATCGAAACCACAGAAACAACTCATTACTATGTTCATGAAAATTTTAATAGTTCAAGTAAAACCTCCTCCACCCCCTTCCCTCTAAAACAGATACCATATTTATATATTCAGTTATTAGACTGGTGTTTATCCTTCCATAATTTAAAGTCGGGTCGGTCAGGGTCAATTTTCTAAGAGCATGTACACGGCATGTATGTAAAACGGTCTCAGTGATCTTCGCAGACCATTAAGGCATGTCACTTGCAATGTGCTTTCCTCTTAACCACTTAGGAGGTCTAAGCCTGCCAAGGAATAGTGTGGTTAGGTTAACTGACCATCCCGACAGGACCATAGCTGTTTACCGTGGACGTAAAGCAACAAATCAATCAATATTCAGCTATAAAATAGATTTTTGATTTTTATCCTCCAAAACTATCTCAGAGATCTAGATCCATCTAACAAGATGGATCTAGATCTTTGAGATTATTTTGGAAGGAGACAACCCTGTCTTGTAACTGAATAAATATCAGTATTCTCCCTTTGTTTTGATGGGTGGATTAACCCTATTGCACTCAGAACGGCCAAAACTCCATGGAGTTTTGGCTGTTCTGAGTGCAATAGGGTTAATTGATGACTTGTGGTTTTACAGCCTTTTCAACAGTATTTCAGGCACATCAGAATAATATGGGAGAGTGATGATGGAAGGCTGTATGCAATGGAACTCAATTTATGGTTAAAAAGATTTCCCCTTCCAGGGGGAATCAAACCCAGGGTCACTAGATCAGCAAGTCAGTGTTTAACCCACTGAGTTACAGGGTCTCCTCTGTTGTTATGATGTCATTTGAGCTGCGACACGAGAAAACCAACAAAGTGGTTGTACGCCCAGCGCAGACTCAGATCAGCCTGGGCATCTGCCCAGTCTGATCAGAATCTTCGCTAAGCACTTAATGGGTAGCTAAGGGTCTAAGCTACCGTCATGCGGCCAGCGAAGCCTCTGATCAGACTGGGCGAATGCCCAGGCTGATATGAGTCTGCGCTGGGCGCGCAACCACATTGTTGGTTTTGTCGTGTCATGGCTCATTTGAAAATGGAGTTGTCACATAACATTATTGTGTGACAAAATCGGCAAGTTGTATCAAAGACATTTTATTCTTCAACTTTCCCAGATTCATCAAGCATTTGAGTGTTATATAAAAGATATTTTTTAAAGTCTTATTAAAGCTGGAAAAGGGGATTTCTATCAAGTATGTTTTATAAAATTTTACACAACTTTGTTTTGTTTGTTTTTTGGGTTTTCTTTTTTTTTTTGAGGGGGGTGGGGGGGACGGGGGTACCAGGCCGTCCTACGTATCTGGATCTATCACCATGCTTGCAGCGGGTGATAGATGGGACTTGATTAGACTTTTTACCCTCATCTGTCCTATCCTCCTATACTTTCTCCCTCTCTCTTGGAGAGCAGTCTGATCTGGGTTTGCAGTCTTTGCTCAGACTTATCTGTTTTCATTTCTGTGGTGTGTTTTGTTGCTTTCAAACTTTTTAGAACTTATCATATGAAAAATTAATATATTGATATCATTTCAGACTTTCCTAGGAAAGCAGAGAATCTCAGTTGCGTAATTGACAACTGGGACTCTATGATATGCACATGGGATTTGGCAATAGCATATAAGAACCCTGACAATTACAACGTTACCTGCAAGTTTGTGCAAAAAATGTCAAGAGATGACAATGACACGGTTTCGCAGCTGCTATATGTCCTCAGGTTGGTAGAATTCAGTTTTGGCTCATTTAACATCCCTGCAGGCACAACACTGGGTAGGCGGCAATCGAAAACGCTCTTCACAATCCATTAATGCGGTTCAAAAACCGTTAGAAACAGCCTTTCTGATTGCAAATTGGCGACAATTTGCAATCAAAAACGCTGTTTCTAATGGTTTCTGATCAGTGTTTGTTGACTGCATGAGTGTTTTCCATTGCCGCGTACCGGTGTGGGCACACAGCAGTGAATGTACATTGAATCAGTGTTGATTCAATGTCATGACATTGAATCAACTTGATTCAATAATGATTTAATGTTGTTTGCCCACAAGGATATTTCTTTGCTTATAAGACAGGGTTTCTTTCCTTCCAAAATAATTCCAAACCCAGCAGGCACATGACGTCGAAATGACATCGTACTGACGTCATTTTGACGTTATGTGCCTGCTGGGAAATATCTAGATCCATTCTCATAAGATGGATCTGGATATTGTGGGATTGTTTTTGTGTAAGAAGACTCATCTAACAGCAGAATTTCATAAGAATGACATACAAACTTACAAAGAATGTTAAAAAAAAAAGGATCTAGGCCAAGCTTGAAAGTGGGCCATATTGGAATTTGTTAACAGCAGAGTTATTTTCCTTTAAATTCTACAATTTAAGTGCAAAGTGATGACTCTGATCAGACCTGTCAGATGCCCAGGCTGATCTGAGCCTTTGCTGGCGCACATGTCACTTTGTTGATTTTGTCATGTTGTGGCTTATATACTTCTTTCAAATTGTTTCTCATGACTTTCACAGGGATGATGTATCACAGTGGGCTACCTGCCCTGATGGAAATAAGACAAGTTGCCGCTGGAGCAGTAGCGATTACCATGATCCAAAGTTGTATATAATGTCAGTTGAGGTGACAAACACTAGGCTGAATATTACCACTAGAACAGAGGAGAAAGTCTTCAGGCGTATAGATATAGGTTAGCTCATAGCGAGTACCATAAGTCAATTAAGGTGTTCAGATATATCTCAAAGACCATCACTCTTACCTTATGTCATTTCTTTGTCACTTTAACCTATATTTGAGCCGCGACATGAGAAAAACAAACAAAGTGGTTGTGCGCCCAGCGCAGACTCGGATTAGTTTGGGCATCCACCCAGTCTGATCAGACTTGACTCTAAGGGACTAAGCTACCTCCATGTGGACAGCGAAGACTCTGATCAGACTGGGTGAATGCCCAGAATGATCTGAATCCGCGCTGGGTGCACAACCACATTATTGGTTTTGTTGTGTCGCGGCTCATTTCACATTTCAGTGATATTGTTGTATCTCTGGCAATATTTTAGAGGTTTGAATTATTCTTAAGGGAAACTGTTTAGTCAGGCACTGCACTATAATTCATTTCACTTGGCTGGTATTGTCTATATTAACATGCGTTTGTTAAAATCAAACTCCCTTAAGGCACTCTTCATTGTCTTTTGACAGTTCTTTTTCAAAAATGTGAGGCTTTGCATACAAAGTTTCTGTACAAAAAAAGGACCTAAAAAGTGTCATTTTCGACTTTTAGTTACTACAAAGCAAAACTTGGCTGTTGACTCCCTTTTACTTTTACGCATTACAACTTGTGACCAATATATACTATCTTAGAACAAAATTTGCATAATTCATTGAATTTTTATTCCAAATCCATTTTTAATGACTAATTCTATCAGTCATTCAATGCTGTCACAAGCGCATTTTGGAAAGTAGCTTTCACAGCTATATTCTTCCGCTCAGAAATGAAGTGTTCGTAAGTTCATTTTGCTAAAAAACGTCTGGAATTGAAAATAAGTTTTGTACGGGTTAGACGAGAACTTGTATAACGTATTCTTGTGCAGGTATAATTATTTATGTAGTTCTGTAAAATGATAAGTAGCTAACTAATGACATCAGCGGTCAGAATATATAATGAATACAAACTGAATATTAAAAATCAATCCGCCAATTACCGTATTCGCCCGCTTTGTCTCTTTAAGCGCCCCTCATACTAACAAGTAAAATAAATTAGCTGCCGCTAGAAACAACAACAACAACAACAACAAACTGTTTTACAGTTATAAACTTGGCTTAAACAGTATTCCAAGCATGTCAATCATTGCAGAGAATGTAATGTAAAAGAAATTCTGTAGGTTCTGTTATACTGGACATTATACGGTAATTGTGTGTTTATCAATGGCTATTTATAGAACTGCCATGTTGTAAACATTGGAGTGGACACCCTGGTGGTCCAAAGTTAATTTGAAATACAGCAAACACTGAGTGCTTAAAAGTCTGTGAAAAGAAGTAACCGTTGTCAGAATTAAAAAATTACTTGTGTACAAGAGATAGAATATTGGCAGGTGCATGAAGCGATTTGCGCTAAATGGCTTATTTACATTATTAGAGCTGGACCATATACAAGCAACAGGGCTGAAGTTTGAAATCATTTTGGGCCGACATAGCATGACGTTATTCTGATAGAATCTGTCATTTCAGGGCCATTGGCCCTTTGATTTCTACTGTTTGGTTTACCCATATATTAATAGACTTTGAAAACGATCCTTTTTGTCTGGAAACTATACAACAGTTGAATGTTTATTTGTAACATGATTATCACCTGACCAGTAACAACATGATTATGCATGCGGAAAGTTGAATACATTTGAACTGTTTCATTTACATAGGGTATGACCACAACTATAGTAAACAACACTTTTTACAAAACAATATTTTGGCTGTTCTAACAAGCATTGACACCCTTCAGTGAAACTGGTATTTTTCTGCATTACTATTAGCGGAAAATATTTCACAAAATATCTGAAAATTCAGATGTTTCGTATTCCGTGATGTATTTTTATTTGAATTATTAGGACAATGCAGCATATAATGGCAGTTTTGTCATTTTTGAGAAAATATTCAAAACCCTGTTTGCATTAGGGAGTAAAGGTACTATTCCTGTACTTATATATTCTTCTGTGTAGTATATGTATACTTCTATATTTTACAGTGTAATATGCCTCTGTATTCTACAGTTTAGTGTACATTTATATACATACTTTTGTATTATACAGTGAAGCCAGCACCAGTCAAAGCAACAGATATAGCAGTGGAATATTTTCCCAAGGAC
The DNA here is from genome assembly GCA_963989385.1 of Ctena decussata. Classification (NCBI taxonomy): domain Eukaryota; kingdom Metazoa; phylum Mollusca; class Bivalvia; order Lucinida; family Lucinidae; genus Ctena; species Ctena decussata. The sequence goes on along the minus strand of OZ022501.1, from coordinate 25,503,384 downwards.
CCAGAAAGTGTTTTGATTCAGTGGAATCATTCCTCAGTATTGAGAGATCTCTTTTTCAACTTGACAATCATCTCACACTGTGATCTACCTGAAGTAAGTATGGATATCGAAAGTATTGGGACACCTAAAATATTTAATTTTCCATTTGTCAGAAATGGAAAATTAATTATTTTTAGGTGTCCCCAAATTTAGGCATATTACGATAGATGACTTTAAGTTTATGGTCCTTTTAACAGTATTTCAGTCATATCAAACTGAAGCAAAAAGGGTGATTATGAAAGGCTGTACACACAGGAGACTCATCTGTGGTTGAAATGATTTCTGCCTCTACAAGCAAGATTCGCTAGCATAGCAGCCCAGCACTTATCCACTAAGCTACTCTAGCTTCTTTTAAAGTAAGTAAGACCTAAGCTTACGCTGAATCTCAGGATAACATAAAGATGAATGGGACGCTTTCAGGGGTACATCATTGATAGGTATATAATAAATTGTTTTATTATATACCTATCAATGATACTGTTCTTGAATTGCCTGTTTCCTGCCTGGCCATCTGATATAGAAAGCCATATCAAACTGACGTTTTCTGAATCCATATCCCTATCCCTTGAAACGAGACTATGTCTGAGGTCCAGCTTCAGGTGCGTCATTTTTTTGACGTGCTTCGAAGAAACGAGAACCAAAGAAATGGGACAAGTGATGTAATGTCAAACAAACATGCCAAAAGGCGCACTTTGATAGCTCAGTCCATAGCGTTTGTCTTACCTCGCCGGTTGGAATCCGGGTCGATGCATTAGCGCTGGCAAGTATGAATGCTTGGCTGTTCCCTAAGGTATATAATAAACAAATAATTATAATAGTAACTTGATATAGCGTATTTTATCACCTCTCGTGGATGAGCTCATACCATCCAGTCACCCTCGACGCAAGGGTCTTGGGTGATCCAGTGGTATGAGCTCATCCACTCGACATGATACATTGTGCCAGATCAAATTTCTATTAAAATAATGTGTATTTAATCTTTCACTGGGGACATAAAAGAGTGATCCTCTAATGTTTGAGATTTTTTCATCTCTTTCATTCCAAACATATATTATGACCTGTCAACAGAACCGCCTGGACAAGGTGGTTCTAATCAGGGAACACAACATATCCCAGCAGGCACATGACGTTGAAATGACGTCATATTGACGTCGATGCGACGTAATTACGTCGCATCGACGTCAGTACGACGTCATTCCGACGTCATGTGCCAGCTGGGATGTTTATGGTGTATGGACAAAAATGATGTTGTAGCTATAAAAATTCTAAATATTGGGACAGATAGGTTTGAGCAAACAGTGCAGACCCAGATCAGACTGATCAGGGTGTCAAACTTTTTGCCATTCCATCTGCATCTTTTGCATGCATTACTGCATTGTAAGACCAAACTGTTCCATTTTCAGGACAACTACGGTAATTAGTTTAGAAATTTTACAATAATGACAAAAAAGGCGACATGTAATGTTGCTCACAACCCACCTTTATCTAGCTGCAGAGCTGTAGATAAGAGGGAGTATCTGTTGTTAATTGAGGGATTCTTTCTCTTATTTCCATCAAAAACAAATGTTGTGACCCCTCATCTGAAACGTCTCAATGAGACAGTTCAGATGAAGGGTCACAACATTGGTTTTTTTTATGTAGAGTTAAAAAAAATATCCCTAATTATCACCAAATACTCCCTCTTATCTAAGCTCTGCAGTTGTCGATAAAAATTGCATTTTTTTTTTTTGCTCTTTGCAGGTTTATGAAGTTGCTTATACACCTGAGTATTCCAGTATTAATGAAGAAATTCCTGCACAAATGCTGACAGGGCTGAACCCCAATACCCGATACAATGTGTCCTTAAAAACTAAGGCACTCGGTGGCTCAGGGCCCTGGAGTGAGTCTACAGAGAAACTCTTCACAACAATGTCTGCTGGTAGGTAGATTGGGAGAGGTGGGGGTAGGTGAGGGGGGGGGGGGATTTGCCTTTAAGGTTAATGGGTAAACATTCTTGGGAAAATACCTTCCCAGTTTCTTTTTTGCCCCCATTCTCCTGAGGGGTCAGTTGTTACCGGAAAGTATATGCTTCGTAAGATGAAAAAATTTACGCCTGTAAAATTTAAAAAAAAAGTTTGTCCATTTTCAGTGTTCAACTGTTGTTCATGATATATGCTTTACCCAGTTTTACATTTAATTCTTTAAGCACCAAAAAGCAGACGACAAAATTTACGTCTGCAAAAATTAAAGATATGCCTTCCCCAAGACTTTTTACATGGATAATTCAGAGGCTAGAGGGCAAACAGTGAAGATCTAGATGAGGCAGCTCATTATGAGCCACCTCAGCAGGATCAATGCTGTGCTATTTTTGTCACTGGTGCTTAAAGTGTTAAAAGAACTAAACAGGATCTGCTAAGGGCTTTTTCCAGGTTTTGCATTTGAAGAAGAACTAAATGTTGTACATTGATTGCTTTCCTATTGGGTGCCATTTTACTATAATCCCCTATTTATGGATTGCCATGAATCGATTTTTGATATCCATAATTTGGTTTATGGATATCTAAAAATGCAGCATAATATGTGATATCATAATTGATTTATAGATATCCAAAAATCAATTGATGGATGTATTCCTAATTCTAGTTTTGGATATCCAAAAACCTGCTGATTTTTGATCAGCAGGTTATCCAAAAATCAAATTTTAGATATCCATGATAAATCAAATTATGGATATCCAATATTGATATGGATCTTTATACCCCCGATATACGAAGTATGTAAGGGGGTATATAGTTTTGTCATTCCCTCCGTTTGTCTGTTCATCTGCTTGTTTGTCCGTTCATTCGTATGTTGGTTTGTCCGTCCGTTCGTCAACTTTACGTCAAAGTTTTACGTTAAACCGTTTTTGATTGCCCATATCTCTGTAACTACATATCAGATTCTTTTCATATTTGGTTTATGATATCTCTATAGCATAGCCTTTGATGTAAACTATCTTAGCCCCTGGGCCAGGCACCAGGGTGGGGCCAGGGGTCAGTTATTAGGACCTAGGCATTTTCATTGTCAAAGTTTTGCGTTAAACCATTTTGATTGCTTATATCTCTGTAACTGCATGTAAGATTTCTTCCATATTTGGTTCATGATATCTCTGTAGCATTACTTTTGATCTGGACTACCTAAGCTGCAGGGTCAAGCTCATGGGTGGGGCCTGGGGTCAATAACTAGGACTTAGCCATTTGTTGTATATACAGTTTGGGGTTATTGTTCTAATATACTTGAATAGAGCCTAATGATACATGACTAGGTTTATTTCATACTAGTTTACGCGTATGGATGCTGCTCATTAATAAGGTCAAGGTCACAAACATTTAAATTTTGTACATGTATAGCATTTGCATTGTAGTTTTGTGGTAAAGTATGGTTTCATTAGGCAGTGGAGGCCCCTGCTGTCTTGCTCTAGTCATAATACAAATTAAGGATATTCAAAAAAATTCCTATTTTTGGATATCCATAGTTCAGTGTTTGCATATCCATAAATGAAATTATGGATATCCAAAAATGAAAAAATTTATTAGAAAAACTGCCGGGCACCCCATGCTTTCCAACATTAAGTGTAACTTTTTCAGCACAGCTACGTTTGAACACACGAACTGGCTCTTTGCTTGAAAAAGATGGAATCACTAGGTCATAGAATTCATGTCTTTACTTCATCACTATATACATTAAAGTTTGAAAAGATCCAATAATTGCTAGTTATGATATGAGCCATGCTAGTCTATTTTATAACCATTGATTTGGTTAAAACAATATTTTATGATCAGTTCCCATTTAGAATGTACATCGTAAAGTATCAGGATCTGGTATATGTAGTAAGCAAGAAGCTTATAGTGGTCATCTATTGAAACCAATCATTTAAACTATGAATGTCGGTCTGATGACCAGGGCCAAACTGTTCAAAACTATGGTTGTCATTAGTTAACAAGATGTTAGAATTATAACATTTATACCTCAGATATGCCAATATTTTTTGTTGAAAAAATGTGAGATGCTTTTGCATTGCAAAAGCTTCTCACATATTTTCAACATAAAATATCAGTGTATTTGGATTTATTTTGGATAAAGCACTTAACAAGTTGACCTTTTAATGAGCTTATTAGGCTAATATTGCTATGAACAACTGGGCCCAGATTGACATTGGTGGTATAAATGATTACTCTGATAACAGACTGGCATGCATTGAATCACAACTGTTTATGAGCAGATCTGCTTACATTCAAATGTAAAGGGTGTGGAATCCACACCTTTACTACTTGCTTGCTTCATAATTCCAGTACCTAGATCAGCCCCACACACTAGGAGTGGTTGGTTTGAAACCCTACCCGGCAGATGCACTACAGCAAGAAACTGTGAGAACATTCTGGTACACTGGCAGGTGAGTTTTGACATTTTAGTTACAGTCAAACCTGTCTGAAAGCCCACCGCTATTAAGCAAAAACGTGTCTTAATAAGCCAAAAACTGATATCCCAAAGTAGTATTTTCAGTGTAAATTGACTTGCATTAAGCAAGCACCTGCCTTAAGCAAGCAGTTTTGGCTATTCTTTAGGGTGCTTGCATAAGACAGGTTGATTTACACTGAAAGTGCTGCTTTGGGATATGACTGTATTTACTACTGGATTTTTCTATTCCAAAACAACCCAAAAAATCAGAAGATAGGTCTAGATTTTATGGGATTGTTTTGGGAGAGAAAGCCTATTTAACAACAGAACTATACAAGATGGGCTTAGGTATTTAAAGTCATTCCAGAGGGGAATAATTCTGGCCCCGAGGTTATAAAACTTTTTTCGTGCTCAACTCAGCTGAGCATAGAATTTTCTCTGCTGATAAATATGAAAATGCCAACTAATGTTGGCATTTTCATATTGATAAGCAGAGAAAATTTCATTCTCAGCTAAACTGAGCAAGAAAACAACTGTACTTGCCAATAATTTGTTATTTATTAGCAGGTAAAATTTCATGCTCAGCTGAGTTGAGCATGAAAAAAGTTTTATAACCTCAGGGCCTGATCTTATAACTGAATAGATATGAAACCTGAGTCTGCGCTGGGGGCACAACCACTTTGTTGGTTTTCTTGTGTCATGGCATTCTGAAGATGTTTTGCCAAGGGAAATCACTCTGATTTTGTAGCATACTGTATTTGTTATCCTTCTCACATGGGGCTAATCTTAGAGGAATATAACAATCAATTATGAGTGTCCATGTATGATAGGGAAATCTCACCCGAGGGGTCGGAATTTCAATCAGGGACGAGGCTTGCCGAGTCCCTCGTTGAAATTCAGACCCCGAGGGTGAGATTTCCCTATCCTACATGGACTGGCTCATGATGGATTATTTTTTTCCCACTTTTAGCTGATTTTAAACCTCAAGTCAAATAAGGCTTTAAAACAGGAAAATTTTGGGTCCCTATAAAACTAGAAACGGAACCAAAATGAAATGAAACGAAACGAAACGGAACGCAACGAAACGAAACAAAACGCAGCGGAACGAAACAAAACGCAACGAAACGAAATAGAAATAAAACAAAATGGAGCAAAATCTGAAAAATACCATGAAAGTATCACAATAGAACAGCACCACATATTAATGCAAAAGGAAGACTTAAAAAGCACCATGTTTATCCCTATACATTGCTATATGAAGTTACCAAGTTCCTGGGTATTTGTTAGATCAAATACGTTAACTTTTAAACAGATACTTGGCTGAATTGTTTAATTTGATAAACTGACATACGATTTTGGGGTCTCATTTGGTCTTAGGGTGTTTTGGTCTGGACATTTTCTTTATTATCTTTATAGTTTTTGATTGTTATTTTAAGATAATTAATATTTATTTTTACTTTTTGTTGTTGTGGAGCGTCATATGACCTTTAGACATTTTTCGGGCTACCAGCTCCATACATATGACCCAGGTTCCTGAAATAGTGTTCTTGCCTCGGTCCCCAACAATTATTTTTATGCTGCGCAGAAAAAAAATGTCTTTGCATTTCCCGAACTATAATGATTTCAGAAAATGTTCCCTGGTTCCCAGAAACTTAAGTTATCCTTCCCTTGGTTTCACTGTTGTCATGTTTGGGATCCCACTGCAAAATACCCGTACCCAAATTCCATGCCCTCTTACAAACCACCAAATGAACCTTTAATGTGCAGGCAAGAGGCAGAGTGTGACGTTTTGAAATTTATCTTTTCTTCAACCCGCATTTTTTCTTAAAACAATATTTATTGAGGTTTAAAAGTGGTTCCACCGCTCATCTCCTCTCCACCACTTTACCGCGTCCTGTATCCGTCCTGCCTTTATTTGCCAACAGACTAACATCCAATCTAGTCTAGTGAGTATTCTAGTGTATCCCATAACCTTGTAAGGTTGCTTGGGCACCACTGACAGAGTCTTTGGCCTTCAGTTGCCCTTGCTGTGCTGACAAAGTCACAACAGGAGACTTACGTTCTACTTTATTAAAGCTGGAAATTGTACTTAAAAGGTGATAGTCGGGGGTAACTGTTGCTGCAATGGTATATAGGGATTTTAAATATCAATGTATGTAGTGCTGTTAGATTTCAGATTTATTTTGCTTCATTTGATTTCTATTCCGTTTCATTTTGTTGCGTTTCGTTTTGTTGTGTTTTGTTTCGTTTTGTTGCGTTTCGTTTCGTTCCGTTTTGGTTTCGTTTCTAGTTTTATAGGTACCCGAAAATTTTAACTTATTAACCAGTGATCTGAAGTAAATTTTGAGCAGCCCATTGTATTTATTAGGTCCTAAAAAGGGTGTAAACATAGTTTGCACCTTAAAAATAGACGGAAAACATGATATGTTGACCATTTTATCTTCTAGAGGGCAAAACGAAATGTAACTTAGCTTCTCACGTCACATGCGTCAGGTTTGCTGGCGATGTTTCATAACTGCTTTAAGTGACGTCATTAAAATTTAGTGACGTCACAAACCTATGATCTGTTATCAAACCTCGTCCGAGATGCTTGCATGTCCATTTTTGTTAATTTAAAATATTAATCAAAAATTAAAAAAAGTCTGGTTGCTAATATAAGAAAGATGTTCCTAGGTGTAGTAGTACTAGTATTTCAATTCTCATATCGACGTTGCCCCCGCACCTCAGCGGAACGAATCCATAGCCGCAGTAATGGGGCGCCGAGCGTCCGTCCATATGTTGCTAGGTGTAAGGTAGAAGTTTCTTATATGAGCTGAGGGCCTGCCTTATATATGCAAAGGTGGGAGAAAGAAGTCTCTCTCTCAGTGATCAAATTTATTCCTTAAGAGCTGCCATTATTTGAAGAAAAAAAATTTGCCGTCAAAGAAGCAAATACTTATATGTTAAAGCTACATGTTTTAAGAAATAATCAAACCAAGGGATGTGTAATATATCTATAAATCTTAACGAGCTTGGGTACACCACCATGTTTTTCTGCCATTATTTCAAAAGGAGACTACTTTTGTAATTTCCTGTATGCTTTCCTTAAGTACATCACCCTCTAAAAATATTACCATAATGTGGATAAGTATTGGGGCACCTAAAATAATTAATTTTCCATTTGTTCCAAATGGAAAATTAATAATTTTAGGTGTCCCAAAATTTAGGCACATTAAAGTATTATTGTACGAGCCTTCTTCCAACAGCCTCTGAGCCAGTGTGACATCATTTCCAACTCAACAAGGTACCAATTGAGCTCCCCTTTGGCAAAAGTGACCCTGGAATCCACAAAGTTCTCCACAGAAATAGAAGTACTCACAAACAGGTCTTCAGTATTACAGCTGAGCGCAATCTCCGATGAGGGTGTTTCCACAAACTTCAGTATGCAGATGGTTTATCCTGAGGACATGTGTGGGTTTCTATTTTAATTTTAACTCTTTAAGCCCCAGTGAATTTTTGCAGACGTAAATTTTGTTGTCTGCTTTTTGGTACTTCAAGAGTTAAGGTCTTACTCCTGTAAGCAACTATTAACTATTGGCAAATTATTAAATACCGTCAGATATCATCAGCCATTGACAAACTTGTTCTTGTGTACCTTTTGATTTACAATGTTTAATACTGTTTAAATGCATAATTTTAGAATCTGAGAGGTTTCTGTCTAATCTTGATAGAAGCAGACATTATCAATGACAGACATTCCATTCTTTACATTAATCCTCGGCATGACATAAACTGATGTCATTTGATGTTTTCTCGATGTCTTCATCGGTAAAACCAATAACACTTGACAATGCAGATACGACAACTACCTTGACTTTTATCTAGCTCTAGGTCTTGGTAAGGGATGTAAGGTATAGTGGAAATAACATGAATGGTTATTTCATTCAAAATTTATGAAAAGAGCCCTCAGCGAGTTTCATAAATTTCATATGAAATGACCACTCTAGTAAGATTCTTTTTATCATAAAAGTAAAAAAAGGTTAAGGTTCCAATAGCCAAATAGCAGTAGGGGCAATGGGAGTTAGAGAACCACTGTATCTTGGGCACAGCAGATGAAAGGCGGAGCCCATCTCTCTCCTTTCACTGCCTTACCTTCCCTGATTCAAAAACGGTACCCATTTACTGCTGGGTCAACAGAGAGAGATTTCCAGTCATTGGATGGTGACAGTGAGCCAGGAACTCACAACCTCCGGTGACTGTCTGCGACTACGGCGCCTCTCTCCACTCGTCTACGGCACCTCTCTGATGCCTATCATATGACCCTTTAAAAAGGAATTTTATCACCTTCAAAATGAACATTATTTCAATTAAAAATCATGTTGTCGACATGGTCATTGTCACTGAGACATATTACATGTATGCACAAAAATGTTATAACACAATGTGGTCATACAATTTTTTTGACACAACATTATCCACTGAATAACAACATCATATGATAATAGATTTTCCATTACTGGTTAAAACAATCAGAATCCTTGTCTGCATATGGTAGCAAGAATAGCAGGCTCCGTGGTTATAAAACTTGAGTACATTCTCAAACTCAAAATAAAGCACACTGATTGGCTGCTTCCGAGCACATGCTCAGAAGCAGCCAATCAGTGTGCTTTATTTTGAGTTTGAGAATGTACTCATGTTTTATGACCTCGAACCCAGATCTCAATGTATTGAAAAATTGTTACGATATTCATTTCAGGGCCAAAAGTCCAAAGAGATCTTGTTATAGAATATAACAAAAGAACCGGTGTTTGCAATGCATCTGTAGTGGTACTTGAAAATGACAGCAACTTTGACAACATATCTCACACTATTGTCTGGTGTACAGGAGAAGCTAAATGTGAGGTAAGAGGAGGTTTTGGCTGTCAACAGGGTCCGATGTTATAAAACTCGAGTATAATCTCAAACTCAAAATAAAGCACACTGATTGGCTGCTCGAAAAGCAGCCAGTGTGCTTTATTTTGAGTTTGAGAATGTACTCAATTTTTATAACCTCGGGGCCAGATGATGGTAGGTTAACACTGATAAGTAGAGACCTTAAAGGTCAAGGTCACAGAAATTTTTGTGATATTGAATGAAAGCTTATTTTTTTGCTTTTAGTCACAAAATTCTTGAATGGAACATTTTATATGGGACAAGGTCTTTTAATAGGTTAGACTGCATGTCATTTCATTTGTCCATTCAGTCTCTATTTATTAATAGTTGCATTAAATTTTTAGCTCACCTGAGCCAGCGGCTCCGGGGGAGCTTATAGGATGGTAAGGCTCCGTTGTCAGTCGTTGTCAGTCGTCCTCCGTCCGTCGTCCATCCACAATTTCAAACAACTTCTTCTCTGAAACTGCTGGGCCAATTGTAACCAAATTTCATATGTGACCTTCAGAGGAAGGGGGAACGATAAATTGTTCAAACAGTCCTGGTCGCATGACCAACATGGCCGCCATGCCCATATATGGTACAAACCTAAAAAATCTTCTCCAGAACCAATAGGCCTATGGCCTTGAAATTTGGTATGTAGCATTGGGTATGCGAGTACTACCAAGATTGTTCAATTTATAACCTTGGGTTGACCTTGACTTTTTTTACAGTAAGGTCAAATTTGCTTCCTTGTGTTTTTGTATGGCAAAATGCTACAACATAAGATATCTTGAAAACTGTTGAAGATTTTGGGCTAAAAGTCGGTATCTACAGTCATCTTAATAATGAGTACATGAAGATTTATGAGTACAAGAGGTCAAGGTCATTCTTTGACCTTTGATTCAGAACTCTCACATTTTGACAATTTCAAACAATTTCCTAAGCATCCAGTGGGCCAATTGAAAACAGGGGTTGAGGGAACAAAAATTTATTCACATGTCCAGATCATATGACCAATATGGCCCCCGCACCCATATATGGTAAAAACTTTTAAAAATCTTCTTCTCTAGAACCAATTCACCAGTGGCCTTGAAACTTGGTATGTAGCATTGGGTACTAAAGTTCTATCAAGAGTGTTCAAAATGATGACCTTGGATTAATCTTAGCAATTTTTCGGCAAGGTGAAATAAGGGAAAATGCTAGAACATATGATTTCATGGAAAGTTTTGAAGATTAAGGCCTAAGAATTGGTGTATGCAGTCATCTTAATGAGTACATGAAGATTTATGAGCACAAGGGGTCAAGGTCATTCTTTGACCTTTGACTCAGAACTCTTATATTTTGACAGTTTCAAACAATCTTCTCGAAAATCACTGGGCCAATTGAAATCAAATTTCATATAGAGTCTCCAGGGTTGAGGGAATGAAAATTTGTTCAAACGGTATAGATCACATGGCCAACATGGACGTTATGCCCATATATGGTAAAAACCTTTAAAAATCTTCTTCTCCAGAACCAATGGCCTTGAAACTTGGTATGTAGCATTGGATACTCCAGTTCTATCAAGAGTGTTCAAAATGATGACCTTGGATTAATCTTGGCAATTTTTCGGCAAGGTCAAATATAGTCTGGTTGCCAAATGAAGATTTTAGGTGCAACCCCAAAAAATAGTCCGCACAAAATGTTTTTGCACAAATGTGTTCACCAACATGTCCGTACACTGAAACTGAATGATGCCACCTTGGCATCATTGGGGAAATGAAAATATTCAAGATGGCGTCCAAGATGGCCGCCAAGGGATAAAATCCTCAATATCTTCTAAAGCATGTGGGTTAGAAACATACTTTTGGTGGCTACTTATAGGTTTTCGAGGTCGAGGAATCAATTCAGCATGTTAAAAATTATTTCAGACGAATCAGTTACAAAATGGCGGACAAGATGGCCGCCAAAACATAAAAATCTCCATATCTTCTTTAGTATACGGGCTAGAAACATAATTTTGGTGTCTGCCTATAGGTTTTCGGGGTCAAGGAATCCAATAAGCACGTTAGAATTACTTCAAGGCACTTAGTTACACAAAATGGGGGAGAAGATGGCGGACGATGCATCGATTTCGGCACTGAATGTCGGAGAAATGCATTTTTGACAGCAGAATTCTGGTTTTAGAAGTCTATTAACCCGGAGGTTTGAATTTATAAATTCTATGAATATAAAAAACCGAAGTCATAAAGACCAAATTTTGCATCTGATAGTGTTACTAACAATGAGATCACGATGATCCATTAGGACCCAGTCCCGGTAGGGATGAACAGCCCCGTCTAGAAAATTTCATTCGCAACAGAAAGACATTGACATCTCGATCATTCATTATTTTTTTGAGAATGTCGTTTCTAATGGCTTTCTTTGCTCATAATTCCATGCTTGTACCTTTTGGCAAAGTAAAATGATACGAAAAAAAAAAAATCAAGAACTAATACAACCAGACCCAACATGACAAAAGTTCGCGAAATACAAGCATGGTAAATCGAGTGACCAGCCCTATCTTAGACATTCAGGCCCAATTGAAAACAACAGTAAATTTTATTTTACCTATTAAATACTTTGAATAGGACAAAACAGAAAACAAACTAGGCAGCTATTAGATAATCATATTGCTAGAAAACCACAGACAAGTGGATATAAGAAAACGTAACATTGAGGAACCGCAACAGAAGTATCGCCTTGGAATGGTTAGTAATACATTACTGGGAAGAAGTTAACCAGTTTTACATAGTCCAAGCCTTCGCCTTCTGCTTCTGCAGAGGTTCAAAATATTTAGTCAACATTTGGTCTGCATAAAGGTTACCCAACCCATCAATGAAACATCACAGACAGCAAATAAATCACGGATAAAACCTGTGATTAATAAAAGATAAGGACTCGACAGAAACAACGTAATTTGCGACATCTGGAGAAGATCCCTCAGATATCAAACAACAATCCTGAAGCAAAAGAAACCACCAGTTGAACCCTTGAATGGCCAAGCAGTGGGGCAAAATTTTGATCTTGACACAAAGGGTTTATTACTTTCATTGCTTCGTTGATTTTAAGTTTTGTAAGAAAAATCATTTTTTCCCCTGACTTTACTTCTTTATCTGTATATTAGCCTTTAAGCAGGGGTAGATAACCCAGAAGGATAAAATCCCAATCGTAACAGTAAAAAAGCCTGTTTCATGACTTCAATCTTTTGTCAGAAGTTTAATAAAAATCGCTTTCAGCTCTTTGAGTTTGCGCTGAAATTATCTCTGTGTTACACTTAGAGCAAATGGGCTAGAAGCAGGTATAAACAAACCCTTGGCGACAAAAGTTTGACTCTGCCAGGAAACTTTATTACAAATTTGGAAAACCCCTTTCAGAGCTGGTTCTAACTCTACTTGTACCTTTACTTTTCCAAATTTAAAATCGGTTATTCAGTTTGTCTATAAAGTATGCGACCCGGGTTTGGTGGCATACGTGACCCAACGTTTATCTATGCGTATTTAAATCTTTTGAGGAATTTGAAATATAACATGAAAATACCAACTAATGTGTACTTCAGTGGTTCAGAAGAAGAGGGCCTTTTAGACGAAACGGTGACATCTTTGGCCGCAAGCATTCATACCGACTTTCGTTCTCGCAAACGAATAGAAGTATAGCTTTACATCAAATTATCCGAGCAGCCTTTGTTCCGTTGGAGCAGTGGGTTATTATGTTCTCATTGTGTCTTTGGCATAGCGCTATTATGAAAGATCGGGCTAAATTCTATCCTTGTGCCGTCTTTTGACCATCCTTGATTCTAGTCAGGCACACATTTTCGGTGAGTCGACAGATAGCCTTTTTCAGTTGTTGTCAGATACAGGATTCAAACCCCCGACTGCCAAATTCTCTAGACACTCAAAAAGTGATTTTGATCAGCCCAGCGGCTTCGGAGGAGAAGAATCTGTTTGAATGTATGAGTGGTCTAAGCTGACGGACTATGAAGTCAGTTTATGCTTTCAGCGTTCCCATAGCATTGCTCGGAAGATTCAATCAGGTAAGAATACTTGTAGAAACTGGTATGACAAGTATGCACTGTTTAAGCTAAAACATTTTAAATGTGCAAATACAAATTTGCAGTCCATTGTCTATAATTATGGGTAGTACTGTCTCCTTTATACCTGAAAGAACTGGGAAAATACGAAAATTAAAAAAAAAATGTTAACAAAATTTGTTACTGCTTTGAAGAACGTATGACATTTTCTAATATGTAAATTTAAATACATCCCAGATGCTAAACCATCTGGCTGTGGCATGGCACGATCCTGCGACGCTCACATCACTATTCACTAGTATCGACCAGAAGCTATAATTTTAAACGACGCAAGCAACCATCAAATATATGTTTCTCAACCAGAATCTTAATTGAAGAAAGTAAAATGGTTAATAGAATAAACACACATTTCTGGTAGCCTTTAGGTCAGTACTCGTAACAATAGCTTTCTGCAATGACTAAAGCTTAGTCAACGGGGTTATCTACCTCTGCATGCACTAGGTTCTTGTGACCCATTATTGTCCTCTTGTTAAAACACTGTCAGAATGGGGCTTTTATCACTTCCTTTAATATTCATTAATCCTATACATGCAAAATCTGGATTTCTAATACAAAAACCTGAATTCTGCTATCGGAAAGTGCATTTCTCCGACATTCAGTGCCTTGATCGTTCCATCGTCCGCCATCTTGTCCACCGTTGTGTGTAACTAAGTGCCTTGAAGTAAATTCTAACGTGCTTATTGGATTCCTTGACCCCGAAAACCTATATGCAGACACCAAAATTATGTTTCTAGCCCGTATACTAAAGAAGATATGGAGATTTTTATGTTTTGGCGGCCATCTTGTCCGCCATTTTGTAACTGATTCGTCTGAAATAATTTTTAACATGCTGAATTGATTCCTCGACCTCGAAAACCTATATGTAGCCACCAAAAGTATGTTTCTAACCCACATGCTTTAGAAGATATTGAGGATTATATCCCTAGGCGGCCATCTTGGACGCCATCTTGAATATTTTCATTTCCCCAATGATGCCAAGGTGGCATCATTCAGTTTCAGTGTACGGACATGTTGGTGAACACATTTGTGCAAAAACATTTTGTGCGGACTATATTTTTGGGTTCTCGTCCCGGCACCCAGACTAATATGGGAAATTGCTAGAACATAAGATTTCATGGAAAGTTTTGAAGATTTAGGCCTAAAATTGGTAAATACAGCCATCTTATAAGTACATGAAGATTTATGAGTACAAGAGGTCAAGGTCATTCTTTGACCTTTGACATTGAAACAGTGCTTGCACTAATGGAAGTCTGGGAGTAATTTACTCCCGAAAATCGCTCTGGGACTTCCAAATTTGATGGACTAGAAGTCAGGAATACTTTCTGGTTAAGCATCTGTAGACATTTTTTATGAATTATTAAACTTTTCATTGGTTATAAAGTTCATTAGATATGAATGATATCATTTAATATAAATAAATTGAGTGTAGCATGTCTGTGCATACAAAAATAATTGTAAATTTTCAATTTCAATATGTCACCATGTTCCCATGGGACTTCTAAAATCTAAGGCATGGAAGTCAGGACTTCCTGTTTTTCAAACTTAGTGCAAGGGCTGCTTGAAACTTGGTAAGTAGCATGGAGTACTAGAGTACTTTCAAGACTGTTCAAATGATGACCTTGCATTTACCTTGATCTTTTTTGCAGCATGGTCAAATATGGGAAAATACTAGAACATAAGATTTCATGGAAAGTTTTGAAGATTTTGGCCAAAAAAATGGTATATATGGTTGTCTTAATGAGTACATGAAGATTATGAGTACAAGAGGTCATGGTCAGTCTTTGACTTTTGACCCAAGACTCATATTTTGGCTATTTCAGACATAATAAAAAGCCACTTTGCCAATTGTTCAGGTGAGCAATTCAGGGCCTCATGGCCCTCTTGTTTTGTTAAAGGTATATTGAGAAGGTTGTTCTAAGCAGCTGGATATCAAAAAGCACATCCAGCTACCATGAATAATTTTAAAGATATCAAGAGTTGAAGTTGTACATATTTCACCACATGGGATTACTGCTTGAACTGCCTCATCATAGTTGCACATTGCATTTTTAAACTTTTTCTTTTTCAAGTACCATTTTGTTTCAGTTTAAAGTTCTAAAGAGGTTAATATTTGCATTTTGGAATTTCAGAATCAGCGAAACTAAACACAATTGAAATATGGTGGTGCACTGATTTGATATGGTTATCTGCTTTTTTGGCACTTTAAGGGTTAACAGAATTTCAACCATTTTTTTTTATCATTATTATTTTCAGGCCCCTATTGACTCCTATGTCATGCTTGAAAATGAGACAAGTACAGTTCTACCAGTCAGTCATTGTGAGCATAAATATAGAGTCGGAATAACAACCTCTGGCAAGAAAGTAGCTACAGGGGAGATAATTGCTACGAAGCTATCATGGGTACCGTGTATGTTTGAGGAAGGAAAAGGTAATAAGTCAGAGGAGCTAGAAATTGAAATCAAGTTGGTTTTATAATTCATGTATATAACTTTTTTTAAGGTGTATGGATACACTTTCAGGGCGAGCTACTCTGCTCTTTTCATCTTTGCTGCCCTTTTCCCAGGGGGTCAATTTTTAAAGGAAAGAATTTGCTCCCCTTGAAGCAAATGCTCTTCTTTACGCATTTACCTCATTTTGCAAGTGGTATGTTGCTCGGGGAGGCATACAGAAATTTACAAAAGTTGTTTCCCTTTGTAAAAATGGCAAAAAATTTCAAGTGAATTTATTCATCTCTTTGGAAATCACACCTGAAAGTAGTTACTTACCTTCTCATAGGGTGCTGTTTATGGATAGAATGCTCCCAGAAGGGATCAAACTCTTCCCTTAATAGCTTCTACATGGGAGATCTTTTTCCAATAAGAGTAGACCATATAAAATGGGAGTTAAACAGAAAAGCGAGTTAAACAGGAAAGCAAATCATTCTGCTAGAGTTGTCCTGCCGTTGAAAAGCAAGACAAAAACATTTTAAGGTGAATGGATACACTTTTGGGGGAAGGAACTCTGCCTTTATATTTTCACCTCCATTCTGACAGGGATTCAACTCTTAAAGGAAAGAATTTGTCAGCTTCAAAGTTATGGCTGTTTTCCCAAACTCGCTTGGAAGAATCATGTCACTCGCTCAAAGGTCAAGGTCACATTGGGCAGGTAAACTTTGTGCATAGGCTATAGTGAAACATGTTCGTGTCCGGCCCATAACTTTGTCCTGCATGGTGGGATTTCAAAATTATTTGGTATAAATAATTGTCATGATAAGACAATGTGTCTGGTGAAAGAAGCATGCCCCTGGCTTAAAGGACAAGGTCACAGTCTGCACTGTAACTTTGTGCATTGGCTACAGTGAAACATTTTGTGTCCAGGCCATAATCTCGTCCTGCATAGTGAGATTTCAAAATTATTTTGCCTAACTGCAAAGCATGAGAAGACAGTGTTGCCTGTAAGAACCATATTGCTTGCTTGAGGGTCAAGGTCACACTACTCATGTAAACTTTATGCATAGACTTAGTGAAAACATTTTGTGTCAAACCCAAAATTTTGTCCTGCATGGTGGGGTTTCAAAATTATTTGGCATGAATAATTATCATGACAAGATGATGTGTCGCGAGCAAGAACGATGTCCCTAGCTCAAAGGTCAAGGTCTCAGTTTGCACTTAAACTTTGTGGATAGGCAACAGTGAGAACCTGTTTATATCTAGCCTGTAATTTTGTCCTGCATGGTGGGATTTCAAATTTATTTGGCAAGGCGATTCAGCAAGGACTATGTCACTAGCTTGAAGGTCAAGGTCACAGTGCACATTTAATACATGTTTGTGTCATATTCTTGTTCAAGGTTTGACTGCAAAGTAAATGCAAGTCCTTTTACTGATATTTCTTGGCCCTTGATTTTTCCCTTTATATTACATATATTACACAAATCTGCCTCTATAAAGCTAGTTATCCTACAAGTGCCAGTACCTTAATCAAGGCACCATCTTCCTGAAGTCGCTAGGCGGGGGCTGCTCCTTGTCCTGTGGACACATTTCTAGTCAATTCTTGAATTTATGTATAGCTATGAAAAAAACAGTGCAATGCTATGGAAAATTCAAGATTTTATATCTTGGCTAGATATTAGGACCCCATAACCATTACAGTTTTTTCCTCAAATCTAAGGAAGTTTCATAAATACTTATTCAAGAAGAGCAACTCTGCTTTTGTCAGTTTTGCCTCCAATCAATGGGCATCATTATTTAAAGGAAAAGAAACTGATCCTCAGGGAGCAAATTCTTTCCTTTAATGTCAGCACCCTTTTAGGAAGGCTATTATATACCAGGAAAGGAAACATATTGCTTGGTGGCACACTTCTGTCTAAATATTTAGGGTTATCATAAAAACTCTAAGTACTGGGACATATAGGTCAAGAGAAACGGTGCAGACCCAGATCAGACTGCTCCTTTAGGAGCAGTCTGATCAGTGTCTACATTGTTTGCCATTCCATCTGCATTTTTGGGTGCATTACTGCATTTTTAAACCAAATTGTCCAGTGTTAGGACAATTATGGAGTTATTAGCTCGCCTGAACGAAAGTTCAGGAAGAGCTATTGTTGTCACCACGGCGTCGGCGTCCGCGTCAGCGTCAGCGTCCGCGTCAGCGTCCGCGTCCGCGTCAGCGTCGGCGTCCGGATTGGATGTTTTGGTTAAAGTTTTTTAAAGACCTATATCTCCCTAACCCATTGATGGATTCTTTTGATACTTGCACTGTAGTTAGATATTGGTCCAAAGTTTAACGTGGTACCACCCCCACCCCACTCCTTGACCTCGATGTCAAGGTCATGGACTTAGAAAATTGGGAGTTTTTTGGGACTGGATGTTTTGGTTAAAGTTTTCTAAAGCCCAGTATCTCCTTAACCCATGGATGGATTCCTTTGATACTTGCACTGTAGTTAGATATTGGTCTAAAGTTTTCCAAGGTACTACCCCCACCCCCCTCAGTGACCTTGATGTCAAGGTCATGGACTTAGAAAATTGTCTTTTTATTGATTGGATGTTTTGGTTAAAGTTTTTTAATGACACATATCTCCTGAAACCATAGATGAATTCTTTTTATATTTGCACTGTAGTTAGATATTAGTCCAAAGTTTTACAGAGTACTACCCCAGCCCTGCTCGGTGGCCTTGATGTCAAGGTCAGGGACTTAGGAAATGTGGTCTTTATTAAAGTTTTCTAATTGTGTACTGATTCATAATGCTTGGCAGAGATTTAGTTTACACTTGAACTGATGTTAGACACTTTTTTGAGTTTTTACAAAACACTATATACATACCCCACTGGTTGACCTTGATGTCAAGGTCATGGACTTTGAGTTTTGCCTTAAAGATTTTGGTTAAAGTTTTAAATTAATGAAGACATAATTTCACAGTGCCACGATGGACTCAGTTGATACTAATACTTAGAGTGATGTTAGATAATGGTTTAAGGTTTTAATACATCCTAGGCCCCACCCTACCCCTTAGTTCTTTGACCTCAAGCTCATGGACTTTGCCCCCTCCGCCCCTACCCCCCCCCCCCCCCCCCCCCCCCCCCCCCCCCCCCTTAGTTCTTTGACCTCAAGCTCATAGACTTTAAAATTTCATGCAGATTTTTTTTATTTTAAGACTTATTTCTGAGATAGCTTTTGTTTATAAATGTGTTGCCATTATGGACATGCTTGCCTGAAGTTTTATACATAGCAGTCTACACCACCATAGTGACTGTGTGATGGGCAAGCACCTATTCAGGCGAGCTATGCTGTCAGGCGACAGCTCTTGTTTTTAATGTCCTGCCTTTTTAGAATTTTTGTGTTGTATCATCAACTTTCTTTTTCTTCAACAGTTCCTAAAGTACCTTTACCCGCTGTCGAACTTTTCAACATATCGGGCTATGCATTCAAAGTGTCATGGAGTCCCTATACCTGTAATACTGAAGACAATAGCTACGTTGAGTATTATCGTATCTCACACTGTTTGGTGAAGAGCACAGAGAATTGTTCATGTATGTATGCACAGTTTTTGTTTTAAACCTTAAAGTGCCAAAAAACAGGCAAAAAAATTAATGTCTTCAAAATTTAAAAAAAAATTAAAAAAATGATATGTTGATTATTATTGTATCTCACACTAAGGGCACAGAGAATTGTTCGTGTACGAGGGGCCATTCAGAAATAGTGTAAATGTGTCTGCCATTCGTATGAATGTTGACCGATTTTTGAAATCTATGTCTGCACTTTTAGGTTTACATATCACCCACAGAATTTCACTGAAAAAAACTGAGTCACTGGTATGTTCTTCAAAATATGCCTTGACAATTGCTGTTAGGGTAGGGACACTGAGTAGAAACGGACGGAATATTTATGTGAAGACAAATTTATATTTTCTGAACTCTGGATACAAGCAGCTCTGGATTAATACCTATAATGTCCGTTATACTGAAAATATTTTAGTATAAGAAGCACTATATCAGCGTTGCTAAAAGATAAGATTTATCTTGCAAGGTAGGCTAATCATGGAACAATGCGCATTTCTGATGACGTCACTTCCTGTGCTAAATTCAAATATATAGAAAGCTGTTTAAACTTCGGTTTTGAGGTCAATTTAAGTGAAAGTTACTGTTTGATGACAGATATGTAACAAAAAATAAATATAATTTTTTATTTGTCATGCTTGTTTTCTGTAATAAGTTATCTTTAACGCCACCTTATGTTCTTTTGTCAGTGTCCTACCTGATGTTTTACAATAAGTTTCCCAACCCACCCAAATATTTCAATGTCAATATATCATAGAAAAAAACCCAAGTCTTTCAAGACTTTATTTATGAGTTTTGCTTTCAATATGTCCCTCTTACTTTTGACTTTAAACAAAGTTAAATATATTTGGTCAGTGTCTTTATATTAGAAGATAATTTGATTTTATTGTTTTGTAGTTTACATGAATTGCTGCTAATTTACATCTTCCGGCGTGGAGTTTGCACATGTATCGTCCAGTTATATCAGTGATATGATGCCAGTCGTAACAAAATATAGTGACCTAATCATTTCAGTAATAAAACGTCTGTCATTTGTTGAAATTTGATGTGAATAACTACAAAATCACAATTTATTGATATACATATAATGCATTTATAACAATTTTGCATTTATAACCACCTAGCAGAGAAAAAAGCTTGTTTATTGTGTAAATTGTGTAGAATCTGGAAACGATTTCTGTATTAGTTTCTTAGTTTCATTTAAAGGACAGTATTATGTGCTTCTTCATTAAATTATATCATTGTCTCATTGAACAACCAGCAAAAGATCACAAGAGACTTTCAATGAAAATGTACAGTATGGAAACCCTTATGACGTGTAAACACGTGCTGTCATGCATGAGCGACTTAGAAATTCTTTTAAGGCATATCATTCTAAAGCACTTGAATTTACCTTTCCAGTGATATATAAAACCACTGCTAAATATCAGCCAATAGGATACCCTGAGATCATTTACATTATTTCTGAAATGCCCCTCGTATGTATGCACAATTTTTGTCTTTAACCCTTAAAGTGCCTAAAGGCAGATGACAAAATTTATGTTTGCAAACTAAGTATTATTCTGTCTAACACTCTTTGGTCGATGGCACAGAGAATTATATGTACATTTGTGCAACTTATGTATGCACAATTTTTGTTTTTACCCTTAAAGCACCAGAAAGCAGATGACAAAATTAATTAATGTCTGCAAAATTTCTAAGCTATATATCATCTTTAGAATTCAAAGACTTAAAGACAGACAGTACATGTAGATCCAGATGAGGCAGCTCATTTTGAACTTATTTTAGTAAGACAAGTGTCCTGAATAAGACAGACGACTCCCCTGGATCTCTTCTTATACTATACTTCTTATACATTGTACATGTATATTAAACAAGTCTGCCTCTATATAAACCTAGTTATCCTACAAGTGCCAGTACCTTAATCAAGGTGCCATCTTACTCAAGGCACTAGGTGGCATTCATGGGGCATTCATGTACTGAGGACACATTTCTAGTTCACTTCTAAAACCATTTGGGATTGTTTTGGAAGGGAACTCACCCTGCCTCCCCCCCCCCCGCCGCCCCCCCCCCCCCCCCCCCCCCCCAACCACCACCACCACCACCACCACCACCACCACAACCAACCTGCCAGCACATACACAGACATCTTGTAACTAAAGAAATACAGTATTTGCTTTCCCTCTTTACAGGTATTGGAGAAATTTCAAAAACAGATGTGGGCAAGCAGGAACATAGTGCCAAAGTGACCTTAAACACTACTATAATGACTGGTTCTAACATATGTGTCTGGGTGAAAGCAAAGACTAGAGGTGGTTTTGGGCCTAGAAATACTGATGATCTCTATTATACTGTAGGAGGTAAGTCAGCAATCAGGGTTCGAGGTTATAAAACTTGAGAATATTCTCAAACCCACAATAAAGCACAATGATTGGCTGCTTCTGAGCATGTGCTCGGAAGCATCCAATCAGTGTGCTTTATTTTGAGTTTGAGAATGTACTCAGGTTTTATAACCTCTAGGCCAGATCTTTCAAAGTAAACATTGTTAGTGAATGAGATGTCACATTTTGAAATGTACTGTATGCAAAAAGGTAACTGCCATTTATTGGCAAAAAATTATAAGGACTTTTTGTATTGCAAAAGCTCCTCATATTTTTTCAGCAAAAAATGATAGCATACCTGATATTATATGCCAGAAAAATTAACAGATATTTGACTAACAACTTCTTCAAGCTAACAACGCTTTGACCAACTGGGCCCTGGTGCCATATTTATAAAATGACTTAAGTGGTTGTTATGCTATTGCTAAGGCTAAATTTCTTTGAAAGAGATTCCTTACAACTATGAAATTTGCACTGGAGGAACAGTCTGAAAAAGACTGTTCCTCCAGTGCAAATTTCATAGTTGTAGGGAATCTCCTTCATAGAAATTTAGCCTTAGCAACAGCATAGCAACCACTTAAGTGCTTTCATAAATATTACCCCAGGTCATTAAATGATGTACATTGGTGGATAGGATGGCAGTTGGGCAGGTTCAACTTAATTTCCAAGGCATAGCTGCAAGAATGACTTCTGATTTTTAGATGTATGTTTGAAAAACAGGACATATGTGGAGCTCATATTATTCAAGGTTATGCACCAATGATTTTTTAGCAGAGTTACAGCCCCTTACTTAAACTTTATACTTCATAGTTTCTGGATGACTCTCTCACTGTTTACATTCAACTAATAAATATATGAGTGGCAACATGACAAAACCAACAAAGTGATTGTGAGCCCAGCTAAGACTCAGATCAGCCTGGGCATCCGTTCAGTCTGGTCAGACTCTTTGCTAAGCACTTAAAGGGTAGCTAAGGGTCTAAGCTACCTCTATGCTGACAGCAAAGACTCTCTGATCAGACTGGGCGGATGCCCAGGCTCATCTGTGTCTGCACTGGTGGCATAGCCACTTTGTTGATTTTGATTTGTAGCCATGTGCCTGCTGGGAAGGTAAATGTGATTAGATCATTGTCTTAATTCTATGATATGTTGTAGATGCGCTAAAATGTATTTGGCAATCTGAATAAAGAATTGAATTGAATTGTGTCGCGGCTCATAAGTATTAAACATTACATGTTAGCAACAAATAATAGTAACACACTATATGCTTTTGCTTGTCCCTTACCATTTACGGCAACTTTACCCTTATGAAAATTATTGTTTGTGGTAATTAGAGAATGTAATTAGATGAAATATACATGTGTACCTGCCATCCAGTTTTAGTATATCATACCCAGATCAACAGGTAGAAGAAGAGCTGAACATAGAGGCCTCCTGTACGGAATTGTCCAGCAGGACATTAGCAGTATTCCTGCAGGAATTGTGACAGGATTTTTGGCAGGAATCTGGGCATAAAAAAGTTTTCCAATGTGTTTTCCATATGGACTTTTCACTGTAATTTAAAATTACCTACAGGAGTCCAGTAGGACTCAGTGTGGAATTGTATGTGAAATATTTAAATTAGCAGGAATTCAGGCAAGAATTTAGGCAGGATTCCAAACAGTAATATTCAAATGAGCAGTATTCCTGCTGTAAAAATTGAAATTCCTGGCATGAATCCTGCCAGGAATATGGTCAGGATTGTTGGCATAAATTTAGTCCAGCAATAGTTTCTGTTGCATATTACACAAAGACCTTGACATACTCTTTCAACATGAAAACTTTCACATAGACAGTTGCTATACAAAACACAACAGAACACATAATTTGTCAATATGTTGGGCATTATGATTACATTATTGACATGGATCAGTACTGCCATTGATGTTTGAAACAGTTTTATGACAGAAAGTAATTCTATTTCCGCTACATACTATATTGAACTCATTCAGTAAATGCAGTGCATTCAGAATCACCCTGCCTTAACCTAAGTTAAGAAGAAGTTTTTCATCCAGTAAGTCATAGATACAGACCGTAAAAGTCTAAATATTGGGGCAGATCAGTCTGAGCAAACAGTGAAGACCCAGATCAGGCTGCTGCTGAAGGAACATTCTGATTAGAGTCTACGTTGTTTGCTATTCCATCTGCATCTCTTGGGCACATTCAGAGCTCTTAAGATAAGAGGAGTATTTGATGATAATTGTCGGATAATTTTTCTTATCTCTCATTGAAACCATATGTTGTGACCCCTTATCTGAACCGTCTCGACGAGACGGTTCAGATGAGGGGTCACAACATAAGCTTTAATGCAGATATACCATGACAAAAATTATCCCTAATTATCATCAAATACTTCCTCTAATCTAGAGTTCTGGCACACATTGCTGGATTGTTGAAACAAAGTTTCCGTTTTAAAGATTTTAAGATATTTACTACCATCTTTGCAGAACCAGGTCATGGAATGGCATTAAAGGGGAATGGAGAATCTGGTATGAATGATCTTGCTGTTGGAGGAATAGTTGCTGGTGGTCTTGCCGTCATTGTTATAACTATTGTATGGTTAGTAATCTTAGTGCTATAATCTAAAGGGTCCTATACACTATATGAGGGGCATTTCAGAAATAATGTAAATTATCTCAGGGTAGTCTTTTGGCTGATATTTAGTAATGGTTTTATATATCACTGGAAAGGTAAATTCAAGTGCTTTATCGGGTATGCGTTAAAAAATTCTAAATCACTCATGCATGACAGCACGTGCTTATACGTCATAAGGGTTTGGATACTGGAAACTGTACATTTTCACTGACAGTCTCTCATGTTCTAATGTCTAATGAAGACACACGTAATATTGTCCTTTAAATGTAAAATAAGAAAGCTATACAGAAATCATTTCCAGAATCTACACAAGTAACATAATAAACAAGATTTTTTGTCTGCTATGTGGTTATGAATGCAAAATGATTACAAATGCATTATATCAATAAATTGTATTTTTTTTACTTATTCACATCCAGTTTCAACAAATGACAGATATTTTATTACTGAAATGATAAGGTCACTATATTTTGTTACGATTGGCATCAAATCACTGATGAAACTGGATGATACGTGTGCAAACTCCAAGCCGGAAGTTTCAAAGTTGCAGCAATTTATGTAAAATACAAAACAATAAAATGAAATTATTTTCTAATAAAAAGACACAGGCTAATTATATTTAACTCTGTTTAATATAAAAAATTAGAGGGATATATTGAAAGCAAAATTAATACATAAAGACTTGAAAGACTTGTTATTTTATATGACATACTGACATTAAAATATGTGGGTGGGTGGGGAAGTTTATCGTAAAAAATCAGGTAAGCCACTGACAAAAGAGCATAAGGTGCCGTAAAAGATTATTCATAACAGAAAACAAGCATGACGAATTAAAGTTTATTTATTTTTTGTTTTATATTTGTCATCAAACATTCACTTTCACTTAAACTGACCTCAAAACTGAAGTTTAAACAGCTTACTATAGATTTCAATTTAGCACAGGAAATGACGTCATCAGAAATGAGCATTGTTCCATGATTAGCCTATCTTGCAAAATAAATTCTTTGTTTTAGCAAAGCTGATACAATAATTTTGATACTGGAATATTTTTAATAGAACAGATAATATAGGTATTAATCCAGACCAGCTTGCATCCAGAGCTAAGAAAATATGAAATTGTCTTTGCATAAATATTTTGTCCGTTTCTACTCAGTGTCCTTACCCTAACAACAGTTAGTTGTCAAGGCATATTTTGAAGAAAATGCCAGTGACTCAAATTATTTTAGTGAATACCATTGGGTAATATGATAATCTAGAAGCAAAGACATAAACTTTAAAAATCGGTCAACATTCCTAGGAATGGCAGACTCATTTACACTATTTCTGAAATGCCCCTCGTACATTATTTTTTCTTGTACAACTTTACTGGACTACAAAAAAATGTCATTTTATTTGATCGTGTATACAGCAAAAAAATGATCATTTTTCATATTGTACAAGAAAAACTGATGAATAGAAACTCATCCTGTTTTTCAATGATAACTTATCAAACTTGCCATCAAATAGCCAATCAGAAGCAAGAGAATTTGTAGCAGCAGCATTGTAAACAAACACACATGACTAAAGGGCCACATACACTATCATTTTTTCTTGTTCAACTTCACTGGACAATAAAAATGTCATTTTATTGTATTGTGTATACACCTCATCATTGTCACTTTTTCATGCTCATTTTTTATTAGCTCACCTGGCCCGAAGGGCCATAGTGAGCTTTTGTCATACCAATGCGTCTGGCGTGCATCGTGGGTCGTCCTGTGCGTCGTGCATCAACACCTAAACACAAAATTTCAAACATCTTCTTCTGTAAAACTACTGGTCCCATGGTTCTCAAATTTCACATGGAGCATGACCTGACTCCAGGGTCTCAGAATTATAAAATTGGGTCAGGTTGAAAATCCAAGATGGCGGCCATTACTAAAAATAGCAAAAACAACAAAATCAACTTCTTCTCCAGAACCGCTGGGTATATTTGTCTGAATTTTGGCATGAAACATCAGTGAAACCTTGGTATCCAAAATTATAAAAATGAAAAAAATGTGTAGCGGAGTTTTGTCGCAGTGACCTACTTTCTGTTTACGAGTGTAATTTCGCTCAAATGCCAATGTCAAAAAATGACTTATTCAAACAACTTCAAACAACTTCAAACAACTTCTTCTCTAAAACCACTGAACCCATGGGTCTCAAATTTCACATGGAGCATGACCAGACTGCAGGGTCTCAAAATTGTAAAATTGGGTTGGGTCAAGCATCCAAGATGGCCACCATCACTAAAAATAGCAAAAACAACAAAATCAACTTCTTCTCCAGAACCATTAGGTATATTTGGTTGAAAGTTTGTATGGAACATTAATGGGAACTTGGAATTAAAAATTATAAAAATAAAAGAATCTGTATCAGAATTAGGTCACAGTGACCTACTTAGCGTTTACAAGACCTATTGCTCAAATGACAATATCTCAAGAAAATATAATCAATTCTGGTCAGATTTGGTCAGAAATGGTCCTTGAATGGAATTATTTCAGTTTTGTGCCAGTTGACTATCCAAGATGACCACCATGGGGGCCGTTACTAAAAATAGCACAAACATAAAATGACAATTACTCAAGAACCCTTGAATGGAATTGGACCAATTTTGTGTCAGAATGTTCCTTGCATGAAGCCGTTTCGATTAATTGCAATTTGGCATTCCAAGATGGCTGCCATCTGCTATTATTAAATATAGCACAAACATAAAAATGACAATTACTCAAGAACCCTTGAATGGAATTGGAGCAATTTTGTGTCAGAATGTTCCTTGCATGAAGCCATTTCGATAAATTGCAATTTGGCATTCCAAGATGGCCACCGTCTGCCGTTACTAAAAATAGCACAAAATATGAAAATAACAATATCTCAGTAACCGCTGAATGGGTTTTGACGAAATTTTTGTCAGAATGATTCTTGCATTGAGATGTTTAAAAAATAACTAACTATAGACCAGTCATATTGGCCTCTGTTACTAAAAGTAGAAAAATGTGAAAATTAGAAAATCTCAATGGAATTGGACTGATTTTGTGTCAGAATGGTCCATTCATTAAGCGTTTCCGATTTTCTGCATTTTGGCATTCCAAGATGGCCGCCATCTGCCATTTCTAAAAATAGCACAAATGAAAATGACAGTATCTCAGTAACCACTGAATGGATTTAAACCAAATTTGTGGCAAAATGATTCTTGCTATGAGATGTTTAAGATGTCAATTTGGCCTCTGTCACTTAAAATAGCAAAATATGAAAGTTAGAAAATTACAATGGAATTGAAATGCATTATAAATTTGGTTTAATCATTTAAAATGAGCCAATTTATATATGTCGGCTAAAGGACTTCTTCAGTAAAATGAAACTTTGTAGAGAATTACATGTTTGTAGCCATTACACTAGTACACTAGGCAGACGTAAAATAAACAATGTCATTGTCAGTGACATTGTTTATGTCCAGTTTGTCTAGGGTAATGGCTGCTAACATGTAATTCACTATGAAATTCTATTTTACTGAAGAAGGCTTTTGGCCAAAATATTTAGATAGAGTGGATTTAGTCATTGCTTATTTCTTTCGCTATTGGAATAGACAATGTATTTAGAAGTTGTAAATTATGTTGCTGGATATTAAAATGTAATTAACTGAAGATTATTTATCATATTTCATTGCAGTATTTTCAAGAAATGTAGGAGTTTTTTTAGACCAGTCCCTATAGAAATACCATGTACAGTTGGTAAAGTTCCAGTGAGTATACATTTATTATCATGTGTGAGTAAATAAGACTTAACCCATTCCATTCGGGATACCCCTTTAAGGGTATCTGGGCAAACAGTTTGGACCCAGATCAGGCCCCACCAATGTGGGGCCTGATCTCAGATCCAAACTGTTTGCTGCCTTGACATCATTTCTACAAGAGTTAGTTAGACCAATATTGTCAAAATATTCTTGATGTCTGATGCAGACAACAATTTCAGCAGACAACAAAAAATACCCAGAATGCAATGGGTTAAGAATTTTTTTATTTTTTTTTTTTGGTCAAATGTCATTAGAAAGGTAAGTTGGAAAATTCTCATGAACTGACACAATGCAATCCCAGATCCCACCCAAGACAAAATGTGGGAAAAAGACAACACAAAATTAGTCACCACCAAAGACATCAGCAGCAGCAGCAGCCATGTGAACAGTCATTCACCATGTATGGGGTCAACAGGCTAATCTGAACTTCACAAACAATATATCAATAACAGACATAGCAACAAACAATGGATAAAACAACCAAGAAGAACCAACACAGATATGCCGCCTTGTGATACCCAGTAAGGAAATTAAGACTTGAACATAAAAACCAAAGGGTGTGTTGTGTTGTATGATCTAGAAACTCCAGAGTATACAACAACTGAGCCACGACACGAGAAAACCAACAAAGTGGTTGTGCGCCCAGTGCAGATGCAGATCAGCCTGGGCAGCCACCAAGTGGAATCAGAATCTTCACTAAGTGCTTTAAGGATAGCTAAGGATCTAAGCTACCTCCATGCGGACAGTGAAGACTCTGATCAGACTGGGTGGATGCCCAGGCTGATCTGAGTCTGCACTGGGAGCACAACCACTTTGTTGGTTTTGTCGTGTTGCGGCTCAATTTTCCTTTCTATGTTCCTGAAACATAAGATAATAAAAGCCTGTACAGTGTTTCCGATTACAGCATTTATTTTCTACTATACAGGCCACCCCACCCCTTCCCAGTTGTTAGCTGTTTTATGACCCAGTTATGTCAAGTGGTACTGAACTGTCAGGCCTCTTTATAATGACATTCACTGCGACAACAAAATTCTGTAGTATGCATTGCAGCAATTTTACAGGCACCAAAGTGTATTGGGCACTGTTTTGTTATATATACTGTATATTTTCTATATCAAAAAATCCAATTTTGGATATCAGAAAATCTAAGTTTTGATATAACAAAGGATAATTTATGATATTAAAAGTTCATTTATTTTTATATCAAGAATTTAGTTAATTGTTATATATCATATAATCAAATTCTTGATACTATGATTCAGAAATTAAAGTTCTTGATCTCAGAAATGTTTTATGATTCTCAAAATTATTCTTTGATATCTTGATGAGAAAATCGAGACATTGCCGCTTTAGCCTAAGAAATTTGGAACTTGAAATCTGAGCCTCTGCCTCTCTACAATATATTTTTTGCATTGATTACTATAATGACCCTAAAATTTCCCACACCCGAAAGTCAGACAATTATTGTTAAAAAAATTCTTGGAAAGTGTATTTTACATATGTTTATGCTTTCAAATGATGCTTGGTGAATGGCAAGCATTGTAGAACCTGCAATGTTTGCTCAGTGTCTACAATGTTTGCTCAGAACTGTCTGTCCCAACATTTAGGGTCATTACGGTACATCTGAGAAGTGCCATGATTATTTCAGCAAGAGGAAATCGGTCATCAGACTGTGGATGTATTGAATCCTGAAAACGAAAATGGTCGGTTGATTCCTGAGAGTGACAGTGGCACCCACACAATGTCCAGTCATTCATCTGAAGGAGACGCACAGTCAATCAGGCTTAGCAGGAACTCAAATGACTATGGCATGCAGCATATAGAACCTGACTCCAGAGGCCCTCTGTCAGGATTACTTGCAGAAAGTAGGAGTCGTTCAGGTGGTGGTTATAACAGAGTGCCTACTAATGCAGATGACTACCTGTTTGATGTTTCTAATAGTTCTGTTGGAGTTTCTGTACCTACAGCATACAACCAGGAGGAAGAAAATATTTATGATGAAATAGGCAGCATTTCAAGTCAGATTGACACTGGATATACATACTTACATCCAATAGATAGGCCTCCCAGTGCAAATTCAGACCAAGTGCAGTTAAGTCTAGATTCGGCAATAGTGACAGACAATGCAGATGTCCCCCCTGATGAACAGGATAATTTTGCTAGTAATGAAGAGGAGGAAAGTGTGCGGACAGAACCTATCCTTGATGAAAAATATCTTCTTGGTGGAAAAAATAATTCTATCAGTGGCAGTGAACAGGACAGAAGTTCATTGACAGAAGCTGTCAATGGAGAAAAGTTCCCAGAAACTGTTTTGACTAAATCTCAAGAATTAGATTGTGACTTAAGTGTGGAAGAATTGATGGAGGATGTAAGGGAAAGATCTGAGTTTAAAATCTTGCCAACTCGTTGTGGACAAAGGGACTTTAGTGAAAATCAAAATTTGAATGTTTCCAATGAAATGACAGATAGAACTGAAAAAAGATCTGAAGACTTGCCAACTAATTGTGAACAGTTTTCAAATTCTGATTTCCACTGGGAACAAAGTGTTCCCAGTGGAAATGAGATATTGAACATTGCTAAGATTGAAAATTCTGCTGTAGGATATACAAGTGCGTCGAATATCGTGTTATCAGAATCAGGGTCTAGTGAGGTTTGCTATGGTTCTGGCATAGAATATTCCAACTCAACTACCTCTCATTCCAGCAACATTCCACATAAATTGTCTCATGAACACAATCCAGTACTTGACAATTTAGGAACTCATAGCCAGCCGAACAATGCCCCTGTGCATGAAAGTAGTGACACATCAAACAATGAACAAACAAATTTAATAAACAGTGTTACAGTACAAAATGATAAAGACCAAATAGAAGGTACTCCAAATTCGCAAGCTGTCAGACAGAAACATATAGAAAACAGTAAATTAAAAGGGGGAAATTCAAGCGGGTATTCTAAGGCTACACTCAATTATCCAAAAGTAAGCTGAGTGCAGTTTTATAGCACATTTATTCAGCTACGGTAATTCTTCTAAAATTTCGCACACTCTAAAATTTCGGACACCTAAAATTATTCCCGAAAATAATTTCTGAAAGGTCTCCAAATTTTCGATCAGTGGGAAGATGAATTTCTAAAATTTCGAGCAAAAATATGGGACCTCGGTTTTTACTTATCTCGGCTATTTTTTTTATATATATATATATACTTTAAAGTCTGAGACTATTGCTTGCATATATTCTAGCGTTATTCTGCACGTGCGTTAAAGCGCATGTGAGTCGGGATCTTTTTTATTCCTTCTGGTATTTGGGCCGTGCATCGGAAAATGTGCTTTACACTTAATGCGAACAGCGAAACCCGGATCAGCCTACACATTTGTGCAGTCACATTAACGCGGTTTCTGTCCGCATCAACAATCTATCATGGGAATCTAGAAAGTAAACCGAGAACGAGGTTGCGGGGTGCGCAGGCTGAAGTGGGTCTTTGATTTTCGTACACGCGATAAGGTGCCATTTCTCACAGCAATTCATTTTTTGGCGGGAAATGTGCACGTGCGCCAAACTACGTAGGCATTTTTTTTCTTTTAATTTTTGGTAAAGATGCATGAACGTAAGATGAGAAACCAGGGTTGCAAAAGAATATAAACTGCCAGAACGAAAAATTCGTCTTTGTCGTATCTTGTCTGTGTGAACGCATGCGCAAATGCTCTGAGAGCACCGACCAGCTGTATGCACGGTCTCTGCATTCAAAGTTCGCACTTCCACTGGCACATTTGGCCCGAGTTCTTGATTTGACCATACACAGTTTCAGCTTTGAGTTTCTGCGACAGTTATCGTATAAATAAACAGACATCGGTCTGTGTTAAAATGCGGCGTCTCAAAAGACATTAGAACATGTCCGATTAGCAAATGATATAAGCATTTGCGAACACTGAACAATCTTGCAAATCTCCGGAATTCACCGATAGCTTTCAACGCATAGAGTTCCCAGATCGTTTATGTCAAAAGAGAATCACTGATCAGCCTGTGCCGACATACAAGCTTTTCTTATCATGCCGTAAGATACCTCTGATCTATTTGGGCAAATACACTTGCGTATATATTTGTATTAATCATTATTTACAACTGCGCATGCCCAGGATAGCCTGCGCACATGCGCAGTGTGTATGGGACATTTTTGCACTGATCAGCCTGTGCCGACACACAGGCTTTTCATGTCATGCCGTAAGATACTCCAGTCTATTAGGGCAAATTAGGTTAAGGGAAATTTCATCGAGAATTTTCTAGTAATTTTTTTTTTCTTATTAAATTACCTTGTGTGAATAATTTTATTTGTATTAACCATGATATCGTTTTTAAATATATTCTAACAACTGCGCATGCCCCGGATTGCTTGCGCACATGCGCATTGTGGTTGGGGCATTCACAGCCCATCCAGCGAATGACGCCCGGTCTGCGCATGCGTAGGTTGCATCCGTACGGGCTGGTGAAGGACAAACATACGCCTGTATACAATTTCTCTAAGAACGCGACACTCTCTTGCGTACATGAGATGTCAAATTCTAGAGCCGGTATAAACGGTGTGTATTGCAAGCCTGGCACTAAACGAGGTTTCGCCACATGTAAAATTTGTCTCGTGGAGGTCTACTGGGAACCGGTAGTCAGAGAGGCGCTATATCAGAGCCTGAGAATGATGGCGAAATACATGGAAACAATAAAAAGGGGCATGATGACTGTTGTTCATGTTCCCAAAGAGATATCGTTGCTGGCAAATACTTTATCAGAAGTTGAGAGGCGGCTAAGAGGTGCCATGCCATTATATACTTTCAAGTTAAATGGAAAAGACGTAAAAGCAGACTGAAAAAAAAAAAAACGTTTCTAAATGCGGCAGACGGTTCTGCTACATACCAAACTGCCTCTTTTTCAGGGCAACCTCACACTTTTGAAAGAAAACCTTTGTTATGCATGTTGGGTGCAAGATATTTTTCTCCTGATCTGTCGTGAGTGGCACACGACTGCTTCTAACCTTCTATTGAACATGTAACGGTAAATAAACGGTCAGATTTAATTAGGCCACATTAGACTGACATGATTTTCTTTCATTTTGGGATTACACCTACTGTGAAGATAAGGTTCCCACTGTTACCTGCCGGGAGATATGATTTATCCTCGCATAGTGCCTGTGACATAACCTGTTCCTGCCAAATCCGAAATACCGCGGTAATGCACAAACTCTAAAATTTCGAGCACTGACAAAAATGCGAAATCGTAATTTCTAAAATTTCGGACAGCAAATAAAATAATTATTTTTTTCTGTGCGAAATTTTAGAAGAACTACCGTATATGACGGAGGCTCCTAGCTCCAGAATGACCCCAAATATCATAATCAGTATTTGTGTACTAGTTTGTGCTGTAAGATGAGTTTTTCCTTTTCAAAGAATCTCTAAAATCTTTTTGGGCTCTTTTGGAGGGGGAAACTCCCATCTTATAACCAAATAAATACAGAATCTTATCATTTCGTCCAAAAATAGCTGAAAATCAAGAAATTTTCACAAAAATTTTATTTTTATGAAAACAGCTTTTACAGATTACTGCATTTATCAATGCAAAAGAACAAAACTGAAAATCTCAAATTATATGATGGATGCCACATTTCTATTTATTCCCTATTTATTGATATCCATAATTCAGTTATGGATATCCATCATTTGAATTATTGATATCCATAAATCAGGGTGAATATTAGATATCCATAATTTGAATTATAGATATCTATAAATCAATTCATGGATATCTTTAATTCAAATTATGGCTATCCATAATTCTATTCTATTTATTGATATCTTTAATTCAAATTATGGACATCCATAAATCAAGTCAAATTATAGATATCCCTAATTCCAATTAAGGATATATATTATTCAAAGTATGGATATCTCAAATTTATTGATATCTAAAAGTCAACATGATTTATGGATATTGATAATTTGATTTATGGATATTGATAATTTGAATTATGGACATCAATGATTGGAACTATTGATATCAATAAATAATAATGGATATCCATAAATAATTAGAGATGTCAGTAATTCAAATAATGGATATCCATAATTCAAATTATGGATATCAATAAATAGGGAACTGTAGAATGGCACTAATGAGGTGCCAATTAGTGCCATTTTACTATCCCCTATTAATTGATATCCATAATTTGAATTATGGATATCAGTTCTTTCAGTTATTGATATCCATAAATCAGTATGAATACTTGATATCCATAATTCGAATTATAGATATCTATAAATTGACTTATGGATATCTATCATTCAGATTATTGATATCCATTATTCTATTCTATTTATTGATATCTGTTATTCAATTATAGACATAACTCATGTTGAAATATAGATATCCATGATTAGAATAATTGATATCGTTTATTTGATATCCATAATTTGTTTATTGAGAGCTATAATTCAACATGATTTATGGATATCCATTATTCAAATTATAGATTTCCATAATTTGAATTATGGATATCTATAAATTGTTATGGATAGCCATATATAATTATAGATATAAATAATTCGAATACTGGATATCCATAATTCGAATCATGGATATTAATAAATAGGGAATAAATAGTAAAACGGCACCCCATATAAGATTAACCCTTAAAGAGCCAAAAATGAAAATAGATTAATATGCAAACAGTGTAGATCCAGATGAGGGGGGTCATGATGAGCCGCCTTATCTGGATCAATACTGTTTGCCTTCTAGTTTTTAAATGTAATCTCAGTATGATAAAACTTGGACAAGACAGGTTTTGAAATTTTGCAGACATAAATTTTGTTGTCTGCTTTTTGACACTTTCAAGTTTCCAAAGAAAACTTTTGAAACTTTTCCTGTTCTTGATAGATAAGCATTCCTGAAAATGGTATTTTATTTAAGGAAAATGGTATTTTATTTAGGGAATCTCCTTATGTGAATTGGTACACTTTCAGAGAAAGCAACTCTGTCATTTGCATTTGTGCTGGCCTTCCCAAAGGGAGTTAACTCTTAAAGGAATGGCTTTGCTCTCCTTCTCTCTTTTAAGAGTAGACCCAGTTTTGGAAAGGCTACATTGTCCAGGGAAGCAAACGGGAAGTCACGAAAGATAGGTTCTTTTGTTAAAGTTGCAAAAGACATAAAGGTGTGCCCATTCACCCTCATAGGGAATGAGTACATTTTCAGGGGAAGTAACTCAGATATTTTTATTTTTGTCTCCCTTCTCATAGAGGTCAACTCTTAAAGGAAAGAATTTTGCTCCCCTAGGAGCAAATTCTTTAAGAGTTGACCCCATTTAGGAAGGGTTTTGTCATCCAGGGAAAAGGAAGCAAACTAGCTGTCACAAAAGTTGTTCCCCTTGTCAAAATGGTTGGAAAACATAGAAGTGTACCCAAACACCTTAAGCCATGTAATTCAGCAACTGCTCAAATCAGCCTGCACGTTTTCCAGCTGAATCGGAATCTTCGCTTTTCACTATATAGGTTCTCAGGATTCAGAGATTGTTTAACCTTTAATGCGCCAAAAAGCAGACGACAAAATATATGTCTGCAGAATTTCAAAAAATGTTCTGTCCTAGCGATATCATATTGAGAATTCAAACACTAGAGGGCAAACAGTGAAGATTCAGATGAGGTGGCTCATAATGAGCCACCTCATCTGGATCTACACTGTTTGCAAATTTAACTATTTTAATTTTTGGCACTTTAAGGGTTAAATAAGCTGAAAAGACTCTGCTCAGACTGTGCAAACTCATCTGAGCTTTCAGTTTTGATACATTTTCATTGAACACCATATTGTTTATTTATAAGGCAATGTGAAAGGCAGCTTTTAGATAATCAAGGGGGTTACAAGTTTGCTTACCTGTGCTGTAAACCAGTCGGGTACTCAGTGCAGAGTGGCTGTTTACCAAGAATTTGGTCAACAGTATACTGATAAGGGTAAATCGATGTAATACAATTGCCAGTGACTACCGTAATGTACGTATATACTGGGACACCTAAAAATAATGAATTTTCCATTTGGGACAAATGGAAAATTTATTATTTTAGGTGTCCAAATACTTAAGCTAAGGAATCATCCGAGCTGATACCAATGTCACTTATTTCTGTCAACAGCCATTTTTGCATGTATATGATTATTGATTGGCTCAGTAGACAGCACACTAAAGGGAAATTGGTATATACCACAATGTAAATTTAATACCAACTCCCTGAAATCTCAGGGAAAATTTTTAATGGCACCACACAATGCATTGTATATGATCCATTTTTATTTCCGGTGCTCCAGATACGAAGGGGTAACAGGGTTAATCTAGGGATAATTTGCTTATTTTTCCATTAAAGCATATGTTGTGACCCATCATTAGAACTGTCTCGTTGAGACGGTTGTTATGAGGGGTCACAATATATGTTCTATTGAGAAATCATAAAACCTATCTTTGAATTATCCTCAATACCCCCTCTTATCTGGAGCTCTGATATCAGCTGAAAATAAATAATACTCACTGCTCACTTTTCAACATTAAGGTGTATGGATACACCCCATGTTTTCTTGCCATTTTACTAAGGGAAACAACTTTCATAACTTCTTGTTTGCCTCTTTGGCTGACATAGCCTTCCAAAATGAGAATTTGCTTACAGAGAAGCAAATTCTTTCCCTTGAGAGTTGACCCCCCCCCCCCCCCCCCCCCCCCCCCCCCTTTGAGAAAGGAGGCAGACTGAAAATAACAAGTTGCTTCCTTTGAAAGTGAATTCATCCACCATAAGATATGGTGTCCATTTGGCACTGGAATATTATTGACTACAATATACTTGTTTTCTTGTATCACATTTTAGTGACTGATTGTAATGTATTGAGGACATGTTTAGTAGTCATGTTAGCCATTAAAGTGCCAAAACAGCAGATGACAAAATTCACATCTGCAAATTTACAAAAACTGTTTTGTTTAAGCTATATCATATTGAGCATTCAAAGACTGGAGGTCAGACAGTGTAGACACAGATGAGGTGGCTCATGATGAGCCACCCCGTCTGGATCTACCTTGTTTGCAAATTCAACTGTTTTTGTTCTAGGTGCTTAATTTAATAGTTAATGAGAACAATATAACATAGTTTTGGTGTTGGTAACATTCAAATGTATTTGACAAACTTAAGACTAAAGTGCAAAGGTATACCCCATACACTCTGTTAAGTGCTCATCTTCTATTAAGCCATCGTTGGAACTTGCGTTGGCTTAATACCTTAATGTGCTTAAGTACTGGGAAACCTAAAACTATTAATTTTCCATTTGTCCAAAATAGAAAATTAATGTCTGTAGGTTTCCCAATATTTAAGCACATCTGGGTACACTTAAAACACCAAAAACGAAAATACATGTTGTAGAATTTGCACACAGCGTAGATCCATATGAGGCTTCTCATAGAATATAGTTTGCAATTGCTTGAAATAGGGTATCAATTCTAATGAACGCGCCTGCTCCAATAAATGCCCCCTTCCCTTTTCCGGAAATAATGTTATACACTGACTTGCTAACCACTGTGTTTTTCATCAGTTTTACCATTGGTTGGTTGGTTGATTTGATGCTTAACGTCCACAGTAAACAACTAAGGTCATATCGGGACGGTCAGTTAACCTAACCACACTATTCCTGGGCAGGCTTAGACCTCCTAAGTGGTTAACCAGTACTAAGTGCACATACTTTCGCCAGTAACTGACTATTGCCCTTCTTGGGAACAGACAAAATAACATTATTTTTGGCAAAACATAGAGGGGGCATTTATTTGAGCAGGGGTGTTAAATAGGATTAATAAGGTGTATATGGCTTTAGTATAAAAGGCAGCTATTGGTTATGTACAGTCAGCCCTCGAACTAAAAACTGTTTTAACTTTGAAAATATGAGGAGCTCTGGTGGCTCAGTGTTAAGGGCTGGCCTGCTGATGTAGTGGTTCCAGGCCCAGAGGTTATGAAACTTGAGTACATTCTCAAACTCAAAATAAAGCTCACTGATTGGCTGCTTCCGAGCA
This sequence comes from Ctena decussata, assembly GCA_963989385.1. Classification (NCBI taxonomy): domain Eukaryota; kingdom Metazoa; phylum Mollusca; class Bivalvia; order Lucinida; family Lucinidae; genus Ctena; species Ctena decussata. The sequence continues at coordinate 25,465,014 of OZ022501.1, read as the reverse complement.
CATGCTCGGAAGCAGCCAATCTGTGTGCTTTATTTTGAGTTTGAGATTATACGCAAGTTTTATAACCTTGGACCCAAGTTTGATTCTGGCTTGAGGGAGATAACTTTTCAATCATAAACAGGATTCCATCTCCTACAGCCTTCCATTATCATACACCCATCATCCTGATATGATTGAAAAGGACTTAAAATTGCAAGTCATCTATCATTCATCCTGAGAATTTGAACATATCGAAATATGTCAAAACATTCCTGGCAGAATTGCGAACAATCAGATCATAATCCAAGCTGTTTGCCTAGATGCCACCTTTTATAAGACAGTTTTGTTATGTACAAAAGTGAAAAAGAGCAAAAACCAGTGTACCTGTATTTATTTTTATACATTTTTGTTCATTACATTATTATTGTGCCGTACATTTTGATCATTTTCCAGAGGGCCAGATAAAGTTGGCTATTGATGATAATCAGTGCTCCACATAAAAAGGGGTAACAGTGATAAGTTTCATTATTTTGCCATAGAAGCATATGTTGGGACCCCTACACCAACCCCACACACTTAATTTTATTGAATGCAGTTCCGAAGCCATTTCCTTAGCCTTCTCATTAACTGGAGCCGTATTCATAAAGCCACTTAAGTCGTTTTTATGCGGTTGCTAAGGCTAAATATCTATAAAGGAGATTCCCTACAACTATGAAATTTGCTCTGGAGGAACAGTCTTTAAGACTGTTCCTCCAGAGCAAATTTCATAGTTGTAGAGAATCTCCTTCAAAGAAATCCAGCCTTAGCAACAGCATAGCAACCACTTAAGTCGTTTTATGACTACGACCCCAGAAGCCATGTAGCTACATTTCCTTCTATTCTTCAAGCACAGCTTTTTACTTTTGCGTTTTTTATAGGTTACTCAGTATGCTTTATAGCTTTGTGATAAAGATTATCGAGTTGGAATAATAAGAAATGAATTTCATTTTTGTGGATTTTATCAATGTGTAAACACCTGCGAATCACTCACAAACTGAATAAAGTCCAAAGGGCTATATGTTAAGATTGTGAGTGATTTGCCAGCCACTCACAAACTGAATATAGTCTAAAGGGCTTTATGTTAAGATTGTGAGTGATTTGCCTGCATCTACACATCCATAAAAATAAAATTCTTTCATATTAATCTAACCTGGTAACTTTTTATCTAAAAATTGTCAACTGTACTGAGTATCTTAGCAAATGCTGCAAAGAAAATAGTTCCAATAGTCCCAGATTTTTGGTTCAGGGATTATTGAAATGTAAAGACCATTTTCTGTTCGCTCTTGACCAATCAGATTGCACTAAATTAGTATTAAAAAAATGAGTTGGAATTATTAACAGATCCTTTGAAATTCTATACAGCACCTGCCCTGTAATTACCGATTTTAGCATCTCACTCCAAAACTTAATGCAAAGCCAGTAACTACAGATTTTGAGTGCATGCATCTAGAGCAAATGAGAAAAAATCAAAGACAGTCATCCAATTGTCATCCTTTGTTTTTAAGAGAATGTTTGTTCAATCATTATTGAAGATGCATGAGTACACTTTCAGGGGAAGCAACTCTACCATTTTCATTTTTGCCTCCTTTCACAATGGGGCTCAACTCTTAAAAGAAAGAATTTGCTCCTGTAGGAGCAAATTCTTTCCTATAAGAGTAGACCCTATGTTGGAAGAACTTTGTCATCCAAGAAAGTAAAACAGGATGTCATTAGTTGTTTCCCATTGTGAAAATGGCCAAAAAAAGTGGAGGTGTACCCATTAGTCATAAATCCATCCTGCCACTTTGATTAGTAAAGTCTAACTGAATACATTACAGGGGGGGGGGGGGTCACTTCCATTGTAAAGCAGGGTATATATGTGCCGCTGGAATAGCCCTACTTTTTTGATCTGCCAGATACATCAATAGGTATAATTGCATGAATAGGTCTTATTTCTCCAAACTCTGTATATAATAGCCAGCTTATCTGATTTTTGTTATCAAAAAGAAACAAATATCAATTAAAAAGACAACAATATGTTCTCAGCATACTAGTTTCTTGAATTTTCTTCAAGGCTATAAGCAAACTCATGAGCTAATCTAAGCATTTTTTCTGCAGTATACATTAATAGGGTCCAAATTTGATACAAAATAAATTAATAGGTATATATTTTGTGTTTCATTGCTACTCATATAACTAGCTTTTACACAGGTGAAATATGACTGTTTTGCATAAGCTCTATGGAAAAAAAGTAAGGTGATACAAAACTTCTTTTGAGTAGTATAGTATATAAGATATCTTGTATAAATATGTATCTTATTTCCTAAAGAAGATATCTTATATGTTCAAGAATTTAAGATATCTTATATACTAATCAAGATATCTATATACTATATCTAAAATACGGTATAAGGTATCCTATTTAACATATCAGATATCTAATTTAACACATAAGATATCTTATATGTAATATCAGATATCTTATATACTTGGATTAAACAGATCTTATATATCAGATATACAATCAACTTTTCATATTTATAATACCAAAACAACATAAGACTGTTAATCAAACAAAATAACCATGTGTTTCATTGCTACTCATATAACTAGCTTTTACACAGGTGAAATATGACTGTTTTGCATAAGCTGATAAACAAATCATTGCAAATTATGTCTTTTACATCTGATTCGGGTTGCATGTTAGATCTGATAAAAAAAGTATTTGTTATTCTGTTTGCTTATGTCTTTGTCTATATATTTGCATGCTGTTATTACAATTAAGTTTTCAAAAACGGTACTGTAATGTGCGTATATATTGGGACAGCTAAAAATAATGGATTTTCCATTTGGGACAAATGGAAAATTTATTATTTTATGCGTCCCCAATACTTAAGCACATCATAACAACAAATATTGATTGTTCCCTGCTTTGAAAAAGTTTGTCTAGTGTGGAGGTGGGGCTGGGGGCAAAACAAACATGATACCATTCCTTCTTTATTCCTTGCTTTTTGTTAAAGTTTGTAGTTCCACTGTACATAAGAACAGGCGAGATATTGTTTTCATTCTGACGTTGGTGTTGGCATTGGGATTGGTGTTGGTATGGGCACACTTTTAAGTTTTACAGAAAAGTTTTTTAAAACTTTCAAATCTCAACAACCACTGGCCAGCACCTTTGATATTTGGAACATTATCATATCATAGCAAATCTTTTATTCTGTATCATCATACCCTGGGTGAGGCTTTCAAAAATTAGGTCACACTCACTTTTTATGTCCCCGTGACGATAATCAGGGGACATTAAGATTTGCTCCTGTCTGTCCCCGTGACGATAATCAGGGGACATTAAGATTTGCTCCTGTCTGTCTGTCTGTCTGTCTGTTCATCTGTCTGTCTGTCTGTCCATCCGTTCATCACGCTTTATGGTGTAGAGTTTCAACGGATCTTTTTCAAACTTTGCATACATGTTGTGGACATATTGAAGATGTGCATGTGGGTTTTTGTTGGAGCTAGAATTAATTTTGACAGAATTATGGCCTTTCGAACCCAGTCATTTTAGGCAAATTTTTGCATTGTAGGGTATTGGGTTTGTGTAATCAACTCCTCCTACAGTTTCAATGGATCATGTTCAAACCATGCATACATGCTGTGCACATATTGAAGATGTGCATGTGGGTTTTTATTGGAGCTAGAATTAATTTTGAAAGATTTAAGGTATAGAGTTTGTGTAATCAACTCCTCCCACAGTTTTCATTGGATCATTTTCAAAACTTGCATGCATGCTGTGGACATATTGAAGATGTGCAAGTAGGTTTTTGTTGGAGCTAGAATTAATTTTGACAGATTTACGGCCTTTTGAACTTAGTCATTTTAGGCATATGTTTGCATTGTAGGGTAAGTACTTTGTATAATCAACTCTTCCCCCAATTTTCAGAGGCTGTTTTTCAGATAATGTATACTTGTTGTGGACATAATGAAGATGTACATGTTGGTCTTTGAGCAAAAAAAAAAATGATGGAATTATGGCCTTTTTAACTAAGTCATTTTGGGCTGCATTCTCGTCTATAGGGTATGAGTTTGTGTAATATTTTCAGTGGATTCATTGTTGATAGTGTTTGTGCTTAAAAGGTGCTTTAGGGATGTGCACGTGTCTTGTGACAGGCGCTGCACGGGGGCATTATTAGTGTATTACAGACACAATTTTCTAGTAAGTTTTAGGACAAAGTTTTTTAAACATTCATGTCTCAGCAACCACTGGCAAGAACCCTTCCATATTTGGAACATCATCACATCATAACATAACCTTTTATTACATACATGTAACTCTATACCCCAGGGTAAGACCCTGGAGTGGGGCCTTGGGGTCAAAAATTAGGTCACACTAACTTCAAATTTTTACAATTAAGTATATCTCCTTTCTCATGAATGGATCTTTTGGTATTTACACTGTAGTTGGATATTACTTCAAAGTTTTAAAAAGATACCATCCCCACCTCACTTAGTGACCTTGAGGTCAGGGTCATGGGCTTAGAAATTTGAGGTTTTGTTAAAATATTCTGATAGCATACTGGTCCATAGTGCTTGGGATGGATTTTATACTTGAACTGATGTTAGATACTGGCTTGAGTTTTCACAAATTCTACGCCCAACCTACTGGGTGCCCAGTCAAGGTCATTGATATAGAATTTTATCTAATTTTTTTTTAATAATTATGTTGACAATACATGGACTTGCTTGCATGACATTTTATGTAGTGCAAGCCATACCGACAAATGCCTGTGCAATGGGAAAGCACCAGTTTAGGTGAGCTTTGCTGTCAGGGGACAGCCCTTGTTGTCATACTTTTGTGTATAGGATCATATCAGTAACTATGAGAGCCAAGCTGGTCAAAACTTGGCAGGCCCTAGCTTGACCAGCAGCGTTTGATCTCTATAGCCATTTATTGTCTTGATGTGTAATACAACTTAATTATGTCTATTTCTGTTGTGTGAGTATTTGGCATGCATGTACATTACCTTTTGGCAACTACTTATTTAAGTAAACTTAAACTATCAATTAAAAACCAACTTCAAATTTAAATCATTGCTTTTCTCAAATTCACTTTTATCACTTTCAGTCTTTGTAGTGTACTGAGTATAATACTGAGCTGCGACACGACAAAACCAACAATGTGGTTGTGCACCCTGAGAAGACTTGGATCAGCCTGGGCAGCTGCCCAGCTTTATCAGACTCTTCGTTATGTGCTCAAAGGGTAGCTAAGGGTCCAAGCTACCTCCATGCGGATGGCGAAGACTCTGATCAGACTGGGAAGATGCCCAGGCTGATCGGAGTCTGCGCTGAGCGCACAACCACATTGTTGGTTTTGTCGAGTTGCGGCTCAGTTATGTATTCAAAAAGTCAAAGTGTTATCATGTTCTTTTTAAAACTGTATTTTGTTAATTGTCATTTTGATAAATATGTATTTTTATCAGATGTTTTCTAATTCCTTTTAGAGAAGGAAAAAATATACTTATTGAAGACTATTCAACATTGTTTGTTATCTGTGAAAATTCCACATTTGAAATCTATAAGGTTACTGGCAATGTCATGGCTACATGTTTTTGGCCATATCATGGGAGGCATTACTGCATTACTGTCAATGACAAAGCTGGGTATCACCAGAAATGGTTCTAAAAGTACATGTCATTCCATGGTATCACCAGAAATGGTTCTAAAAGTACATGTCATTCAATATCATGTACTTTTAGAGTCATTTCTGGTGTTATCTGGCTTTATGATTGAATCTAAGACAGAGCAGGCTTTTAAAAGCTACTTAACATTCGCTTTAGTATTCAGAGGTCCAAATGAAGTGAGCATTCCAGGTAAGGTGAGCATTCCAGATAAAAGCAGCATTCCATAAAAAGTGAGCATTCCAGATAAAAGGAGCCTTCCATGTAAGGTGAGCATTCCAGATACAAGGAGCCTTCCATGTAAAGTGAGCATTCCAGATACAAGGAGCCTTCCATGTAAAGTGAGCTTTCCAGATAAAAGGAGCATTCCATGTAAAGTGAGCTTTCCAGATACAAGGAGCCTTCTATGTAAAGTGAGCTTTCCAGATACAAGGATCCTTCAATGTAAAGTGAGCTTTCCAGATAAAAGGAGCATTCCATGTAAAGTGAGCTTTCCAGATACAAGGAGCCTTCCATGTAAAGTGAACAATCCAGATACAAGGAGCATTCCATGTAAAGTGAGCATTCCAGATACAAGGAGCATTCAATGTAAAGTGAGCATTCCAGATAAAAGGAGCCTTTCATGTAAGGTGAGCTTTCCAGATACAAGGAGCCTTCCATGTAAAGTGAGCATTCCAGATACAAGGAGCCTTCCATGTAAAGTGAGCTTTCCAGATACAAGGAGCCTTCCATGTAAAGTGAGCTTTCCAGATACAAGGAGCCTTCCATGTAAAGTGAGCATTCCAGATACAAGGTGCCTTCCATGTAAAGTGAGATTTCCAGATACAAGGAGCCTTCCATGTAAAGTGAGCATTCCAGATACAAGGAGCATTCCATGAAAAGTGAGCATTCCAGATACAAGGAGCATTCCATGTAAAGTGAGCTTTCCAGATATAAGGAGCTTTCCATGTAAAGTGAGCATTCCAGATAAAAGGAGCATTCCATGTAAAGTGAGCATTCCAGATACAAGGAGCATTCCATGTAAAGTGAGCATTCCAGATAAAAGGAGCCTTCCATGTAAAGTGAGCTTTCCAGATAAAAGGAGCACTCCATGTAAAGTGAGCATCACAGATAAAAGGAACATTCCACGTAAAGTGAGCTTTCTAGATAAAAGGAGCAGTCCAGATACGGGGAGTATTTGAAGATATTTCTGAGATGAGTTCTGTTAATTCTCCACAAAACATACATGTTGTCCTCCTCATTAGAACTGCCTCACAGAGATGATGTCCTCATTAGAATTGCCTCACAGAGATGATGTCTTTATTAGAACTGCCTCAAAGAGATGGTGTCTTCATTAGAACTGCCTCACAGAGATGGTGTCCTCATTAGAATCGTCTCACAGAGACGGTGTCCTCATTATAACTGCCTCACAGAAACAGTGTCATCCTCATTAGAACTGCCTTACAGACATGATGTCCTCTTCATAAGAAATGTCTCATGGAGACGCTGTCCTCCTCATTAGAACCGCCTCACAGAGACTGTGTCTTCCTCATTGCAACTGCCTCACAGAGATGTTGTCCTCAATAGAACTGCCTAACAGAGATGGTGTCCTCATTAGAACTGCCTCACAGTGATATTGTCCTCATCAGAACTGCCTCACATGGATGTTGTCCTCCTCATTAGAAATGCCTCACAGAGATGGTGTCCTCATTAGAACCACCTCGCCGAGCTGGTGTCCTCATTAGAACTGCCTCACTGAGATCATGTCCTCCTCATTTAGAACTGCCTTACAGAGATGTTGTCCTCCTCATTAGAGCTGCCTCAGGGAGATTGTGTGCTCCTCATTAGAACCCCCTCACAGAGATGGTGTCCCCCTCATTAGAACTGCCTCACAGAGATGGCATCCTCCTCATTAGAACTGCCTCACAGAGATGATGTCCTCATTAGAACTGCCTCAAAGAGACTGTGTCCTCGTTAGAACTGCCTCACAGAGGCGGTGTCCTCCTCATTAGAACTGCCTCACAGAGATGGTGTCCTCATTTGAACCGTCTCACAGAGAGGGCGTCCTCATTAGAACTGCCTCACAGAGATCATGTCCTCCTCATTAGAACTGCCTTACAGAGATCATGTCCTCCTCATTAGAACTGCCTTACAGAGATGTTGTCCTCCTCATTAGAGCTGCCTAACAGAGATTGTGTGCTCCTCATTAGAACCCCCTCACAGAGATTGTGACCTCCTAATTAGAACTGCCTCGCAGAGATGGTTTGCACCTCATTAGAACGGCCTAAGCCTCACAGAGACGGTGTCCTCCTCATTATGCCCCCGCTTTTAAAAGTGTGTGTGTTGGGGGGGGGGGGCGCATATAGATTTCTACTCTTTATCTTTTGAAAAGATTAGTGTGTTGGATTCCTATTTTATATACAGGTATATTATCATAAAACACAGGTCAAGTTCGATTTAGGGTAAATTCGGTCAATTATTATGGGGGTAATGGCCGTTTTTTCGACTTTATTTTGTACAAAAAATGGTTTCCGTTCATTATCTTTTGAAAAGATTAATGTATTAGATTAATATTTTATACACAGATGAATAATTATAAAATGCAGGTCAGTTTCAATCAATTTAGGGTAAAATCCGCCAATTACTTTTGGAGTTAAGGCCCTTTTTCAACTTTATTTCATGCAAAAATGGTTTCCGTTTGTTAGGTTTTGAAAAGATACTTGTTTCCTGGCTATTTCTTTTGGAAAGTTCCATGGCATCCATTTCTGTGATAAGATACAAAATGTTATCACATATCACAGTCATGACCCCCACCCCGCACCCCCCCCCCCCCTCTCCCCCACCCCCACACACTTATCTTGATTCAAGAAGCACAATACATCTGCCTTAGGAAAACAATCAAACATGTACCACAAAAGTCTACCTTTGTGAATCTAGTTATCCTACAAGTGCCAGTACCTTTAACAAGGCGCCATCTTACTTAGAGCACTAGGCAGGGGCATCTGTGTCCAATGGACACATTCTAGTTAGAACTGCCTCACAGAGATGGTGTCCTTTTCATTAGAACTGTCTCGAAGAGATGGTGTCCTCCTCATTAGAACCGCCTCACAGAGATGGTGTCCTCATTAGAACTGCCTCACAGAGATCATGTCCTCCTCATTAGAACTGCCTCACAGAGATGGTGTCCTCATTAGAACTGCCTCACAGAGATCATGTCCTCCTCATTAGAACCGCCTCACAGAGATGGTGTCCTCTTTAGAACTGCCTCACAGAGAGCATGTCCTCCTCATTAGAAACTGCCTTACAGAGAAGGCCTTTACATTACCCGTTTGAACATTCACTATTTATATCCAGAACTTGATGAGACAAAATTTTTGGTAAGTGAGCAAAACATTGATATCTTATGTTTGTGCGAAACTTTTTTAAACAATGGTTTTTCAGACTCTGAATTAAATATCCCAGATTATAACTTTATTCGCACAGACAGATAGACTCATGATGGTGGACTAATTGTCTATACTAGATCAAACCTTGCATGCATTCATTGTGATGATCTGGAGATCAGAGACACTGAAATACTATAATAAGCAAAGATCATTTCTGTTATGTTATTGCTACAGACCACCTTCAGCCACAACTGAGTGGATAGAGAAGTTTGAAGAGACAATAGAACGTGCCAATTAGGATGCCAAAGAAATTATTGTGTGAAACTAATGGCTCCAAACAGTGGCTTAGAACAACAGAAAGTTTCAATCTGACACAACTTGTGAATAGGCCAACTAGAGTAACAGCCACATCTGAGACATTGATTGATCACACATACTCTAACTCTCCAGAAAATATTTTAGAAGTCACAGTACCCGTGTTGGGCCTAAGTGATCACTACCCTGTCTGTATCACTAGAAAATTAACAAAATCATTTGAAAATGGTCCTCTTCACAAATTCATTAGTTATAGGAACATAAAAACATTTGATTAGGCGCAGTTTCTTAATGCATTGGCCAATCAACCATGGTCCATAAACAACAGCAGTAATCCAAAGCATCTCTGGAAAACTTTACATGACCTAACTGGCAAATCAACTAAATCATGCACACATTTTATAAGTGATGAGGGTGGCAATCCAAATTTGGATCCAGAAACTGCTGCAAACACATTCAACAACTTTTTCACCTCGATGCATAAAACTTTTTATACTGCAAACACCAACTCATATGAAAATGCAGATTTAAATAAAATAAAAAAAACATTTGAAGCCAAAGTTGGAAAACAGTCCCGAATTTTCTATTAATTTCCTTTGTAACCGAATCGTTTATCCTAAAAGAGCTCCAAAATCTTAAAATCAGCAAGGCCACTGGCATAGATGACATAGGTGCCAAATATCTAAACTTTCTGCCCCAGTTGTAGCTAAACACTTCGCAGCCATTCTTAATTTAAGCATAAAATGTAACTCATATCCAGATGCTCTTAAAAAGGCTAAGGTAACTCCAGTATTCAAAAAGGGAAGTTTGGCAGACATCAATAACTACCGGCCTATCTCTGTCTTGCCCGTAATCAATTCTATTTTTGAGCGCCATGTCAGCAACTGTCTGGTCAATTTTCTAGAATCCAACAAACTCATCTATGAACAACAATCAGGTTTTAGAAGACTAGATTCTTGTCAGACAGCACTAACCAAAATTGTTGACAACTGGATCAATGCTCTAAATAACAGTGAATATGTGGGTACAGTGTTTCTAGACCAAACTAAGGCCTTCGACTTAGTAAATCACAAATTACTACTTCAAAAACTAGCTGAATACAAATTTAGCAGTGACACACACTCCTGGTTTCAGTCATATTTGACAAACCGATCTCAGCAAGTGAATATTTCTGGTAAACTGTCTGACCCAAAACAAATAACTGCTGGTGTACCTCAAGGATCGGTTCTTGGGCCATTGCTGTTTCTAATGTACATCAACAACCTACCTTTATCGATAAGAACGTGCATGTTAGATCTGTTTGCTGATGATGCTACCCTTTATTCTTCCAGTCTTTCCATTTTAAACCTGACAAATTGTCTGAATGACGACTTGAAAAACTTCCAGGACTGGTGCATTAGAAATCACATGGTAATTAATGTCCCCAAGACTAAGCTATGTTTGTCTCTTCCAGGAATGCAGCAGCTAAAACAATGGAAAATTGTCCAGACCTAAAACTTTCAGATGAAATTTTGCAAATATCCAGTAATGAAAAGCTCCTAGGTGTCCATATTGACAACTCACTGTCATGGACTGTGCAGGTTTACAACACAAAATTAAAAAAAAATGCAACTCCCTGCTATACTTACTCAACAGAATCAAGTTTTAGTTACCAATACCTACCAGAGAATTGTTCTTTAATGCATATGTTCTACCGCATATTGATTATTGTTGCACAGTGCGGGGAAATATCAATAACAGTCTCACTGATTCAATGATAAAACTACAGAAAAGGGCAGCCAGAATTATCCTTGATAAAGGCATAGACACACCATATGAGGATATGTTTGCAGATTTACGCTGGATGAAATTTCCAGACAGAGTAAATTACAAAAAAGCTGTATTTATGTACAAAATATTCAATGACCGTACACCATCATATCTCAAGAAACATTTTACTTTCACATCCGATATTCATCAAAGGTCTCTAAGATCAACTGCCGACAATCTATTGTACATACCAAAACCCAATCTTGAACTTTTTCGCAACTCACTGTCATACTCTGGATCCAAGTTATGGAATGCCATCCCAGAATATACAAGAGGGCCATGGTGGCCCTGAATCGCTCACCTGAGCATTAATCAGTTCACTGGCTTTGGAGAAGATTTATAAGGGTATTTACCATAATATATGGGAATGACGGCCACCTTGGTCATGTGATCATTTGAAGAATTTTCAATCCTTTGACCCATGCAGGCTCCATATGAAATTTGAGTTCAGTCTGCCCAGTGGTTTTAGAGATGTCTGAAAATGTTTATGGATGGATGACAAAGGCAGCTAACAGCAATACTGTAAAGCTGAGGTGAGCTAAAAATGGCAGAGTCGCTTCCCCAAAAAGTACCTGTTCATGTTGGTTCCTTTGATGGATTTGAACTAGACTGAACTAGGCAAACACAGATGATAGAATGGTAGCATCATTATCTCACTGTGGTGAAATTAATGTTTTCCAAGGAGTTTGTGGCTGGCATCATTGGAATGTTAGTTCTGGTTGTTGCAGCATAACTGACTTTAGCGGCATGCTGGTAACAAATGCTATGCATGTATTGGAAGCTCTACATTTTGCCTTTACAACAAATGCTATGCATGTATTGCAAGCCCTGCAGTTTGCCTTTACAACAAAGCTATGCATGTATCGGAAGCCCTACAGTTTGCCTTTACAGTGATATCAAACATTATACTAACCTACATTTTCTTACTGAGTTTCAATGCATTTAATTAGGCCATAGTCATACCAATGGGCTAAATTGATGTGTGGCTTTATTTTTAGTGTGTCATTAAAATAAAAAAAATCATTGTAAATACAAAATAAGTTGTGTCAGCTGTTTGTCAATCCTTGCATTTAATATCCATTTAAAAGTTGGAAGGGTAATAAACATTATAGATGCATTCCTTGCAAAGCAATCTGCATTAATATGACATAATTGAAATTGACATCAATGTCATTTTTCTTTTTTTAAAGAATGTAGCAGCTTCGTATTTTTTTCACAGTGATTTTAATTTTGCAACAATTTTGAATTGGACCGTGCACAGGCAGATGTGAATATTAATTCACTCAGGGTTTGCCATCTTAAATTTTCCAAATCTGTCCTCCAACTTCATGTATTAATCAGTGATAATTCACAGGCACAGAAATATTATTCCTTAAATATTTTCATTTCATGCTTCAGCAAATAATCGTGCAAATTATTCCCCGAAGACGAATGCACCAGGAATATTATTGTTCTCTGAAGACTGCATTTGCCTGAGGTAAAAGTAGTGCCTTTCCAAGATGGAACAGTAGAACTTCATAGGTCAAACAGGAACATTGGACCATGAAAATTAGTTCCAGACTAGGGTAGTTCTAGCCATCCAGGGCTAGTTTCCATATAAAGTGACCTCTGGGAACCAAGAAAAGAGTTCTAGCCAGGCAGGGTGAACGAGCCACCAGGGTTCGAGCCTTGAAGTTCTACTGTATATGCATCTGGCATTAATGCATGCACAAGAGGAAATAATTCAATATTTTTCATCATAATTTTAACACAAAACACACAATTCTGTTTGTTGAAATTTTATTTGAAAATTTCACTGTTCAAAGTACACTGCTATTTTCAGAAAAATTGTTAAGCTCTTTTAGGTAATTGCAGCTATTAAATGCACAGCTCCAGAAAAGGCAATATTTACCCAATATGACCGAATAAAATTTCTCAGAAACAGTGTCTGCTAGTCTACACCAATTTCTAAAATTTTCATAATAAAACAGCCTTGAAGAAGAAGAAAATAAGACTTGTTCCAAATTAAAAGCTGGAAGAGTCTATTATAGAAAATTTTGAGATGTCCAAATAGTTACAGGAACTGGCAGTTTCTAGATAACAGTATTTGGTGTTAATTAGGGTTAATGTTCTGTTGTTTTTTTTTCCTCACTGAAAACTTATGTTGTGACTCATCATGTGAGCTGCCTCATTAAGGCGCTTCAGATGACTAGTAACAGAATTAACAAAATTATCCATAATTATCACCAAAAAGCTGTTTTTTAATATTATCTAGGGCTCCAAGTATGCTACTGGAGCTCTGCATCGTACAAAGGATATAATGTATATAATAAAAGTTTTTCAAAGCTATTCATTATCTATGTGTACATTTTTTTAAAGAAAATGAGAAAAAGTAATTTGTAACTACACAAACTACCTATTTGACAAAGTATTTGCTTTGGGCAAAGTATGTTTGATTTCTTTTCATCACATCATTTGTTAGTGGACTTGAGTCTGTCAAAAAATCACCAAAGGAAAGATAACTCAAAAAAGTACAATAACGAGAGTTACTATTCTTGTATGTGACATCATCATGACCTGTTCTACAGCAAATATTAGACATAGCCAAAGATAAACCAAACAATAGCTCATTGCTATATCCCCGAACCTTTCGGTCGGGGGATCAAAAATTATATAGACATGAGAATGAATAAAATTATATCAGAACAAAAGTGAACATTTTGAAAATACTTAAATGGCATACATTTAAATGAACAATACATAAAAACAATAATGTTATAATTCAATCAAAAGCATACTTAATACATATGTATCTAATACTGAACAAATGTGATTCATATATGAGGGGTGATCAAAAAGAACGTGGACTATTCCTGTGGCGGTTAGGGTAATGCAGTTATAGTAACATTTCTCATGCCATAGAAAAGACTGATCTTTTAGCTACATAATGTGAAGTTTTGAAGTAATTTCAATGAAAAATAAGTATTTTCTTCTATTTTATATCAGGTAGGTACAGCTACAGTGGAGCACGACATTAATGACGTTTGACGTTTTGTCCCGCTTTAACGTTGTTGGGGTTCTTTTGTTTCTTTCTTTTCAAAAACTAACACCCTTTTGCAGATTTTATCATGATTTTGACCAATTTTAGACACATCTGCATACAATACGACTGCTTTCAAGAATTTTGTAGCATACCCTTCTCCTCTTTATCGGCTCATAAATCCAAGCCAAACTTTTGCTCTCAGTTTCGTTTCCATGTACAAGACTTTTGCGGTGTATGTCTATATGCAGGTCTCAGTACATGCATCAGACAAAACTAACATACACGGATCAAATAATATTTAATTTGATCATTTAAAACATGTCTTTGGTTCTGCCCTCATTTTTCTTACAATTATATACAAACCCTAGGACCTGCATTAAATATACGATATAATGATTGAAGTCATTTTATCGCCCTTGTATGATCCACAGACCAAAGTTTATGCTGCTTATGCAAGCATAACAATTGTTGCCAGCAATACTTTCCTCACAGTAAAAAGCGGAAACCATAACAAAATAGCATATCAAATGTCAAGCATTTTGCTCAACTGCAAATATTAGACATAGCCAAAGATAAACCAAACAATTCGAAATAATAAGGCAAATATTTAACGTGCTCCACAAAACCGTCATAAGGTGACTATAATGACTGAATATAGACAACATCCTGAAGTCAGACTGGTAAATTAAATATGTCACTGGATAAAGGAGAGATGAATCTACATTTATTGCAAATTTTATGAGTTTACTCTGAATAATAAAATTTCTACAGCAAAAGTCCACATATTTTTGATCATCCCTCGTACTTATATAGAACCATCTCTAAATTCAGATGGAAACATAATTTAGATGACTTGCCCCAGATAAACAAGGTTTATTCTTAAAGAACAAAATTACATATGTTATATATACTTATTGAAATATAGACATGAGAATGAACAGAATCGTATCTAAAACGAAATGAATGTTCTGAAACATTTAAATGTTTCATTCCTAAATGGCATACATTTAAATAAATGACATATACAATGTTATTATTCAAACAGACGCATACTAAATACATATTTATCTAATACCGGATGAATGACAAATACAAACAATGATATTATTCAAACAGAAGCAGACTAAATACATATTTATCTAATACCGAACAAACATGATTCACAGACTTAGACATTACTGTCTCTACATTCAGATCCAAGCTTAATTTAGGTGCCTTACCTGTCAAAACAAGGTTTATTCTTATATAACAAAATTAGCTATGTTCATACATACAAATATTTGGAAGCCATACAAACAAAGTAATATTCATGCATATACCACATGCTATATCCATGTACCGATACCACATGCTATATCCATGTACCCAGTTACATATAATTATATTAACAAAAATGTCTCATATTTCCTATATTAAATATTCAGAAACACATGTGCAGCATCAATGTCAACTTGCTTTATTTTCTCCCTCACTTTGTTCGTCCGAAAATAAATATTGTCTTTTCTAACAGGTCTTAAAATTGTACGATAGAAAATAAGAACAACAAGGCTAAATTGGAAATGCCGCTGCTTGCTACGGGTCGGTTAATTATATAATATAATAGATTGACACGCATATTAAATATATCTTACATTAAACTAGCATAAGTATGAATGCAAATAACACATTGAATACCACAAATACTGACTGCCTAAATCTTATAGTTTAAACATGAACTAATGAGCATAATGTAAGTCTAAGTTACCAAACAAGTCAAAATACCGATTCTATGATTATGATACACACGTCTATAATCTTATGTACTTTGTTCCCACCATCGGGACTAAAAATGCTGCGAGCGGGCTACCCAACCCTACTCCCTTTTTTTTTAACTTAAGGAAGGGGGAGGTAGGTTTATCCATGCTCAAGACCAGCAGGAACGTTCACACCATCTTACATCGATACGCCGAAGGCCGCAGTGGAAAAAACAGTCGTGAGCCAAAACGACTGTGTCTGCTGCACTGCGGACATCTCAGCCCCCGGATGCAAAAAGGTGTTCCGGCTCAAAGAGTGTTGTCTCACTCTGTAATTCTTTAATACCGTCATGTATACAATATTTGAAGCTAATATAAATCTAAAGAAGAATTAACCATATCTTAAATCTTATGAGCATACAAAGATTTAAAGGAACACTGTATAAAAACTCTCTCAATACAAACTAAATTATAAGTAGCAAACTGATATTGTTATTCAGCCTCAAAGAAACAAACTGTCCCACAAACTGCGAAAGGAAATGTCATAAAGGTGCAAGGACAAGAATGTTCGTTTCCCAATGAATAAAACCGAAAGTGTGTCAAATTTATGACCCACTGAGCAGGCAGAACGATTTGCACGAAGAAATAAAGGAAAATTGAACGAGACACGCCACGTGAGCGAGCAAAATGTAACTTGGCTGAAGAGGAATTAAACGTGAATCTATAGCAGGTAAGAATATATTGTCGCCACAAATAATACAGTTAGTATTGAGTAATAATGGCTTTCAACTGCCTTCTAGCAGTTTCTTAGTACAAATGCTAATTACTGTAACTCAAGAAACAAAATGCAACAGATACATTCGCCGAAATCTCTCCATCAAAAACTTCGCTCTCTAAATAAATTGGGCATAAATCAAAAGCAAAAACTGGGAAATGTCTGGAGAACCCTAACTTGAACTGCTGTTTAGACCCAGTTGCGCGACGCGTGACATGCAACGCTCACGCACCGTAAGAATAGCCTGCCACGCATCACGCAACAAGAGGCTTTGTAAGCTTCTGAATAGAGCAAACAGTAAAATGTAACACAAAACCCTACGTCAAACAGCAAGTGACCATCATTAACATGAAACAGGTGAATCAAATACAATTTCAATACATGTCGCACAACAAGGATGTAAAATTAAAGGGAGTTAATATAAACAACACATGCTATGTGATCTTTTTACAGAATCAAAAATCGTCTGCGAAAATTTGATTTCCGATCATTAATTGTATTATCGGTCAAAAATTTCCTTAACAAAACGAAAATACCTTTCTCTCCGTAGCGAAGCGGTCGAATGACCTGACCTTACAAGCTTAATGCTTTATATGAAACAGGAAAACGTGCAAAAGGTGAGGAACTTACTAAAGTCTCGCAAATTCATAAATGGAAAGAGAAACTCATGAGAAAGGTGAAATGGTGTCTAATATATTGCTATAGAAGACAGACCGAAAAGAAATGGATTGAGCCTTGTGTTTGTTTGTTTTGATCAAAGTGATGCACTAATGTTTTTGAAGATATTGATGTTCACTCTATTAAAAAAAAATAACATTGCATTCATTTCCTTTCTGTAGTAGTTCCTGAAAAATATGTCACAAATTTGATTGGAGAAACAGAAAAAAAAGGAAAACAAAGGCAATTATGAGAAATCTGATTCCCTATTACAGGGATCTATCAATCCGACTGTAAAGCAAGAATTCTACTTGGCCATTCTGAAGACGTATATGCAATTTGAAGTCTGTGGCTCCCATAGGAACAGAGAAATCTGTGACAAAAATTAAATGGAGAGAAAGAAAAAATGGACAAGCACAGGCAATGATAAGCAGGAGGAGACTGATTCTATATTACATGATATAACAAGTCATACTCAACATTTGCAACAAATAAAAAAAATCCCTTCTGTAATGGTTCCTGAAAAATATTTGTCAAAAATTTGATTTCAGAAACAGAAAAAATGGACAAAGAAAGGCAATAATGAGAAGGAGGAGTCTGATTCCCTCTTACAAGATACAACTAGTCATACCTAGCGTTTGTACCAAATTTCATAATCCTAGCTGAAATGTGTATAAACATTAATCTATAATATACAAATGTAAGTTGTGTCATTACCGATGGTGGCCACCCTCATCAATGCAAAGCCACCAACAATACCAACCTCAAAATTATGAGGTTGGTATTGTTAAAACAAAACGGGTGAATAATCATATTGTATGGTTATACAATGTATAATCTATGTATGATAATATACTATTTTGTGATCAGACCAGTATGTTTCAACTGTACCTACACTTCCATTTTGATTTGAAAATACAAGATCAATTGCTGAAAGACTGTCTGTTGTAGGCTGATGTATATATGATTTGCAGGCAAATGTTTGATCCATGAACTTAACAATGTCACTACATCCCTGGAAAACATTAATGTTAAAATCTCCAATAACAAGTAATGGTTTGGCTACATCTAAATGAGGTACAAGCTTTCTTTCTAGAAGAGACTTGAGATTATGATATGACAAACCAGGTGATTTGTATAACACTACTATTTGCATTTTACACAACGCATGCTCAATATTCATACTGGTAAATTCCAACTTTTGTGAGCTATATGACAGTACAGAAGTCACACCAACATCGTCATTAACATATATTGCCAGACCATGTGAAGGCCTATTTTCCTGTATATTTGTCTCTTGATCATTTCTAATAAGACGATATCCATGTATGTTGTAAACAATCGTATCATCATTCTGATGTAATCTAGTTTCTGCAAATCCAATAACGTGTGCAGACAACAAATTATGATCATTCCTGACATCCTCAATGTGTTTGTGTAAAGAACGACAATTATTGAATGCAACTTTAAAATGAGATGATGAATCTACAGAATCCAAAGGAATATAGCAGAGTTTTAGCATGGCTTCATCATAAAATCGTTTCATTTCTGTATGGACTTGTTCATCAATCGCTAAAGCCTTTTCATTGAAATTCAAAATTTGAAGATTTTGTAAAGATCTGACTCGACTCAGAGCAACATAGTGGATATGGGGGACTTTTCTTGCCTTTCGTTGTGATAAATCAATAACAACTCTATTTAATGTAGTGCCTTGTGCTCGGTGAACAGATCGACCAGCAGATGGTTGCAAAGGAAACTGAATTCTCTCAAACGTAATATTTCTTCTGTCATTTGTAAATGTCCGTTGTATATCAAATATCGGAGTCCAATTATCGTTTATTTTATCGTGATAAAATCCTCTTTTTTTGAATTTTTCTCTGGTTTCAATTCCTGCTTTTTCATTGTCAAACTGAACCCAAATAATGCTTGGACGGTTTGGTATTGCCTGCTTGTATTCAATAAATTTTACAACACATGACGCCCCGTTTGCAAGTCCATCTTCAGTGTTGATGTTAACATTTATATCATATATCATATCTACAACCACTGTCAATGAGCAATGAAGGTTTGCGGTTTTGCTTGGGTCTGTCGATATTTGTTTAATTTTTGCATCCTGCTTGTCTTTTGATAGCTTTGGGGAAACAACAGAATCGTGACAAGGAACAATAACTTTTTCTGCATGCATACTGGATATAATTGAGTGATTGAACAAATGCATAAAGTGGTTTTCTGCAAACAAGTGTGGAGCATTCAACCAATAGTCATTGGCAGTTGATATTGTTTCACATGTTTTTAGTTTAAGTTTGTCTGCTTCTGTTAATTCATTGTGTCTAAGTCTATTTAGGAGCTGTGCAAATTCGAGATCATCCTTCTGTCTCATGATTTCTGTCAACTCAAACATTGTAAAATATTCTTTCCATAGGTTAACAGACAATGATTCAGCACCTTTTGTTGAAGTGTTAAAGATCCAATTTCCACTCACCGGTTTTAACTGATAAAGGTCACCAACAGCAATAATACTGATGCCACCAAATGGTTTCCGTGTTCCTTTCAGCTCCTGAAGTCTTAGATCTATGAAATTTAACATAGAATTACTAACCATTGAAATTTCATCGATAATGACAACTGATAAATTCCGATATTTGGATCTAAAGGTATTCAAATTGTCGCAGCTCAATGTCTGATCTGATTGTTTGTATTTTTGTTTGAAAGCTGATGAAATTGTTGAACCACTGATATTAAATGCAGCTTTACCTGTATATGCACATAATAACACATTTATGTCATCCGCATTTTCTCCTTCTCTTAGATTTAACATCCTGAACAAAGTCTGATACAGCGCTCTAATAACAACACTTTTACCAACACCAGCTCCTCCAGAAAGAAAAGTATATAATGGTTTATCCTTAGTCTTAATCCAGTGTATTACATGATTGTAAAAATGCATTTGTTTAGTGTTTAAACATCTCAACAGTTCTCTATATTGTTGTTCCGGCAGTATATTTTCATTAGGATTTATTTGTGGTGCAGAAACTGAACATCCTATTTCAATTGCAATGTCATAATTCCTATGTTCAGAAGCTCTTTCAGGATTAAAGTATACAAAGGCTTCTGATTCGACTGCATTTTCCTCGGCAGTATCGGCTTCTATTTGCTCTGTTCCTGGGGCAATTTCATCAAATGCATCACATTCAGTCTCTGCCATATCTCTTGCTTGTTCTAACTCCTCGACATGATGTTCATATTCTGTGCATTTCAACTCTATCATATGTTTCATAGATTCATAGTGTTCTTTGTGAGTACCAAAATTTCCTTTCAAATCATTTTGCTCATTTCTCCATGGATAAAACAAAAGCAGTTTTTCTCTGAAATGGTTTTCTTCATCTGAATTACGATTGAACCGAACATAGCGTATTATTTTGTAAGTTCCACGCCGTTTTATCTTTATGCCATTTTTCAAAGTTATTAAAGTCATATCATCATCAAAACATTTAGCAACATTGTTATCAACAACAGTGTTATTTTCTTCATTGTCCATATCTTCTGGACTATCATCATTTTTGTTTTCTTTAGAAATGTCATCATTAACTTCATCATCCATATCTGTTTTCATACCTTCTGGGTAGACTATATTTAGCTGAGACACATAATCAGCCAAACACCAATTTTCCAAAACTTATGGTCGCTTCGAATATCGTTTGATCACATTATCAGACGTTATTTTTGTCGAATCAGCTGGTAACTCATCAAGAACTGACTTTGACTTTAATAACTGCACACGCTTGTCCGAAGTTGATGTATTTATAAAAACAACATCTCTGGTGCTGTTTGTTAACGGCATTTGCAGAACTAGGTATACAGCCTCTTGGGCACTAACTTCTACACTATTTGAAAATACATTTCCAATATGCCGCACTTGTCTTTTGATATCCATGTTGTCGTTTCTTGCCTCTTTGGCTGCCGAATATAATAAATTACTCATTCCCCTTTGTGACTTACTGATATATGAAACAATGTACATAGCACATGCATATGGATCAAGCACAAACTGCATATCAATATTTGCTTTCCATGCCTTCAATACAGTCTTATTATATAAATTTACTCGGATCTCACTTGGTTTTCTTTTCAAAAACACTTTTGATGATTTTAATGAGCTTCGAATGCATCGGATGTAATCCTCTTCACTCATCTGAACAACTGTTGTCAGAAACTGTTTGTATGTCATATCATATCCATTTTTTTCATTATTCATTTTTTTCTGTAAGTTTTGGTGCAACTTGATGTACTTATCCTGGTCTACTTCAAGCGGATCTAACACCATTGTACATGGAAGTGGGGGTAACGGATATCCAAAGCGGCATATTTTGTCAACTTTTTTTTCTACATGTTCTAGAATGTTTGTGAATTTGAATATCTGTCAAATGTTTCATTTCTTGGTCATCCACACAACACTGTAAAAATTCATCCACAAAGGCAGTTATTTCGGCATTTGTGTTCACATTAAATTTTGGGGCATTTTCAATCCAAACAATCATGTGAATGTGTGGTGAACCTCTTTGCTGAAATTCAACTCGATAAAAGTAATCAGTAAGTTTTCCAATAGGTTTATGGTCACTTTTCAAAACCGAATTAATAAATTCATGCACTCTATGGTCAAAGTATCTGGAGCAAGTGACAGGGTCTGTCTGAACAAGTTTAATCTTTTGTTCCCATGTAAAATTATTAACCTGTTCATCACTGTATTCAACATTATTATTTAAGTTAGCTAACATTTTCAAAAGATCAGTCCATCTTGTATCAGCAGAAGATAGAGACATAAACCAGGTGGGTAGGCCTAACTGGCGTATCATTGCAAACACATCCTTTTTCTTAGTCTCTAAATATGCTGGCGAATTTCTAATTTGCTTAAACAAATAATAACCTTCATCCCTTTTAACAATGTTGTCAATATAATTTGAATCTCTTGCTTGTGCAGCAGTCATAGTGTTTGTTCCAGTTTGACACCTTCTGACAGCAAGATTGGCTTTATCATTTAACTGTTTCATCTGTATTTTTTTCAGCTTGAAAAATATGTTTGGCACACTATTAGCAGCTCGTCTGTCTACACTCCTTAACTCCCATTTTGCTATATCACTGTAATATACTGGTACCATTCTTTTGTCATTTTCTATTCTTTTTTGTCCGCAGTATATGCTTGGGAAACAAAGGAATTCTGAATCTTTGTCTTGGTAGATACTTAATGGTTGCTGACCTTCTCCAGGTGCAAAGGTAAATGTAGAATTTCTGTTTTCAATATTTGCATCATCTAAGAGAGTATCAATGTTTCCGACATTTTCTTGGCTAACTTCCTCTGCATCAGAATCATACAGTTCATCACTGGGTGGTCTTTTTGCACTAGAACTTACTGAATCAGATTCATTTTCGAGAAGTTCACTTGAATTTTCATGAAAAGTTCTTTCATTATGACATTCATCTTGTGATATTGCACCTACAGTTGGATTACTTGTTTCAGATGACACAAACTGTTTTATTAATTCATTGCAATCTTCTGTAACACTTTTGATCCACTCCTCATCTATATCTACATTTGCATTCTTATACAAATTGCTCGATTTCATCAACCAGTGTAATGCAACAAGCACTCTGAGTGGTCTTACATTTTCGGAGAATGCACAAGACTTAAATGACATTCTTTTTTTCAGTTTCACTGCTACTGTTACAGTTTCGTTAAATGGTCTGGGCAATGCATCAATGACAGGTTGTATGTCTACTGGAACGTTTACAACATTTCCTTTAACTGACAACTGACGGCCTCTTGGCAATTCTTTGATTTGCATAAATGGTATTCGCAAAGCAATTAAACGCTCCTCTAGTGGAAACAGATCCAATTCTTTAGGTTTTTTAGGCCACTCCATTCCATTTAAAACAGATAATTTAGGAACTTTTCCTGCACAAATACTGCTTTTGCAAGTTACACATACCCATTCCTTATTATCAACGGATATAAATTTGGTCAAATATTTTTGTTGTTGATCATAAGACAAAGATGTAACTTGAGACACACTATGTTTAAACCATGTCTGGTGGCAACAACTGCATATATATACTGGACCAATTGATATGCTTTTATGAAAGAGCTCTATACATGTGTTTATATCAAAACCAGATTTTCTTCGTTTTGAAGCTATACATTCATTTTCATGAAATATTGGGTTTTTACGTTTAGAAGATTTCCTGTTACAATCTAGTATCTTTTCTGTCTGATTATTTCTGGAGTCTGCTCTCCATTGTTGTTTTGCAACTCTTTCTTTTTCCACATTGTATGGATTCATTCTAGCCTTCTTCTTAGATTTGTTTTGTATCTTAATTTCCCTTCTTTTGAAATCATATGACTGTCGACTGCTCCTTTTTTGTTCTGCCTCCCATTGATTATATTGCTCAATCAATCGAGTTCTTCTTTTACAAGCCTTTTGATTAAAATTTTCCTTAGCTTTATACTCCTCAGATTGCCTTGCCTTTTGTTTTGATTCTCTGTTTGATATCTTATCTTTTGCTTTGTACTCCTCAGATTGCCTTGCTTTTTTCAATGCCTCTCTGTGACATTTCCGATCTTTTGCTTTGTACTCCTCAGATTGCCTTGCTTTTTTCAATGACTCTCTGTGACATTTCCGATCTTTTGCTTTGTACTCCTCAGATTGCCTTGCCTTTTGTTTTGATTCTGTGTTCGATTTCTTATCTTTTGCTTTGTACTCCTCAGATTGCCTTGCTTTTTTCAATGCCTCTCTGTGACATTTCCGATCTTTTGCTTTGTACTCCTCAGATTGCCTTGCCTTTTGTTTTGATTCTCTGTTCGATTTCTGATCTTTTGCTTTGTACTACTCAGATTGTCTTGCTTTTTTCAATGACTCTCTGTGACATTTCTGATCCTTTGCTTTGTACTCCTCAGATTGCCTTGCCTTTTGTTTTGATTCTCTGTTCGATTTCTGATCTTTTGCTTTGTACTCCTCAGATTGCCTTGCTTTTTTCAATGACTCTCTGTGACATTTCTGATCCTTTGCTTTGTACTCCTCAGATTGCCTTGCCTTTCTCAATGATTCTCTGTGACGTTGCTGATCCTTTGCCTTGTACTCCTCAGATTGCCTTGTCTTTTTCTTTGATTCCCTGCTATATTGGCGGTCAATTTCACGATATAATTCACATTGTCTTTGTGTTCGCTTATATAGACACTGGTAAGTTCTTTTAGCTGTTTTAATTGCTTCACTCTTTTTTTGTCTTCTCCTTTCCCTTTGATCCTTAAAGTACTTGCCAATTAAAGTGCTGTGATTCTCTTCTTCTGAATGATTTTCACTGTTACTTGTGTTAATCAGTGTGCATATCATAGAACTGCCTTGACTTTGACTAAAATTCTTCCTATGCTTTTTACGTGATATTGTTTTCCATTCAGACATATCTGTCCTTGTTGTGAAGTGCAATGGCAATATGTCAAATTGTGTACTCATATCTATGTTCATGCTTCCGTAAAATGCATACATATATGCAACTAAATCTTCCAGATTATAAAAGGACATTAATATGGATGTGCCATCAGGTGCAGATAAGCCATCTTGCCCATGTGAATGCGAATCAAAAAAGTGATACTGCTCTCTAGTTACATACACTGCTGAGCATATGTCTCTTATGATAACTAGTACTTGCTTTGATATCTGTAATGCTGAAGACAGTGATTGGTGAAGAGTAGGTAAATTGGAAGTCCCAAACTGCTGAATAGCTATACCTGATATAACATCAGATTTCAATACATTTAGGTTCCTATTTGAGACAGTGACCTCATGTGGAATTTCTTCAAAACTTAAGAGGTTGCTTTGCAGCATTACTTTCCCATCCAATCCAGAAATGATTTCTTTGTACAAAGAATCACCCTCAATAAGCACGCTGTCGAGCATTTGTTGTGAGTTTATCTCAGAATATTGTTCATATATCAGAGCACACAAAGAATTTGTGACACACTGACTTCCACGTGACTGTGGACTAAATAAGTCATTTCCTTGATGAAATGATCCAGGAATGGAATTCCTTGAAGTTGACAGATTTACTCCTGTAACACCAGAGTGATTCATCCGAATACCACTGAATGAACTTCCTGGTATATCTGACAAAACAGACATTTCATTTGGATCTGCAATGGGTGTAGCTATGTACATGGAATGTTTTGACTGTTCAGTCGTTTGCATCTGATCAGCAGATCCTGAGTCAGTGGTAGGTTCCAGCAAAGTAAGAAGTTTGTGTTCAGTAACAACCGCAGGTCCATGTGCAGTACCAAGCATACATTCAGGCAATATCTCAGGTGTGTTCTCAAGTAAACCATCAGGCAAACTATCAAGTGAACCATCAACTGAACTATATGGCAAACTATCATGTGAAATCTTTGGCAAACTATCAAGTGAACTCTTTGCAAAACTATCAAGCACAGATGGCCCAGAGGGCTTAAAGAGGTGGGCTTTGACCTCCATCTGTTTATCAGCGCCCAGCACAGATGGCCCAGAGGGCTTAGAGAGGTGGGCTTTGGCCTCCATCTGTTTATCAGCACCCAGTGCAGATGGCCCAGATGGCCCAACTGCACCCAAGTCAAATCTGCAGTCTGGAACACCATCACCAACAATCTCATGTCTTGATGCTCTCCTTTCCCTCATCTGTAACCGATTAGCTGCATTCCTCTGAGAGGGTGACTTGCTCTTTGTCTTAGGCATTCTTCTGGAAATACACCCAACATGAAAACCATACATTTTACTACATACAATTGATTCAGTTGTTCATTTTAGTAATTAAATCAATATTGCACAACATTTACAGTTTAAAATGAGTGTTTCAATAACTGTATCACAGGTAATTTTAGTACATCAGTCTGGCATCAGTCTGTACTGAATTGATTTAAAAAAACAAATAAAAAAAAAGATGTTTGTAAAACATGTGTTGCCCCAAAGAAAGCAAACTTCACTCCCAAATATGAGGATTGCAGATAGAATGATGCATGAGATAATGCTTGGAAACCATAACCATATTACAGTACTGAATAAAAGCATCGCAAACGACTGTGTGATACCCCGCCACTGAAACCTTTTTCACACACCAATTTTTCCAGATTTAAGCATGTATATAGCTGGGACGGGTGGGTGGGGTAACTCCCATGGGGTAAATTTGAGCATCACTGGAGGCTTTCATCACACTGATCATTTGCTGAAAGTTTCAGAAAAGTTGCTTCATACTCTGATTTTATATGGAATTTTTCATGATTTTATACATGTATATAGTCCCAGGGCAAGGGCAGATAACCCCCTTTGATAAAATTTCTGTGCTCATAAAAAGCTTTTGTTACTTCGATCATGTTTGTGAAGTTTCATCATGATACTCCAAGTAATAAAGGAACTAGAGGCCAGAAACCATTTTTTGTACGTTGACAAGTGCCATAACTCTGTAAGAAACTAATGAAATTTGCCCATTAACAATCCCAAGCGACACATTCTCGCTACAAATGCATATGTAAAATTTGAAGGAAATCCGGTGATAAATACTTAAGTTAACGAACGGAAATGAAGTGCGGACAGACGGACGGATGTACTATGGACAGATAGATGGACAGACAGCCAACGTGAAAACATAATACCCCGCCACTAACGTGCCGCCACTAACGTGTGGCGGGGTATAATGACTTTAAGCTCTGATCCACTGACCTCAAAAGAAATAGGGGTCATCTACTCATCATGACGAACTTCCCTACCCAATACCGCATGCGCGGTAATTTTCACCGTCTTCCAATTTTCATGGTATTTCACGGTCACTATGAAACCGCGAAAATTAAAAATCGCCAAATATTTTCATTTTTCCTACAAGGTGTCTTCGGTAAACCCAATGTTTATTTGCCTTGGTAATTTTGATACATTTATTAACAGGTGTAATCATCGACTCACCGACAATGCTGAATATAATTAAAACATACATGCAATAAAAAAATCTGAGGATGGGCTCATACAAAAATATGACAGGCTAATTGATTACACGACAATATTACACAGTTACTGATTCGTACCAATCAACATGCTAATTGCTGATGAAACCTTTATCTGTTTTATTCACAGCCACTATACAATTAACGTCTGTTTATGTACAGAGTTACCAGTAAAAACTGTCCGAACTACATTACTTCTCCGTTACTTTCCTGTGAACACTTTGCCATTTTTATACAAGCGTTTTTAATATTCGAGCACATGGCAGTCCGCGAAAATTGAAAATCGCGAAAATTAAAAATCGCGAAAATTAGTGCTTATATTTTGGACCCAAAACTGCCAAAAATTTGAACCTGCGAAATTACCGCGTTTATGGTATGGGGACTGTAGTTGAATAATCAAATCTCCCAACCAAATATGAGAACTGTAGGTTGAAGAATGGATGACTAATTGACTGGAAACCATAATCATGATACTACAAAACTGAATGACCTTGACCAACGAACCTGCCTACCAAATATGAGAACTGTGATTTAAATGATGGAATTGAAATCATTGAATGACATTGTCCTACAGATCTCAAAAGAAAAAGGGTCATCTACTAAACATGAACTGTAGGTTGAACAATGAATGAATTATTACTCAGAAACCATTTCATGGTATTATAGTATTGAATTACCTTAACCTCTGATGAACTGACCTAAACTTTGGGGTCATATGACAAACCTCCCTACTGAGTAAGAGAACTGAAGGTTGAACAATAGATGAAGTATTTAGCAGAAACCATGACCATGTTATTAAAGAACTGAATGGAATGGTCTTGATCTTTGACCTATGTCCTCAAAAAATAGGGATCATCTATTCATCATGATGAAGCTTGTTCTTAAATACAAGGATGACGACTTGCGATGATTTTACATCAGGAGGATGGGACAATAATAATGAAAGGCTGTGTGCAATGGAACCCCGTTTATGGTAGGAAAGAATCTCGCCTCAAATGGGGCTGGAGCCCGGTCCGCTAGGTCAGTAGGCCAGCACTTAACCCACTGAGCTACCGGGCTCCAAAGACAAGGATTGTAGTTTGAACAATTGATGAGTTATTGATCCGTAGCCATAATCATATTAATACAGAACTGAATGATCTTGACCTTTGACCTGCAGACCTCTGTTCAATTTAGGGCAATTTAAGGCCCAAAACTCTGGATTAATGTCATCTGATTGGTTATCAAATTTGGGTCAAGGTATTATGCCCATAAAATATTTGACCAAGTTTGGTTGGGAGTTGTTTGAACTAAGAGTGGGCAATTTTTGCAGACATCAAGCGAGTTAATGAAAGAAAACTATACCTTCAGCCAAGTACTATCTGGAATATGTGTTCCAGTTCCCTCACATGTCCACAATAAAATCCACCTCAACACACTGTCTTTACACGTAACACTCCACCAAAGTTCCAATATTTATCCTAATCACAGTTTCACAAAAGTTTAATGATCACAATTAACACAATACAAATTAAAATGTTATAATAAAGTATGTAGTCAACCACTTTGAATAATACAAGTGATCAGCGATACCTAGAAAAGAAAATTAGAAGGATTAAACAAAATACACATGTAAATAAATGTAACAGAAAACTATAGAATAAGATCAAGTAGAATTAACTGTGAAAATGGAAACAGAATCAAAATAAGAAATTTTTTACGAAAGGTAATATTCATTTTTCTAAGAAAAATAATTTAAACTGAAGACTTAAAATTCCTAGGAGCTGCAAAGAGAATATTTTCACAATCAGTGGTCAGCAAGGTGGTTAGTTTTAAACCCAGGAAGGGACCCTGTTTTAACACTGATGAAGTAATTCACACTTGTCTTTCAGAATATGCTACAATTATATTTCGTAGCGAAACAAAACATATATTCTAATGCAATTACAGATATGTGACGTCTGACTGGATAACTTTGCGACAGTATATTCTGCGATATACTGTCGCAACCCGACATCATTATAAAACTTCGCTTCTCATTGGCTGACGTTCGGCTTTACACTGCTGAAAGCGCTTGCAATTGGTGCAAAAAAGTACACTTTGTAAGGTGAAAAGGTGCATTAAAATGGGGATAACTGTATTGAAAATTGTCATTTGGGGAGGTAAATTGTCGGTTTTATGGTCGCAAATTGCGTTTTACAGCTCCGCTGGCGCGTTGCCATAAAGCAAATTTTCCAACCATAAAACCGATGATTTACCTCCCCGAATGACAACTTTGAATACAGTTATCCCCTAAATTATCTATTATGACACATATTTGATATTTAT
The DNA here is from genome assembly GCA_963989385.1 of Ctena decussata. Lineage (NCBI taxonomy): Eukaryota > Metazoa > Mollusca > Bivalvia > Lucinida > Lucinidae > Ctena > Ctena decussata. Next base: position 25,435,359 of record OZ022501.1, on the reverse strand, counting down.
TCACTTTGTCCAGAACTAGTTAATATCATCTTTCATCAGTGGCACTTACCCGGTACAGGGCTGAAATCTGCGATTTACTACAACACAGATAATTGCTGTAATTTTCAACCAATTTAAAGAATTTGTATAAATTATTGTACTTGTGAAATACAATGATAAACTGTGCACCAAATGCTACAGTGTGACAACAAATGATCTGTGTTGCAACAAATGTGGTAAAAATATCGGGCACGCATTTATCTTCCACCCTTATTTGATCGGGTGGATTTTTTTCTCTTTATAGATCAACAACTTGACCAGGCTGGCTTCACCTGAAACAAGATAAAGTGGATAATTTTTGTGTTGTTCAGAAAAAGTAAACACAAGAAAAAAACACTTCTATATAACATGCATATTGTTTTTGAATTGGTCAAATACTTTGCTCAAAACAATTAACAGATCTAAAGAGTACAGAAGATATACCTGTACGATTTGGGTTTTCTACTGTACATGACCAACTGCTGAAGACTTACTGTAGTGAAGTATAAAATTTAACTCATTTGAGTCTTTCAGAAAGTTCAAAAGTTTTTTGCAAAATTAGATGAGTTTCAAACAAAAATTCTTTGTCTCAGATGGTCATGACAAGAACTTTCAAAACAACAAGGGGTGGAAGTAGACCGCTCTGTAGACCACTCTAGAAACTAAGGAAATCAGTGCTCCAAAAGTGCATGTAACAATTTGTATTTTGCCAAAAATACAAGGGTTATGTAAAATTATTGTGAACGTAATTATTTACCTACTGTGAAACGATGGACAGTTGGACAGACAGAATGGATATTTAAGACAACCCTTGTGTATTAATATTGGTCTTGTCAGACAGTCTGCCATTCAAATGATTCCCAGAAGTCTTTGTATCACACAGACTATATTCTGTGCATTTGACCTAGAAACCAGTTTTTGATTGGACGTCCCAGTTTCAAAGTAAGCCTGTATTTTTTAAAGATAAACATTCAGAAAGAGTTTCATAAAGACTGAATAAAAACTGTGGCCTTTGCAGTGTACACAAAGTTTTGCTAAGACTTGTGCTAGTGACCTAGTTTTTGGCCTGACATGACCAAGATTCACGCTTTACATAGATTTCATGGAGATAAACATTCTGACAAAACGTCATGCAGATTGGATAAAAAATGTACCCTCTAGAGTTCACAAGGTTTATCTATGACTTGACCTAGTGACCTAGTTTTTGACCCAACATGAATCATTTACAAATTTATGCTAGATTTCATGGATATAAATATTCTGACACAATTTCGTTTAGATTGGATCCAAACTGTGCCCTCTAGAATGAACACAACCTATTTGTAAGGTGTGACCTAGATTTAAAACTCAACATGACCTAGTTTCAAATTTTCCTAGATTTTACGGAAATAAACATTTGGACAAAGTTTCATGAAGATTGAAAGAAAAATGTGCCCACCAGTGTGTACACAAGGTTTATCTAAGCTTTGACTTAGTGACCTAGTTTTTTTGCCCAACATGACCCATTTTTTGAAATAGTCCTCATTTCTGTAGAGATATACACTCTGATAAGTTTCATGAAGATTGGATCAAAACTGCCTCTATAATGTACACAAGGTTTTTCTAAGATTTGACCTAGTGACCTAGTTTTTCACCCAATATGACCCAATTTCAAACTTGGCCTAGATTTTATGTACACAAACATTCTGACAAAGTTTTATGAAGATTGGATCAAAACTGTGCCCTCTAGAGTGTACACAAGTAAAAGTTGACAGACGTCCAGAGGTCTCAGACGTCCACACTTACTACCGACGACAGACATCACGGTATCCCAAAAGCTCGCCTTAAGTACTTCATGCTAATGGGAGCTGAAAATAAACATTCTGGCACAGTTTCATGAAGATTGGATAAAAGCTGTGCACTAAAGAGTGTACACAAGGTTTTTCGAAGATCAGACCTAGTGGCCAAGTTTTTGACTGGACAATACCCAGTTTCAATCTTGGCCTTGATTTTATAAAGATGAGCTTTCTGACAAAGTTTCATGAAGATTGGATCAAAATTTGATCAAACCTCAAGAGTGTTTGTAAGGTTTTTCTAAGATTTGACCCTGTGACCGTCTTTTAGATCAGCCAGACCCAGTTTCAAACTTGACTTAGATTTTATGTAGATAAACATTCTGACAAAGTTTAATGAAGACGGGAGCAGAACTGGGCCCCCTCGAGTGTACCCAAGGTTTTTCTAAAATTTGACATAGTGACCTAGTTTTCGTCCCAACATAACCCAGTTTCAAACTCACCCTAGATATAATGGGGATAAATATACTGGCAAAGTTTCAGGAAGACTGGATCAAAACAATGCCTTCTAGAGCATACACAAGGTTTTTCAAAGAATTGACCTAGTGACCTTGTTTTTGACACATGACCCAGTTTCAATTTTGACCTATATTTTATGTAGATAAACATTCTGACAAAGTTTCATGAAGATGAAGTCAAAAATGTACCCTCTGGAGTGTACACAAGGTTTTTCTAAGATTTGACCTAGTAACCTTGTTTTAAACCCGACCATACCCAGTTTCAATCTTGGCCTTGATTTTATAAAGTTTAGCTTTCTGAGAAAGTTTCATGAAGACTGGGTCAAAACTTGAGCCCTCAAGAGTGTTTGTAAGGTTTTGCTAAGATTTGACCCTGTGACCTTATTTTTGATCAGCCAGACCCAGTTTCAAACTTGACTTAGATTTTATATAGATAAACATTTTGACAAAGTATCCTAGTCACCTAGTTTTTGACCCGACATGATCCAGTTTAAAAACTGGTCTAGATATAATGGCGATAAACATTCTGACAAAATTTCATGAAGATTGGATCAAAACTATGCCATCAAGACACAAGGTATTCTAACATTTGGCCTTGTGACCTTGTTTTTGACCCGACATGACCCACTTTTAATCTTGACCGAGACTGTATGTAGATAAACATTCAGACAAAGTTTCATGAAGATTGGATCAAAACAGTTCCCTGTAGAGCGTACACAAGGTTTTTCTAAGATTTTACCTAGTGACCTAGTTTTTGACCCAACCATACCCAGTGTCAATCTTGGCCTACCCAAGGTCATCATTTGAACAGTCTTGGGGCACTCTAGTACTCCATGCTACTTACCAAGTTCAAACTTGACCTAGATTTTACATAGATAAACATCCTGACAAAGTTTAATGAAGTGCCCTGTAGAGAGTTCACAAGTTTTTAAAAAATTTGACATAGTGACCTAGTTTTCGACCCAACATAACCAAGTTTCAAACTCACCCTAGATATAATGGTGATAAACATACTGAAAAGTTTCAGGAAGATTGGATCAAAACAATGCCTTCTAGAGCTTACACAAGGTTTTTCTAAGAATTGACCCAGTGACCTTGTTTTTCACCTGACATGACCCAATTAGAATTTGGCCTAGATATTATGACGATAAATGTTCTGACAAAGTTCCAGGGAGATTGGATCAAAACTATGCCTTCTATAGTGTATACAAGGTTTTTCTAAGATTTAACCTAGTGACCTAGTTTTTGACCAGACATGATCCAATTTCTAACTTGATCTAGATTTTATGTAAATAAACATTAAAACTTGGCCAAGATATTGTGAGGACAAACATTGTGACAAAATTTCATTAGGTTTGGATCAAAACTGTGACCTCTGGAGTGTACACAAGGTTTTTCTAATATTTGACCTAGTTTTTGACCCGACATGACCCAGTTTCAAACTTGGCCTGGATATTGTAAGAATAAACATTCTGACATAGTTTCATTGAGATTGGATCAAAACTGTGCCCTCTGGAGCATATACAATGTCATTTTTATATTTGACCTAGTGACCTAGTTTTTGACCTGACACGACCCAGTTTCAAACTTTACCTAGATTTCATAAAGATAAACATTCTGACAGAGTTTCATCGAGATTGGATCAAACTTGTGCCCTCTAGGGTGTACACAAAGTTTTTTCTAAGATTTGACCTAGTGACCTAGTTTTTCATCCGACGTGACTCAGTTTCATAGGGGACTTAGATATATGGGCCATAAACATCTTGACATAGTTTCATGAAGATTGGATCAAAACTATGCCTTCTAGTGCGTACGCAAGGTTTTTCTCAAATTTGACCTAGTGACCTAGTTTTTGACACGCAGTGACCCAGTTTCAAACTTGTCCTACATATTATGAGGATGTACATTCTGACAATGTTTCATGAACTTTGGATCAAATCTGTGCCTTCTAGAGCATACACAAGGTTTTTCAAAGATTTGAACTAGTGACCTAGTTTTTGACCTGACATGACCCAGTTTCAAACTCAGCCTAGTGTTAATGGAGATAAACATTCTGACGAAGTTTCATAAAGATTGGATCAAAACTGTGTCCTCTAGAGCGTACACAAGGTTTTTCTATGATTTGACCTAGTGACCTAGTTTTTGGTCCCACGTGACTCAGTTTCGAACTTGTCCAAGATATTGTGAGGACAAACATTCTGACAAAATTTCATTAGGTTTGGATCAAAACTGTGACCTCTGGAGTGTACACAAGGTTTTTCTAATATTTGACCTAGTTTTTGACCCGACATGACCCAGTTTCAAACTTGGCCTGGATATTGTAAGAATAAACATTCTGACATAGTTTCATTGAGATTGGATCAAAACTGTGCCCTCTGGAGCGTATACAATGTCATTTTTATATTTGACCTAGTGACCTAGTTTTTTACCTGACACGACCCAGTTTCAAACTTTACCTAGATTTCATAAAGATAAACATTCTGACAGAGTTTCATCGAGATTGGATCAAACTTGTGCCCTCTAGGGTGTACACAAAGTTTTTTCTAAGATTTGACCTAGTGACCTAGTTTTTCATCCGACGTGACTCAGTTTCATAGGGGACTTAGATATATGGGCAATAAACATCTTGACATAGTTTCATGAAGATTGGATCAAAACTATGCCTTCTAGTGCGTACGCAAGGTTTTTCTCAAATTTGACCTAGTGACCTAGTTTTTGACACGCCATGACCCAGTTTCAAACTTGTCTTACATATTATGAGGATGTACATTCTGACAATGTTTCATGAACTTTGGATCAAATCTGTGCCTTCTAGAGCATACACAAGGTTTTTCAAAGATTTGAACTAGTGACCTAGTTTTTGACCTGACATGACCCAGTTTCAAACTCAGCCTAGTGTTAATGGAGATAAACATTCTGACGAAGTTTCATAAAGATTGGATCAAAACTGTGTCCTCTAGAGCGTACACAAGGTTTTTCTATGATTTGACCTAGTGACCTAGTTTTTGGTCCCACGTGACTCAGTTTCGAACTTGTCCAAGATATTGTGAGGACAAACATTCTGACAAAATTTCATTAGGTTTGGATCAAAACTGTTACCTCTGGAGTGTACACAAGGTTTTTCTAATATTTGACCTAGTTTTTGACCCGACATGACCCAGTTTCAAACTTGGCCTGGATATTGTAAGAATAAACATTCTGACATAGTTTCATTGAGATTGGATCAAAACTGTGCCCTCTGGAGCGTATACAATGTCATTTTTATATTTGACCTAGTGACCTAGTTTTTTACCTGACACGACCCAGTTTCAAACTTTACCTAGATTTCATAAAGATAAACATTCTGACAGAGTTTCATCGAGATTGGATCAAACTTGTGCCCTCTAGGGTGTACACAAAGTTTTTTCTAAGATTTGACCTAGTGACCTAGTTTTTCATCCGACGTGACTCAGTTTCATAGGGGACTTAGATATATGGGCAATAAACATCTTGACATAGTTTCATGAAGATTGGATCAAAACTATGCCTTCTAGTGCGTACGCAAGGTTTTTCTCAAATTTGACCTAGTGACCTAGTTTTTGACACGCCATGACCCAGTTTCAAACTTGTCTTACATATTATGAGGATGTACATTCTGACAATGTTTCATGAACTTTGGATCAAATCTGTGCCTTCTAGAGCATACACAAGGTTTTTCAAAGATTTGACCTAGTGACCTAGTTTTTGACCTGACATGACCCAGTTTCAAACTCAGCCTAGAGTTAATGGAGATAAACATTCTGACAAAGTTTCATAAAGATTGGATCAAAACTGTGTCCTCTAGAGCGTACACAAGGTTTTTCTATGATTTGACCTAGTGACCTAGTTTTTAGTCCCACGTGACTCAGTTTCGAACTTGTCCTAGATATTATAAGGATAAACATTCTGACAAAGTTTCATGAACTTTGGATGAATACTGTGCCCTCTAGAGCGTACACAAGGTTTTTCTAAGATTTGACCTAGTGTTTAATCCGACATGACCCAGTTTCGAACTTGACCTAGATTTTATAAAGACTAACATTCTGACAAAGTTTCATAAAGATTGGATCAAAACTGTGTCCTCTAGAGCGTACACAAGGTTTTTCTATGATTTGACCTAATGACCTAGTTTTTGACCCCACCTGACTCAGTTTCAAACTTGTCCTAGATATTATGAGGATAAACATTCTGACAAAGTTTCATGACTTTTGGATGAAAACTGTGCCTTCTAGAGCGTACACAAGGTTTTTCTAAGATTTGACCCAGTGACCTTATTTTTGACCCGACATGACCCAGTTTCGAATTTGTCCTAGATATTATGAGGATAAACATTCTGACAAAGTTTCATGACTTTTGGATGAAAACTGTGCCTTCTAGAGCGTACACAAGGTTTTTCTAAGATTTGACCCAGTGACCTTATTTTTGACCCGACATGACCCAGTTTCGAATTTGACCTAGATTTTTTTAAGACTAACATTCTGACAAAGTTTCATAAAGATTGGATCAAAACTGTGCCTGCTAGAGTGTACACAAGCAAAAGTTGACGGACGTCCGTCCGGACGTACGACGGACGACGGACATCAGGGTATCCCAAAAGCTCACCCTGAGCACTTCGTGCTCAGGTGAGCTAATAAAACAAAGTACTTCTGTTGCTCAATTTAAAGCTGCATACCTTCAATGGACATATTCTGAATGAGTCTAGTCTATATGCAAGAATACAGAGTACCTTTTACTCTTTATCACGGGGGTAATACCAATTTGGCTGCCTGTCTTTCTTCTTTCTGCCGTAAATCCCGCCTGTTAAAGGCGCACCTCCATATGGAGTAAAAGTTAATATTTGCAGTTACAATACTAGGGTAAAACACGTTAAAAGCATACAGTTGTCAAATAAAACAATCCGTTTATATTAACACAATAAAATATAAAATCCATGCACACTAAGAATATAAAAGTTTCTGACACTCTAAGATCCAAACGTAAAATATTTGTGGTTATATACACAAGACAGTAAAATATTAAAATCCAAAACTTCACTAAGATCTACTTTTTTGTTAAACGATGAGCGACAACTGAACAGACAAACCGATGGAAACTCGAGTCTTTATTTCTACACTTTAGACTACAGTAATGTGTGACCTGACACTGAGAGCACGAAATACGACTACTAGCTGCTAGTGGAAGATGACAGTCAGCACACACATCTGCCTTTGGAAGAACTACATCATCGCCGTCAATGATAGAATCGTCATCGCTATCCAGGGTCTCTAAGAATTCCAAGAGGAGAGCCTGTTCATCTGCCTCCTCAACAATCTCAGGAATTGTGGACGCCACTGATGTCCGGATATCCGAGTGCTCCAGAACCCCACTTTTGCCTGCAGTATCCTTAGGTTTATCACTATGTTTGACACCAGATGAATTATCCGAATCTGACTGAATGGAATTTTCCTGTTCAAGAATGGTATCACCTGGAGGTCGCCGGGCGTTCAGGGGAGAGGTTTGGGCAGATCTCTTCTTTTTCCAGAACCTCTCACTTCTTGCACGATCCCTTGCAATGGTAGATGGGGATTTATGTTTCCGCTTAGGTTTTCTCAGTGGCAGGTCATCGGCTGATTTGTCCTGACGACTTGCTGGCTGACATCCGGAAGCAGTATGACCGTCCTTCAATGGCGTGACATTTTTGGCGGCAAAAGTCTTCACCACAAGTGAGAATCCCTTCAAGTTTCTGGTTAATTTCCAATAAACTTTTGAGTCTATCCTGCCTAGGATGTTGATACAATCCAGAAGAGTTTGAGGAATCACGCAGGGAAGCGGTTTGTCCAGCTTGTCCATTGTTTTTCACATAAACTTTTCGGTGCTCAGACTCGCGTCATCCATTTTCCGCCATTTTCCTCCCTCCCATTTTAAACTGTGCTTTCGACAGAGTCTGTACTATACAAAGTGCCTTTCGACCGTGAATCGGATCGTAAGCATTACCAATAACGGTAAATGGTACTATTGGTAATGGCTGTCGACCGAGCTGCTGTCGATTGTCTCGGTCGACAGCCACTTTTGCATGTATGGTAATTGACTGACCCGGTCGAAAGCACAGGTAGCCAAATTGGTCTACCGCCGTGTTTATCCCTAGTGTATGTTGGTAGTTTGTGATTCAATTCTGGATGTCTGCAGTTAACGGCTTAATGATATTGGTGCTTGTTTTGGTTTCATGATGTCTGTGGTTTGAGTTGTGGATTTCCGAATGTAAAAGTATGGATTCCCACAGGTCAAGTTTTCCGATGTCATGAAAAAGAGGGCTAGGCTTGTTCGCATACATTGGGTGCGAGTTGTGATTGTCCATGAAATGAATCACGAATATCCAGGTTTAGGGTCCAAAGGGTCAGGTTACGGATGTCCAAAAGTCTAGCTGAATTTTGGATATACGGAAGTTGATCTATTGAATGTTTGGAACCAGATACTAAAGGTTTGATGCATATACAATGTTTACGGGTGAATGGATGCACATCCATGTTTTTCAGCCATTTTACAAGGGGAACAACTTTTGAGACTTCCTGTTTGCTTCCCAGGCCTTATGGGTCTTCCTGTTTGCCTCCCTTCTATTGTGGGATTAGCTCCCCATGGGGAGCAAACACTTTCCTTTGGGAGCTGTTCTCTGGAGAGGATGGAGGCAAATTGGAAAACTGCAGAGTTGCTTTCCCTGAAAGCGTATCTACTTACCTTCAGTTTTCAGTATAGGCATGTTCTATGTTGTTGGATATTGTATATGTAAATATTGTAAAAATGTATGTTTCAAATGAGGATCCCAAGGAAGATTGGATATATGTCCAACTAAATAAAGTCATTATTATTATTGTTGTCCTCCTCATTAGAGCTGCCTGTCAGAGATTGTGTGCTCCTCATTAGAACCGCCTCACAGAGACGGTTTCCCCCTCATTAGAACTGCTTCACAGAGATAGTGTCCTCCTAATTAGAACTGCCTCACAGAGATGGTTTGCTCCTCGTTAGGACGGCCTCAGCCTCACAGAGACGGTGTCCTCCTCATTATGACCCCTCTATTATAAGTGGAGGGGGCATATAGTATCACCGCTGTCCGTATGTACGTACGTAGGTCCTGTCCTGTACGTACGAAAATGGTTTCCGTTCGATATCTTTTGAAAACATTGGTGTATTGAATTCATGTTTTATACACAGGAATGTAATTAAAAATACAGGTCAAGTTCGATGTTGGGTAAAATCTGTCTATTATTATGGGAGTTATGGCCCTTTTTCGACTTCATTTTATATGAAAAACTGGTTTCCATTCAATATCTGTTGAAAACATTGGTTATTGAATTCATATTTAATACACAGGTATAAAATCATTAAATACAGGTCAAGATCGATATTTAAGAATTGAAATTTGATTTTTTAGCGTTCATCGTGTGATGAAGCCAGTGGGCGGAGCTAAAATTCCATGAAGCGCGAAGCGCTTCTTGTAGAATTTTAGCGACGACCACTGGCTTCATCACACGATGAACGCTGAAAAATCGAATTTTACTTCTTATATTTACACTTTATTTTAGACCCTTCCTGTGCTGTTTTCGTGGTAATTTAATGTTAAATATATGAATTATGCGTGGAAGAAAAGACAGAAACGACGTATTCGGCCATTACGTTAAACAGCCGTCGCCATAACGTGACGTCAGTCGAACGTTACGTGGACCAATCAAGACGTTTGTTTACCGTAGACGTAGCTTGACGACAACGTCACATGATCAACTGTCCTTCATCGGTGCATGAAGCCAGTTGCTCTATACGGTTCACCTATGGGAAGTCAGTGGCAAGTGTAAATATTTGGTAAAATCCGTCTATTATTGTTGGAGTTATGGCCCTTTTTCGACGTCATTTTGTATAAAAACAAAGGATTTCTGCTCATTATCTTTTAAAAAGATTAGTGTATTGGATTCTTATTTTATGCACAGGTATATAATCATAAAACACAGGTCATTTTTAATTTAGGGTAAATTCCGTCAATTATTATGGGAGAAATCGCCATTTTTCGACATTTATTTTGTACAAAAAATGGTTTCTGTTCATTATCTTTTAAAAAGATTAATGTATTAGATTCATGTTTTATACACAGATGAATAATTATAAAATACAGGTCAGGTTCAATTTAGGGTAAAATCCGCCAATTACTTTTGGAGTTATGGCCCTTTTTCAACTTCATTTCATACAAAAATGGTTTCCGTTTGTATGTTTTTGAAAAGTTACTTGTTTCCGGGCTATTTCTTTAGGAAAATTGCATGGCATCCATTTCTGTGATAAGTACAAAATGTTATCACATATCATAGACATGACATCCGCCCCCCCCAACACCTCCCCCCCCCCCCTAACACCCACACACCCACACCCACTTCTCTTGATCCAAAAAGCACACTACATCTGCCTAAGGAAAACAATTAAACATGTACCACAAAAGTCTACCTTTGTGAATCTAGTTATCCTACAAGTGCCAGTGCCTTAAACAAGGAGCCATCTTACTTAGAGATCTATGCAGGGGCATCCGTGTCCTATGGACACATTCTAGTTAGAACTGCCTCACAGAGATGGTGTGTTTTTCATTAGAACTGCCTCACAGAGATAGTGTTCTCCTAATTAGACCCGCCTCACAGAGACGATGTCCTCCTAATTAGAACCATCTCTCAGAGACCGTGTCCTCCTCATTTGAACTGCCTCACAGCAATGGTGTCCTCCTCATTTGAACTGCCTTACAACGATGGTGTCCTCATTAGAAACTGCCTTACAGAGATTGTTACCTCCTTATTAGAACCGCCTCACAGAGACAAGGTCCTCCTCATTAGAACTGTTTACAGAGACGGTGTTCCACTCCTCATTAGAACTGCCTCACAGAGATGGTGTCCTCCTCATTAGAACTGCCTCACAGACTATATGTCCTCCTTATTAGAACCACCTCACACAGAGACTATGTCCTCCTCATTAGAACCGTCTAACAGAGAGGGTGCCCTCCTCATTAGAACTGCCTCACAGCGATGGTGTCCTCATTAGAACTGCCTTACAGAGATAGTATCCTCCTTTTTAGAACCGCCTCACAGAGACAAGGTCCTTTTCATTAGAACTTTCTCCGAGATATCTTTGTCAGTAGCATTCTCTTTTAGTACCATTCTCTTTTAGTACCAAGGCACCACAAGTCTTGCGTTGAGATAAGAAGTTTCGTGTCCAACAAACTGAATAATTAACTTCTAGCAGAGTAAGCTGAGTATGTTCGCCTGACTCAAATGTTTTGTGTATCATGGGTCAGATGGGACCAGACTATGTTGCATACGTCTCCTTGGTCACTATCATTGATTCAGAAACAAAAAAAAACAACGAAGAGTCTATGATTATGCCCTTTAGCACCGGCTTAAATGAAATCTATTTTCATAATGACTCTAAAGGAACTCTATGATCCAAAAGGAAAAAGGGAACATTATATTGTACCATGATGAGATGGATGGATGGATGACTTGCGATTTTACGTCCTTTTCAACAGTATTTCAGTCATATCAGGACGATGGAAATGTGATAATGAAAGGCTGTGTGCAATGGAACCCCGTTTACGGTAGGAAAGATTCTCGCTTCAAGCGGGATTCGAACCCAGTCCGCTAGATCAGTAGGCCAGCACTTAACCCACTGAGCTACCGGGGCTCCACCATGATGAGCCTATGATATGGGGAGATATTTACGGCCGCCACACGGCACTTAACACAAGCTGCAGTGAATATAAATTAGTACTAAGAAAGCCAGGGGCTGTATTTATAAAACGACTTAAGTTGTTGCTTTGCTGTTGCTAAGGCTACATTTCTATGAAGGAGATTCCCTGCACATATGATATTTGCTCTGGAGGAACAGTCTTTTATTCGAAGCAAGGAAAACACCAACGAATATATAATACTCAAATATAATACTGAATATCAAAATACTAGTTTAAACCCCCATTCTACTGGACGGCGCTTCTGCTGCGCTTCAAAATTTTGGATATAACGCCATGAATCTTAGCCGAAGCTGCAGCAGTGAAGCAGAAGCTTCAAGGTCGTAGTGAAAGCGTATTCGAAGCGGCATGATCGCCATGTCACGGCGCTTGTTTTGACCTTGCTCAAAATTTACGTAGCGGAATCGCCGAGGACACAAAGCGCAACGAAAGCGTAGTAACAGCGCAGCACAAAATTCATGAACACAGCAGTATCGAGGCAGTAGCGCAAGCAACACAGCACCAGCGCAGTGGAATCTCGCTGACAGCGCCTTGGAGATTCGTCCACGACCCAGCTAAGCCTCTGCTACGCTCTTTGTGCTCCCGCTGCGCTCTATACGCTCTCGTGGCGCTCTTGCCGCTTCCGCTGCGACTCTATTATTTATGAATAGCGCAACCACGACGCTTCCGCTGCGCTCTTGGCGCTTGATCTGCGTTTCCTCTACTCTTATGGCGATCTAGGCATGAAACGCCGCGTTTCCACGGCGATCATTATTTGCTCGCGCTCAAAACGTTTCAGAACTCGATTCTCACGTTTCATTCAAGATGCCACCCCGTCAAAAGCAGAAGGCAAAATCCACACGCAGGCCTGGCCAGGAGACTATTTTCACGCAACTTGTACCGCAGGATATCCCAACTGCTGCTCCCCAGGCTCTTGATCTCTGAACTCGGCAAGACCCGAGCCTTCCAGAACGCCGAGCAGAAGCCCCAGTTCAGCCGGAACAATAAGACGAGCTGTATAAAGTCACTGGTTCATGTTTGCCAGCTCGATCATAGCCACTGAAATTGTCATATTATCATTATTGTGTGAAGGCTGGTGGCTAACTTCTGCTGAACCCCGATTCTCCGCCGATTTACATAGAAGCGGTTACAAAGCGAACACAAGCGCAGCATGGGCGTAGCTCCGGCACTTAGGTCGTAGCACGATCGCAAATGCATCGTAATACATGTAAGCGTAGCTTGAAATCCTTTGCCGTAGTAGGCAGCGTATTAGATGCGCCTTTGGAGCCTGTTAAGCGTGGCAGAAGCGCAGATGAATCGCGGCAGCATCAAGACTAGCGTAGCGAGATCGTATTAAAAGAGTACTGGCAGCGTACCGGAAGCGCACTTGTAAGTCCCACTTTTTGAAAATTCCTACGCTCCTGCGGCGATTTTGAAAATTTTATAGAAGCGCCATGATCGCCAGACGCAATGAGCGCAGTCAAGGCGTCATCCAGCGGAATGGGGGTATCATCAACATACAACCATCAAGTTTAACACATGTTGGTATGCTAATAATGAAGCACAAACAGAAAAACTGAAAAAGTATTGGCAAAATATAGTCTTTCATTCATCTACTGTATACGTGTACAAAACAATGCCCGCGTGGTGATAAAAATGTTTTGCATTTAATATCATTTGAACACAAGTAAATGAGCCGCGACACGAGAAAACCAACAAAGTGGTTGTGCGCCCAACGCAGACTCAGATCAGCCTGGGCATCCGCCCAGTCTGATCAGAGTCTTCGCTGTCCGCATGGAGGTAGCTTAGACCCTTAGCTTCCCTTTAAGCACTTAGCGAATAGTCAGATCAGACTCGGTGGATGCCCAGGCTGATCTGAGTCTGCGCTGGGCGCACAACCACATTGTTGGTTTTGTCGTGTCGCGGCTCAATTATGTAATGTATTTTTTTACTTAAAGCACATTTGCCATTATGAATGTACACAAATGAATGTCTCATTATAAATGTGAAAGTCCGTGTTCCTCGGGGTGTCCCGGATGTGGAAGGGCTCTGTCTCTGTATCTGTCCTCTGGCCCCTCCGTATCTCCATATATAGGCAATGGCGCATTTTGTGCTTTTATCCCTTCAAACTTCTGATAGGGACGTGTGTGTGCACGTGGTATGTGAAATGGAAACGGAAACAAACGTAACTTTCCCTGCAAATCAAAATGAATAAAGATTTAAAATGAGCCGTCACACGACAAAACAACAAAGTGGCATGGCGCCTAGCGAAGACTCGTGTAGGCCTTGGCAACCGTCATGACTTATCTTCGCTGTCGGCACTAACGTAAAAAGATAGGCAATGAACAGGAATTAATACAATCAAATCCCACATCCCGCTCTCAAAACCAACAGCACACACACACGGAAAAATTGACACAAGTTCACGAAAGACACGCACGATAAACGGAATGAGCAGCTCTTTCCCAAACAGGTGGTCATTAGTAGCTTAGACTCTAAGGTACACCTTAAGCGCAAGCGAAGACTCTGATCAGACTTGACGGATGTCCAGGCTGATATGAGTCTTTGCTGGGTGCACATGTCACTTTGTTGGTTTCTGTCGTGTCGCGGCTCAAATAGATCTTCATCTGCATACAATTGTTAAAACATGAACATAACGCGGTGGATAACATACACTTCAAGATTTCTATACTTATGCGCTTTTTGCACAAGTATTGGCATACCAACTTCAGTCCATAAGGCAACAACCATTTTTAAAACGACATCAATTTTGCCCATACACTGCAAAAAAACTGTAGATTTTACGGTAAAATGACTGGCAACCAGCTGCCAGTCCTTTTACCATTATTTTTACGGGCGCCCGTAAAAATTGCAGGAATCATCAAGCAGAGTGGGACAGAATAGAACTGGTGTCGTTTTGGTCAGATAGCGCTTCAACAATACAAAGTTATTTTCGAGTGCGCCAAGTAAACATAAAACTTCCATTTCGTGATTTCCGACAATGTCTTACAGGCAAACGCCCGTAAAAATAACGGGAAAAGGACTGGCAGCCGGTTTCCAGTTATTCTACCGTAAAATCTACAGTTATTTTTTACAGTGTAGATATAATTTTTTTCATCGGGATTTTCATATGAAAAATGTCATCTTAGAAAAAATACATGAAAAAATCAGAACAAAAGTAAGCTTTGGTTACCAACATTTGGTAACAGTTTGTGATTTAAAGTATTTAGCTACCCTACAAGAGATGTTAAGCTGAAGATTGGGCTTCATCATATGTGCAATTATGTTTGCTAACAGTCGCCATTTTAAGTCGCCCCTTATAAGCAGCTATGTTAGATTTCATCGGGATTTTAAACAATTATAGACTTTGAAGTGCGCTTTTCCACAGCAAGGGGTATATGAATACTCTTTTTGCAAAATTGCACATTTCTATATTTTAATGCATCTGTAATCACTAGCACGGGATGATATTCCATCAACCAAATGTCATTCGTTGAGACTTCTGCATTTAGGGTCAAGCTGCATTTAGTGCCTAAACAAATAAACGCACCATATCATTTAAGAACCAGTCAGTGACTGGTATGATTTCTGATGCGCATTAGCGACATTACCAAAATCCATTATAAGCAGTATTTATACCTCAAAGAGAGTTACTATGCAACAGAATGTTATTGTTGGCGATATCTATAAACGTATTTTTATGATACATACGAGGTGAAGGCGACACTCCATATGCGCGACTAAGACTACAATCATATTATTATTCTCGCAACGAAAGTTCGTTTTAATCCATTGCATTTGGTGTATGAACTTACGCATTTTAACCAGTTTTGGATAAAAATGGAGGACAAAGCTTGAACGAATTATTTCCGATCCAATAGTAGGAAATCCGCACTTAGTGTGCTTTAAGCTGGAAAAAGAGGTATCTGGGTGGCTGTTGGTTATTGCAGTGTTACTGAACGTCGGCATTGGTGTCCACCTTAATACAGTAAACAGATGGGCAATGATCAGGAATTATACAATCAAATCCCACATCCTGCACTCAAAACAACAAGGGAAAGAACGAAAGACACGCAGTCAATCAAATGAACAGCTCTTTCCCAAGCAGGTGGTCGTTCAGCTACCCGATAAACCAGCAAAATTGTTTATGTACACGCAAAACACAACAAACACTGAGCTAAAAAGAGACTCTTTAAACAAGATTGACAGGGCCAACAACACGAAAGTAGCTCTAATGAAAATTACTCAGCTTTCACGCGAGAAAATCAACAGATCAGTGCAGAATGAACCAAATATTTGCAACAATTAAAATATTGTTGTACATAAATTGTTAGAAACAAAAGAACTCTTAAATGAGTCAGTGAAATTATGCAGCTGTATCAATCGAGACAGGTAAATGTATTGCCACTTCTGAATTTTACGGACGTGGAATACTTACATCTTTGGTAATTTCATTCAACAGCTGATGGTCGACCAGAAACCCATGGAGCAGACGAATCATCTTCCGCTCAGAGACATATTCTCGGAAGTTGTACAACACAAACGCCCCCTGGTGATGAAAAGAAAAGCGTGATAGAAGTTTGTTTTCAAAAATATTTTTAGTTTTGATCCATGCATCTTCTTCAAGTTCTATGACTGAAGTTAGCTTTGTATGGGCCATAGTATTCACCTTGAATAAATGCGTTTATTCCCTCAATATTTTGCCAAAAGGTAATTAACTACTGAAAAATACCCCCATGAGGCGAGTTTGACTCAATAGCCAAAGTTCCGGGCTCGATACCCGGTCCAGCCATTTACTTTCGTGGAGATTGATTCTTCCCCTTCCACTGATTCAAAGAGGACAGTTGTCAGTTACTTGCGAAAGTATGTGCACTTAGTACTGCTTAACCGCCTAGGAGGTCTAAGCCTGCCCAGGAATAATGTAATTAGGTTGACCGTCCCGAAATGACCATAGCTGTATACTATGGACGTAAAGCAACAACAAAAACAACACACACACACATTACTTCAGTAACCGAGGTAGGCAAATTTCTGTTCAATATATTAAAGTACGCAACCCGCTGCTTTGCTTTACGTCTAATTTACAATCACATTAAAATCTTAAAGAGTTCCTTCAAGAGCAGAGAACACATTTAGAAGAAGTTACATTGGCCTGACTACGTAGTTTCGGCTAATAAAAAGACTCAGTCGTGCAGATAAATAGAATGAAAAAAAAATAACAGAGCATCATATACTTACCAAGTAAATAGCCATGACTATACCTAGAGCAAACCCCGCAATGACATCAGTCCAGTAATTCTGATTCAAGCCCATCTGAGTTAGGCCACACAGTAAGGCCAGCATTGCGAATACCAGAGACAGGAACGGACGCAGAACTCTCACAGACCTTGTTCTAAGTGCTCCATGGATGTATATCTGGAAGAAGCATAATCATTCAACATTCAGCTTACTGTTGGCCTTTGCTGTATTTGTTCGAGAACAACAGTTCTAGGTCCAGAGGAAACATCCGTAATGTTTAGTCAGGTGCATAAGGGCAGAGTATTCCTACTCCCTTAGTACCAAATAAGCAGTCTTACTCTGTAGAAGGACCTCACTTGCAAAACACTGCATGCAGAAATTTGAACAAATAAAATACACAATTTCTGACACTTTTAAAGAAGCTTACCAAGTTTCGACCATAATAGGACAAGGCATACACTTCAAATTAGAGGGAGAGAGAGAGGATGGGGGAAGGAGGGAGGTTGGGGCTGTAATTTATACTCGGAGGAGTGAGTGAGTGAGTGAGTGAACTCGGGTTTAACGTCCCACCAACAACCAGGTAATATGAAGGCGGGACCTCGGTTTAAAGTCTCATCCAAAAGACCGGAGAAGCGGAGGATCGATCTTGCGACCCCTGGATAGGTAGTCAGGAATGTTGTCCACTACCCTCCTTGTACTCGGAGGAAGGGGCGTATTTATAAATGTCTGTACTTACGGCTAAGTAAACTGCAGCAAATGCTGTCATTGCAGACTTGAGAGATGGAAATGATGACCTGCAATAATCAAGGACACAAGTGAAAATTGCGTCTTGACACAGCACTATAAAAGTATCTGTATTTAAAGTAATTCTCTCTTAAAGGTTAATCGCATTTATTAGGCTATGAGTTTGTTTTCTCTCCAGGAAAGCACACACACCCTGAAAAATCTACATTTTTTTCGAAAAATCCTTTTTTTATATATATCTAGATCTTAATTTTTGGAATGTGCTTTGGAAGAAACACCCCATCTTATAGCAGAGTTACACAATTTTAATATAGATATCTGGTGCTTAAACCCTTTTCATCGTTCTGAGGTGTGTATATACACGTCCATGTTTTTTCCCTCATTGTTTACAAAAGGGAATAAAGTTTGTGACTTTATATTTGCTTCGGCCGTTTTGAAATTAGACCTTTTTTGATGTTAAGAATTTGCTCCTAGGGGATTTTTTTTCTTTTAAGAGTTGATTCTTATTGAGAAGAGACACAAAATGAAACTGACAAGAGATACTTCCCATGAAGAAATCATATTTGAGCCGCGACACGAGAAAACCAACAAAATGGTTGTGCGCCCAGCGCAGACTCACGTCAGCCTGGGCATCCGCCCAGTCTGATCAGACAATTTGCTTAGCACTTAAAGTATAGGTAAGGATCTAAGCTACCCCCATACGGACAGCAAAGACTCTGATCAGACTGGGCGGATGCCCAGGCTGATCTGAGTCTGCGCTGGGCGCACAACCACTTTGTTGGTTTTGTCATGTCGCGGCTCTTTTACGAGGGATGTTCAGAAAGTTCTGTTCGTGACGTCTTATTTTGGTAACCATCATATACACAGAACTTCTGATAGCGAAAATATATAAAGGGGTCATATGTTCGGACAACTCTGCAAACGTGGTGTATATTTTCTAAAGGACATATTTTTGAACGTTTTTGAAAACACATACCTTACAGCCACTGCAGATTTTCACTTAAGAAGGTCATAGTTCATACATGAGCAGTCTTTGAAATTTTTTCATCATTGCTACTTAAACTTAGTCCCCAGGCAACTGTAACTTGTAAATATCGCGGAAAATATATTTGAACTAGGTTCCAAACTGTCCGTTCAATTTAGATTAAAAGCATTTTATGTAGTAGCAAATTCCTCCTTTCTACTAAAGTTATAATGATTTTGTAACGAAAACCCGGGTCTTGACATTCAAAATCTTGTTAGGAAGAGCCTTTGCATGGGCCAAATCGAAACCGTCGACAAATTAAAATTAATGTAAACAACGAAGCCGCTACGAGCTTTCGAAAATGACGTTGACGTCGTTTTCAATAACGTTATAAAACTGCGCATTGCTTTGCAAGGACTAAATCGATAACGTTTGCTGCCATTCTAACTTTTGAATGAATATTGAAAGCAACGAATGACAAGAAGCTTACAAAAATTTGTTTTGTATGTACAATGATATTTCATTTGAATGACACACTGAAAATAAATTCACATATGAAATTAGCTCAGTGGTATGACTGGGCCTTATAACATGCGTTGTAACTCAATAAGAAAATATATCTTTGTATAGTGCTAGATATCATTGTAAAGACGATATGTAGTGCTTTTATTTTTCCCCAGCAGGCCGCTAAACAGAGTTATGCGGCTAGAATCAGAACTTTCTGAACAACCCTCGTACCTTAATTGTATTTTAGTGTTCTGTCTTACCTCGCATGTCTAATTTCTAACTCATCTTTATTAGTGCAGAGTTCATCTCCTCCCCAATTGCCATTTACGCCACAAAGGGTTTTGTTGATGTCACACACCTCCAGAAAATTGGGTCTTAGTCTTCCTGTCACCAGTTTTATGACGTCAACGAATATCATCAACGTGAACATACCAAACGCAAATACAGCTGGAAAAGATCACTTTATCGCAGTCAAACGGATCAATGATGCATATATTTTCAAGCACTATAATGATTAGATCCCTCTAAATCAAAAGGATTACATAATTTGGTGCAGACTCAGATACCCGAAACGCATGTAAAAGTTAATGCACACTAGAACAGGAAAATGAAAAAGGGAAGGAAACGCGACTGAAGAAACCAATGTTTTAAGTTAGCCCTAACATGACATCAAAAACATATTGCACATTCAAAACAAAAATATCATTCCATAAATAAATATTCCTCGCTTTACAATATACTATACAGTATAATATGTCTGGCTATGAAAGCAAATGACTAGAAATTATGACAACGGAATGTCTACAATTTTTTTTCTTCATTTTTCACTTTGGCGTATTTGCAGCTTACAGCGTAAATGGTTATGCCAAATGTATGTCTTTTACACGGAAAACTCACCAATAAATCTAATCAATCTCCTGATGACTTGTGATATTTTACAAGGACGACAGCAGACCCGCACAGATTTCCTCTCCCCGTTTGCAAACGCCCAGACTCCAATCTCACCTATTAACATCTGAATAAAACAGAATAAATAAACAATGATGCTTACAAAGAAAGATCAAAGTGCTAAAATTCTAAAATTAAGTAGGAGACAAAACAGCAAATCAGTCATTAAATGCTCTAAATTATTCGATGGCGTTCGCCTTATTGACCCAGCAAGACTGTACACAGTTTATACAAATCGAGGTATTGTGCCTTGGGTTTCGTACCATGGGACTATGGCCTCGCTATGCAAACAATAAATACCGGTAACAACCCAGCAAAAGCCCACTAAGTTTTCTATTAGGGACATACGGATAACATTAAAATATTCAACTTTAAGTTGAACCTTTGGAATACAGCGGCTGATCATCCAATTTATCTCGTAGTTCCCTCTAGTGTTTTAATTTTGTTCAAAAGAGACTGTAAGTAAACTGGTCAAAAGAAGCTAAGCCCCATTTTTTTTTCTCCAATATGCGCAGTGCTAAATTTGTGAAATGGTACCTGAAATCCGAAAACGTGTTTTGTTTATTATATATACAACCCGATCTTGATAATAACTTCACCCAATTTCAGCTTTATGTTTCTAGTATTTGGCGACTTGCGCAAAATTTTAGCGGAGTAATTGTATTTTTTGTGAAACTTATTATAGAAATGAAAGGAAGAAAAAGACGACCTTTACTGAAATTTCTGCATCTCAACAGAATACCAGTTAACACGTGTGAAACAAAGCCTTTTTTTTACATGAAAAATTCTGCTACCTCATGTAATATCAGATGGGGATCAACTTTTTTTGACCAGTATACATAAACTCGAGTGTACCCAGCAGACACATAGCGCCCAAATGACGTCGTATGGACGTTGATGCGACGTCATCACGTCGCATCAACGTCAATACAACGTCATTTCGACGTCATATGCCTGTTTGGTAGAATAAAGAAAAAATAGCCCGCAAAATTACTTACGACAAATGGCGGTATACAAAAGCTGAGACAATAAATAACAGTGGTCGGCACGGCGGCGTTGAAAGCAAATGAAGAAAAGGACGGATCATTCTTTGTGAGAGATATTTCTGGATCATCACAAGTGAAGTTCTGCTTCCTGATAGGAAATGACGTCGTCCACCTGCAGTAAAGTTTAAGAGTTATATTCTAGACAGATTTTTTTTATCGATTTTGACCCCTTTTTGCTAGATACACCAGTCTTTAAATCAACTGTGTATTTTAATTTTGCAAAATTACATATGATTGCCTCTGACTTTCGTCGGAAGGCTATCACAGGGTCACTGATGAGTCTTTATTA